>JADLZN010010109.1:0-465511 GCA_018155175.1 Sinocyclocheilus anophthalmus
TGAAATCTTATGTAAGCATACATGAAACAAACCTACTTCTACTACATTGTATATTTACTGCTGTTTTATACATGCATACTAGTAAATCATCAGAAATAGGTATTGCACACCTTTTTTGCCTTCACTGTTGCATTCAAAATGGTCAGTGAATTTACAGTACAAGAGTCTCTTGTAGTCTCTCCATTAATGAGTTGATAACCTTGACAACCCTATTATTATTTTAAGGCATGCAGTTAACACAAACTTGAATTAAATTTGTTTAAACACTAACAATTTGGCACGCACTTTAACCTTTTTGTTTTTTTTTAAACATTGTTTATATACAGTATAAATTAAACCCAAGTGGGATGTTTAATCGAAGTTATCGCCATTCTCCTGGTAAAATGTAATTCTTATTGAAGCTCATTAAGCCATGAGTAAAACATTTTTATTCATCAAAATTGGAAAAATCAGCAGAGCATTGCAGGCCAGCAGAATTTTATGCACGATTAAGTCCATAATGGATTGGTATTCTTTTATTTTAATTTAATATTTTGTCGAATCAAATTATATTACATTTACTTTGCAATTTGATGCAATTCAGAAATGTTTGTTTTGAGGAAATAAAACTCCTGGATAAATCTACCCATCCAGTTTCATCATATAGACCTCATCCACTGAAATATTTGAACCCCTCAAATTAAACTGAAAATGATGAATATGAAAAAATAAGGAATAATCTTGATTAAATGGTGCAACTGTTTGACGTCCCTAATAAGTATACAAGAATGAACGAAATGCTGGTTAAAATAGTTTTAAATGGAGTATAAGCATGCCACACTGCAGGAAATCGACCTTCCAAAAATATTTCAGGTCAACTACCCACATACTGTTGACGCTGTTGTCCTTTTTTTTTTTCCGTCACTGCAGCAATGCTCAAGGTGGTATCAGCTGTCCTGCAGTTTGGCAACATTGTGTTCAAGAAGGAGAGAAACACCGACCAGGCCTCTATGCCAGAAAATACAGGTACTCATCTGTTTTACAAGTTTCAGAAATGCACAGAGATAACGTTTCTTTTTTTCAGTAATGGAAATCTAATGTATTATGTGAAGTACTTTAATAACTCTGTAAATCCTTTGGCAGTGCATTAGCATGAAAGTGTGTTTGGTATTCCCACTACCCTCCAATCTAACCCCTGCACCAGATGTTTTTGTGCAGTTCTCCACGGCTCTGTTTTGACAAATTACCCATTGGACTTCTCTTGGGCTCCCATGATGACAGTTTGAATGGTTTTTGGATATGTTTCATATAAAAAAAAAATACCGGAATAGTTGTGCTAAGTTGCGTTAAATCAAACGGGTTTACGTAAGAGCCCCAAAAGTGACCGTTTTACCATCATGATGCATTCCAGCAAGCTTACTCCACTGGCATTTTGATTCATTTGTTTTTATCATCACCGTTCATGGTATGATATTGAAACTTTCATCTGTTCAAGCCACCAAGTAATTCACGACTTGAAGCTGGAAAGTTAGTCGTGCTGGTGGTCCTGAGGGGGAACTCTTGGGGTTTGTTTGGCTGCTAAATGGGCTGTAGGGGTTTAGAAGTCAGTAAATTGCAATAACGACCTGACTTATTTGAAATACCTCTTATATTCATGAGAAAAAATTTCCATAATAACTTCTCTCACCACCATTTAAGTGCATAAGGGATACTTCTAAAATCCTATAAATCGAAAAAGAATGTCACCATTTTTGGTCGGCTTGCGTTAGAGGACCATTTTGTGAACAAGTGTGTATTTTCTGTTTTTCAGCTGCTCAAAAGCTTTGCCACCTGCTTGGCATAATGTCTGGAGTTCACACGTGCAGCCTGTCCTCCAAGATCAAGTGGGCAAGACTTTCAAAAAGCCCAAATAAGGAGCATGTAATTAGCTATTATAACACACTGGAAAAGAGATCCGAGTGGCAAGGAGGAATTATTCTGACAAACGATTACATTCTCTTTCCTGTGACTCGGCATCATTGTGGAAAAGTCTAAAAGAAATCACCAACTACAAGACACCATCCCCCGCACTGTGGAGAATCAACAACTGGCCGACGATCTGAACGAGTTCTACTGCAGTTTTGAAAAAACACCCCACACCCGCCCAGAACACCACTCCACACAACCATTCACACCTCCAGCAACCCCCCTCTCCCCCACACCTGCAATTCAGATCAGCGAAGATGATGTGCGCCAGGTCTTCCTGAAGCAGAAAAGGAGAAAAGCACCAGGTCCAGATTGTGTTACACCAGCCTGTCTGAAATCCTGTGCTGACCATCTGGCCCCCATCTTCACACTGATCTTCAACAGATCACTGGAGTTGTGCGAAGTCCCTTCATGCTTCAAACGTTCCACCATCATCCCCGTCCCATAGAAACCTTAAAATGACTGGACTTAATGACTACAGACCTGTGGCTGTAACGTCTGTGGTCATGAAGTCTTTTGAAAGACGGGTGCTGGCCCACCTGAAGGACATCACTGGACCCTTGCTGGATCCTCTTGAGTTTGTCTACAGAGCAAACAGGTCTGTGGACGCTGCAGTAAACATGGGACTGCATTATGATCTGCAACATCTAGACAGACCAGGGACTTATGTGAGGATCCTGTTTGTGGACGTCAGCTCGGCCTTTAACACTATCATCCCAAACCTCCTCCTGCCCAGGCACCCCAGAGGCACCCCAGTAGCTAATGTTGGACTTGACAGACACTTCACCTCTCCAAGATACTTTGAAGGACATATCTGATAGGTAAGACTCAAACCACTGGCGTGCGTTTCCTGAGATGCCATTTTCCAATAGGTTTGACAGGAGAATCTGGTGGTTCACCGTGTCAAAAGCAGCAGACAGATCCAGCAAAATAAGTATAGAAGATTTGGAAGCCGCTCTTGCCAGTCTTAGGGCTTCAACAACTTGAAAGCAAGGCGGTCACTGTTGAATGTTCACTTCTGAAGCCAGATTGGTTGCTGTCCAGGAGGTTGTTCTGTGTGTGAAAGGCAGAGACTTGGTTGAACACAGTTTGTTCAAGTGTTTTTGCAATGAAAGGAAGAAGGGAAACCGGTCTGTAGTTCTCTAAAAGAGATGGGTTAAGAGTGGGTTTCTTAAGAAGTGGGGTTATACGAGCCTGTTTAAATGTTGATGGAAAAACACCAGTGTGAAGGGATGTTTAATGATGTGAGTGAGTGCATGTACATCTGCAGGAGAAATGGCTTGAAGGAGATGAGATGGAATAGGATCAAGCTGACAAGTAGTAGGATGATTAGAAAGGATGAGTTTAGAGACTTCTGCCTCAGAGTGAAGAGAAGGATGTGAACGAGTGTATGTTTGCTGGTAAGATGTGTTTGACAGTTTGTGGTGTGGAAAATTGTGCACTGATGGTTTTAATTTTAGAGTTAGAGTTGATGAAGGAGGGGGAGGAGGAGGACAAAGGAGGGAGGAAAATGTTTTAAAGAGCATGCGAGAGTTAGACGAATTGTTAATTTTGTTGTGATAGTATGTCCTTTTAGTAGTGGAGACATTAGCAGAGAATGAAGAGAGGAGTGACTGATACACATTAAGGTCAGTAAGATTTTGTGATTTGCGCCATACTCTTTCTGCAGCTCTGAGCTTAGAACGATGCTCACGGAGAGCATCAGATATCCAAGGGGCAGAAGAGGTGGTACGAGCTGGCCTGGAAGACAAGGGGCAGACAGTGTCTAAACAAGACGTAAGAGTGGAGCAGAAAGTATCAGTAGCACTGTTAGCATCAAGAGATGATAACTGTTCAGGGGAAGTAAGCGAAGATGAAACCATAGCAGATAGCTGGGAGGGTGAGAGAGAGCATAGGTTACGACGAAAAGTGACATGTGTAGGGTTTTGTGTTGTGTCAGGAACCATGTTGAGTTTAAGAGTGAGGAGAAAGTGATCTGAGGTGTGCAGTGCTTAACCGCCCATGAATCACGGAGGCAGTGTCATGTGTAAATAATGTCCGTGGTTGCCTGATTTGTATAGCCGTGTTAATACTACAGTAAGAGCAAGCGCAATCCACCTTCAAAGAGCGCTTGAGTCAGAGTGGGAACCGTCTGCACGCCTGACGTTTTAGTTAGATGACTCGGATGTCTCTGAAGTCTCCAAGCATAACCAGTGTTCACCGGTACACCATCCTCAGTCGTTAAAGTTTTGACTTGTTAGCAGCACATCTAATTCTTCCACGAGCAGTTGCCTATCCGTATGGGCCTGGGGTCGACTAACACGACCACACAACCTATACATTGATGTTCAAGCATGTCTACTCTGGCCTAGTGTTAATCATTCAGTGGCTGATGTGCGTCAAAGAAGCTGTTGAATACTCAGAGCGATTGTAAAGGTTAAATTTCCAATCATAAGTAAGCAGACCAGTCTACCTCGACTCGTACCTCCTTCTCCAGTCAGACGGGTGGCATATTGCTTAGTTAAATGCGCTTGATCACTTTTCCTCTTTTATTGACAGTGAGGAGTGCTATAGGTGCACAATAATTCATTTTTAAACTGAAGTGCAGATCTCATGTTATGAGAAAATGTTTTTTAGCGAGAACAGTGATCAATGATGTGCACTTACTTTGATATTATGGGAGACACTTCTGGATTCAGTGGTCGAACGGTCCATTATCCACTTTGAATAGGTCCAATGATAATATCTTACTGTACAACCGCAGCTGCACAGAGGTGTTGATGGTTCGTCGTTCCTGTGAAATCATCCTACCTAAACACCTAACACTGTTAGAAACATCTACCCGCTGATATATGTTGAAGGCTACAACTTGAAGAAAACGGTAAGATTTACATGTTTCCTTTTTAAAATACTTTGTCAGTGACGCACCGAGTCAGACAGTTTTACACTGCAATAAATAGGCCTATCTGTTTCCACTTAAAATAGCTAAAAGATATTCACCTTATCAGCAAAACGGCATAAATTTAGTTTGATTTTAATTGATAAAAACAATTGAAATAGGCTACTAAGTTGGATCCCCCTCCCTGCCAGTGTTTAAGATCAGATCAACTCTATTCTGAAATATTTATCTGATAACTATTTTAAACAGTTTTTGTTTTTATTTTTATCTTGATATATTTATTCTAAAACATAAGGATATTGGATGATTTTTAGCAAGAAAAGTTAATGTATGGCACAAATGGCATTTATACTCCATATCTCATATTTCCTTAATGTCTTTTATCTTTGGCGGTGTTAAACATGGTGTCACGTGGATGGGAATGTGCATGGAAATGATATGCAGAAGAGGTTATGCATAGTAAAACAAGGCGTTGTAAGCTCCATATATGGTGATTTCAGGGAGGAGACGGGGTGGAGATGCATGTACGCACAATCTTCCCCTGACTGGTCTTTATCCTTACCTTTTTTCATTTAAATGGGGAGTCATCTCAATTATCACCAGTAAATTATGGAGTGCCGCAAGGATCTGTCCTAAGTCCTCTGCTATTTTCGATATACATGTTGCCCCTTGGTAATATTATTAGAAAATACGGGATTACTTTCCACTGTTATGCCGATGATACTCAACTATATATCTCAACAAGACCAGATTAAACTTCTAAATTATCCAAGCTAACAGAGTGTGTTAAAAATGTAACAGATTGGATGACCAATAATTTTCTCCTATTGAATTCGGATAAGAGAGAGATATTAGTTATTGGACCAAAAAGCAGTACACAGAATATTTTGGATTACAATTTGCAACTAGACGATTGTACGGTTACTTCCTCTACAGTCAAATCTGGGTGTTATATTAGATAGCAACTTTTCTTTTGAAAATCATATTTCCCATGTACAAAAACAGCATTCTTCCATCTCAACATTGCCAAAGTTACGAAACAGGATCCTGTTTCTGAGGCGAAAAGCTAGTTTCATGGCATTCAATGACCTCTAGACTGGACTATTGTATGCACTGCTAGGTGGTTGTCCTGCATCTTCAGTAAACATGCTACAGGTAGTCCAAAATGCAGCGGATATAGTCCTTACCAGGTCAAGAAAATATGGTCATATTACTCCAATTTTACAGTCTCGGCACTGGCTACCTATTAAGTTCCATATCAGTTCCAAAATATTATTACTTGCCTATAAGGACCTAAATGGGTTAGCTCCTGCGTACCCAACTAATTTTCTACCATGCTACAATCCATCACGCACCCTAAGGTCACAAAACTCTGGACTTCTGGTAGTACCTAGAATAGCAAAGTCCACTAAAGGAGGTAGAGCTTTTCCACATTTGGCTCCCAAACTCTGGAATAACCTTCCTGATAACGTTCTGGGTTCAGACACACTCTCTCTGTTTTAACAATCTAGATTAAAAGAACCAATCCTTTGTTCCAAGCATTCAAATAATGCATCTCATAATCCTTTACTGCAGTTATATCTAATCAAATGCCCATTATTATTCTTTAGTTTGGGTTAAACAATTTTGCTTGGTTGGAACAGCAGCTACCCTAACTATGCTACATATGTCTCTATGTTGGTTTCCTCTGTTACTCTGCATGGTATTAACGTCCCGTGTGTAACCCTAGGATTTACACAAGCTTCAGTCTGGAACCAGAACACCTGAGAAGAGATGATCCGCCCTCCTCACAGCCCGTTCATTCTACCTCAGGGCCCTCAGACTGGATCCAACTTCCATGCAACAACTTCACGAACTACCGACACATTTGGCTATAACATCTGCGTTTCGATTGCATCATATAATAAGTGCTGTAATATTATTCCATACGTTCCTGTTTTACAGTAATTACTCTTTTATAATTGATTTTTCCATACGTTTCTGCCATATGTACATAAACTGACAGCCACTACTGATAAGCTATTACTAAATATTGTAGAAACTTAATTTTGCTGTAAAGTTGCTTTGCAACAATTTGTATCATGAAAAGCGCTGTACAAAATAAACTTGCTTGACTTTGAATTAAAAAGGGGGATTTTTGCGCAGGTTCTGGCATACACGTGGTTTTATAAATCTGAAAACTTTTGTGCGTATGCAAAATCTAGCTTTTGAGCATACGTACACTTTTAGGATGAAATCTACGTAGAGTTTTATAATAGTCCTCCCGCTTCCGTGCTGGTTAGATCGGGACTACAGTGCGGGTTCACGATCATTATTATATTGCAAGACTACAAATGAAGAAAATTAATTTCCAGCCTTACAGTAGCCTACACTTAGTCTAAATGCAAATGTGGATGGAATAATTGTTTGCCGTCCCACCCCTTTAGAGAATTAAAACGCCTACTAGTATTGTTTTATAATTTTATTTAAAATACTTTTTTTTGTGAACAAAAAGTGTCATGGCATAGACAATAAATAACGTTTTTCTTCAAATGTGAAATGTGAATGTATTTTCTTGGATTGAAAATATATGGAAGGCAACATACATTTTAAATGCTTTTAAAAATTATTTAAAAAAAAAAAAAAACTTACTATATTAAAAACTAAATACCAAAAATGTCCAAAACAGAAAATATATCTTGAAACATCATTTGAAATATTTGAAAATATATTTGAATAATTTTTTTTTCACATGGCTGCAAAAGCATGGCACATTCAAATTACAAATGACCGCACCGCTCTCTTATGTTAAAAATCTTTGAACGTCAACAAACCAAAAACCTCTCTTTCACACACAAACACACACAATGGTGGGTTCATCGCAGGCGGGCAGACAGGTGCTGAGACGACAGGAAACAAAAATAACCTGGCATGGCCTGCGCAAACTCACACACTCATATATAAAACTGAGCTGGATTATTTTGGTATTCAGCTGCTTAAGCAAAACTGAATAAGCAGGTCATATCTAAATGTGTGCAAAAGTGTTTGAAACCCCACCTTCCTCAGGTCAGCAAGATATAACAACAGCTCTCAGCATTTACACACACACACACACACAGCTCACCATCATCCTGAGCTGTACTTTACAAAGAGGCATTCTGTTGTACTGATAAACTTCTCAGCATTTACCTTTCTTGCACACACATCTGTAATTCTCCGTCGCAGCACTTTAGCTGAGCTGAGCTCCTGGAGGAAAAACTCCATCCAAATGTTTCTCCTACAGCGTCAGTGCTTTTAATACAGTAGTAAAAGAGCATTTCGCTGACAGCATGTGGGTTATGATCCCTGACGGTGCTCTCTAACTACACAACTTGCTGGAGAAGCAGTAATATTACAATATATTTCGATTCAGTAAAAATCAAACACCGCGATTGCTCATATATAGCCAACTTTTCAAAGAAATAGCATGTGAAACAGGAGGTTAAATGCTTCAAATGGTTGCATGCAACATTGATGCCATGAATTTGCCTTTTTTTTTTTTTTTTTTAAATGCAGGTCATTTTGGAGATGCGAAACAGAATAAAGTCTTCCTCACACTTTTGCTTTGCACTACAGCTTTATTTACCAAACACAAGTTTCAATGCAATGCAACACCGATCCAGAGCAGATATGTTATTTTGCTGAGGTGTCCATAAGCCCGCTGGCATGTTAGAGATATTTATCAAGCATAAGAATAACATGTACACACAATTCTCGTGGACATTAGCCTAATCACAACAGTTAAAATAAATCAATGTTCTGTTTAGTTCTGATATGTCCTGAATTAGATATAAAGAGGAACGCATGGTGGGGCTATAAAATGGTTTTTAGGATCCCCTTAATCGGAATAAAAACACCCCACTGGTTTATTTTCTGTGATAAGGCATTACAATTGGTCCCTGTAGAGCTTGAAAATTCACGTTTGGTCTGATTTGATCCGTCCCTCCTCCCAATAACATGCAAAGATATGCATGTGTCAATAATTATATGAGTGCACATCACATGATTGGCTAAGGCGGATTAGTCTAACTAGGAGAAGTAGGCGGGGTTAGTTACAGCAGTATGTACAGTTACAAAGCACATCACATAATGATCAAAATACTCAAATTATTACAAAAACAAATTATTCAATGCACCTATCAAGTTTAGCAGCATATATATATATATATAAACACAAACAAATAAAGTTTCTGTTCAGAATTTTTTTCGAGGGGTGAATCTCACGAAAGCAATTTAAAAGCCTATTTTAAGAGCGAGATTTTTCATGACAAGCATTTTTTACCTTGCAATTCTCATTAATGCAACGCAAAAAAGATATTTTATTTAAACTGCAATATTAATTGATGTACGATGTACCTTTAATTTAGGCTTATTTTATGTTTTAAAAATCACTATAACAGTAATGAATTATCAATTTAGGGTTAAAATGTGTTTAAATGTCATGAAAATAGTGTCACAATGAAAGCGTCTTAATAGTTCTAAAATAGGCTTTATTTTTTAATGCAACATAATTACTCATAGAATTTTAGGGGGGTAAGTGATACATGGAAACGTTTCCATGAGATTCACCTCAAGAGACTGTGTGTTAAAATGAAACAAACATCCATCGTCACAGGGAGTGTGTTTGTGTGTATTTTTGGAGTCCTAATGTGCAGTTTGTGAGAATAAAGTTCTTCTGTAAGTGTGTTTGTGAAACGACGGTGTCTAAAATAGCATGTTTACAGTATCATGTTACAGTGTACTTACAAGTAAAGCATATAAACACATTTTGTCTAATTGCACTTCTGAGTGGAGTTATGGATTTCCTGTTTTCCACGTGAGCCATGCACAAACCGTCCTCCCCCCACATCCTTCCATAAATCTCCTGCTCTCTCTCTATCCTTCCCCTAAAAGCCGGGCATTCATAATGGGGAGGAACAGAAATGTGAACACAACTTCAAACTGGCAGCAGTGAAATAAGATCATGTCCATTTTTAACATAATATTCAGAGCCTGAAGCGTTTAACATCTCCAGCGCTGTGCAAAACACATGGCTTCCTGCTTCTGGGACTCTTAAAAACAGAAAAAAAATCAAGAAAAAAAGTCAGTGCCAATCAGATCAGACAGCGTGGCTTCAGAAGAATTTGACATCAATGCGAAAGTGAGCTCATCCCCAGTAAGCACCCAGTCAGATCAAGGGGGCGTGGCTTCAGAAAAAATTATCAATGCAAAAATGAGGTTGCAAAAAATGTGAGGTCATCTGCAGGCAGCACCCAATCAGATCAGTGGGCGTGGTTTCAGAAAAATGAATCATGGATGTAAAATTCAGCTCATCCCCAGTCAGTGCCCAATCAGATCAGAGAGCGTGGCTTCAGAATTATGTAATCATCAATGGAAATGTGAGGTCATCTGCAGCCAGCGCCCAATCAGAGCAGAGGGCGTGGCTTCAGAATAATTTGTCATCAATGGAAATGTGAGGTCATCTGCAGCCAGCGCCCAATCAGAGCAGAGGGCGTGGCTTCAGAATAATTTGTCATCAATGAAAATGCGAGATCATCTGAAGCCAGTGCCCAATCAGAGCAGAGGGCGTGGCTTCACAATTATGTAATCATCAATGGAAATGTGAGGTCATCTGCAGCCAGCGCCCAATCAGATCAGAGGGCGTGGCTTCAGAATAATTTGTCATCAATGGAAATGTGAGGTCATCTGCAGCCAGCGCCCAATCAGATCAGAGGGTGTGGCTTCAGAATAATTTGTCATCAATGGAAATGTGAGGTCATCTGCAGCCAGCGCCCAATCAGATCAGAGGGTGTGGCTTCAGAATAATTTGTCATCAATGGAAATGTGAGGTCATCTGCAGCCAGCGCCCAATCAGATCAGAGGGTGTGGCTTCAGAATAATTTGTCATCAATGGAAATGTGAGGTCATCTGCAGCCAGCGCCCAATCAGATCAGAGGGTGTGGCTTCAGAATAATTTGTCATCAATGGAAATGTGAGGTCATCTGCAGCCAGCGCCCAATCAGATCAGAGGGTGTGGCTTCAGAATAATTTGTCATCAATGGAAATGTGAGGTCATCTGCAGCCAGCGCCCAATCAGATCAGAGGGTGTGGCTTCAGAATAATTTGTCATCAATGGAAATGTGAGGTCATCTGCAGCCAGCGCCCAATCAGATCAGAGGGTGTGGCTTCAGAATAATTTGTCATCAATGGAAATGTGAGGTCATCTGCAGCCAGCGCCCAATCAGATCAGAGGGCGTGGCTTCAGAATAATTTGTCATCAATGGAAATGTGAGGTCATCTGCAGCCAGCGCCCAATCAGAGCAGAGGGCGTGGCTTCACAATTATGTAATCATCAATGGAAATGTGAGGTCATCTGCAGCCAGCGCCCAATCAGATCAGAGGGCGTGGCTTCAGAATTATTTGTCATCAATGCAAATGTGAGGTCATTTGCAGACAGTGGCTAATCAGATCAGTTGGGGTGGCTTCAAAAGAATTTGTCATCAATACGAAAGTGAGGTCGCGTGACGTCATCTGGGTTGATGAAGACTGAGATGGACTTCCCAGGATTCTCCGTGACCAGCTGCTGGAGTTTCTTCGCAAGACGGTCGTCTGGTTGCTGATCGGCTCCAGTTTCTAACAGGGGAGACAGGTTTGAGCTTCCTCCACGCCACTGGAGCTCCAACGTGAGTCGCGACGCAGCTTTTGCGTGCTCTATTGCGCTTCGCAAGTGTTCTGCTGGGTCAGAGCGAATGGACGACAGCTTGCGTGCATGCAGCATGGCCGTGTCGTCGCTAAGGTGCTCTAGCATGTTGCATTGCGGGATAAAGTAATTCGGGCAGGTCTTATTCACCAAGCAATGCTGCAAGTCGTCGATCAACCCGAGCAAAAAGTGTGCGGCGTAATCTTCCTGCGCCAAGTATGTATGCGGCAAGCGGTCGCAGGCCCAAAGCATGAGCGAGCGCAGATGATACGGGCTGATGGCTTTGGGTCGAGAGAGAAGCTTAATAATCAGAGCTTTACAAGCCTGGTATGCCTGCATGAGACTGGAAGAGATGCACTTCTTCAGCTGCACCTCGCTGCGCGCAAACGACAAGCGCCATTCGTTTTCCTTCTGGCCTGTAGAAGAGCAGGCAGGCAGCAAATAAAACCCGCTAATCACTTCCTCCTCCGTGATTTTCCCATCCCAAAAATGGTTTTCCATTAGCCAGCTTTGGGCCACCGCCGGCCAGCCTTTGAACGACACTACTGGAACCACATCGTACAGCATACGACTGCCTCCGACACCCAAAATGATGGAGATGACGGTTGCGTTGCGCTCGACCTTCTCGACCCGCGGGACGCCACGCTGAGGCTTCTTCTGAATCTCCGCCAGAACCATACTAATGGATTCGTAGAACCAGTCGGCCACCAGCGTGGGCGAGAAAAAGTAATTGGTGGTGCCGTTAACATGCTCTACAACCGTGCAACAGTCCTTCCACTTGTTGATGGTTCCCTCGTCAAACAGACGCAGGCTGAGCCAGGAGTGGCAGAGTGCCGAGTGACGCATGTCTAGCGTGACCGGCTGGTTTCGGTCGTGGAGTTTGAGCGCGGGAACCAGTAACGTGAAGTCCATGTCGTAATCGGCTCCCCGTGCATATACCGTCAACTCGTCCAGATCCATGTCAACCACACCTTCCCGGACCCCACCAGACAACAGCAGGTACTCGTTGGCAACCGGAAGCTTCTGGTCCAACTTCTGCACCATGCCTGAAAACAGAAAATTACATCGTTAGCAGTGTTGCGTGTAACTAGTTACTAGGGCTGGGTGATTTTTCAGATTTTATCGATTAATTCGAATTTAATGTTTTGCCACGATTTTATTCTTTAGAAATCAAGGAATCGCGATTTTGAATAGAAATATTACCAAACGTCAGAATTAGACACTTTGACAATATGCCAATGAAAACAGTACAGAGAAAAGATCCCCGCTGTCGTACACGTGATTAACCACTCATATCTCGAGGCGCCGTTCGCACAGAATGCGATTTTGTTTTGACAAAGATGCGATCGCTAAAACATGCAAGAAGATGGGAGTGAACTTCTTTTAACTTGAGCGCCGCATTTTTAGAAAGCCGTTTCATGCATGAGACACTGCAAGAGACGCGAGCGCAACAGTCAAATGTCATAGAAAAAACCTGTGGAAAAGCAGCGCATCTAATAAAAACTGTAAATAACTACTACTGTAAAGTTCGATATTTCTGTTTATACATGGTGACAGGCGGAAAGCTCTTTTCTTGTTTCACAAACATTTATTTTTAATAAAGTCCCTACTGGTGTTTCTCTCAGAGTCAGAAAGAGCTTTATCATCAAGTATGTTTACACAGACAAGGAATTGGACTAGGGTACAGGAGCTTCCAGTGCCGAAGACGTATGAAATAGTGCAAACTTATTGCGCAGACATGGAATCTAAACAGTGAAGATGGAGTAAACACTATATACATGAAAAACTGAAATGTAATAAAATGCCACTAGCTAATCAAAGCAGAAATATAGATCAGTTTTACTGTAACCGTTTTAAACGAACGTACAGATCTATTTCAAGTGGCAGTTTACAATGTACAATTTTGTCTATGGTATAAGCTCGTCATTTTGGATCTTGATTATTGTTGAAAGCCTTTTCATTGTACGCCTAGTTTTAACAATATAACATGTATAGTTTGTACAAGGTGTAGTTGTAGTTCATGTATCTTTTCTGCAAAGATACTCAAGCGATTTGTTTAACATTTACATCATGTTAACAACCTCATGTGTGCTGCACTTGGAATAGAAATGTCTTTAATCAGAGGGTTAATACGAAGTTATTGATCATGTTAAGTTACATTTATTTGAGTTGACTAATCGCAAAAAAACAAAAAACATTATAAAAAACAATCGAGATCGGTCAAACATTCTGCAAAATCCTAGATTTCTTTTTTTTGCTAACATCACCCAGCCTACTAGTTACTGTACTTTAATTACTTCCTTGAACAGAAGTATGGATTGCTCTGATTTTCTCTGTAATTATTACAGTTACTTCTTACGTAATTGACTTACTATACTGTGTAAACTTTATATACACAAACATAGAGGTTTACCTCAAATTAAGTCTAACCTTAAATGCACTGCGTTTTATTCCTCCCTCCTCACTTTAATTCTTGGGAGTTATAAGATATTGGTAACCCTTTAGGGTGTCCACTCTCAATATTAACTTATTTGGTTATTAACATGGGTCATTACGGGATACTTGGGCTGTGTGTATTGTTACTCTGTTAATTTCTTATTCCTGAGACCTTTTCTAATCCTTAGTGCTACCCATTCTTAAACGGAATTGTCACACTACGTTTAACTAATTTTATTTACAGTATTAGAGATAGTGAGGAAGAAGATATTAGTTTATAGATCTAGTTAGCTAATATGAGATTGGCCTAGAATTTAAGTTGACCCGATTTTCAGTATTATTTCTTTATGAAAAGCATTAAAAGAATCATTTCATGCTATCTGTATCCTTACCTATTGAGTTGATTGCGACTTTAGAGTATGTAAGTAATTAGTAATTAAGACTTTGGGGGGGGAGTAACTTATCCACCATGATCGTTATGGACACATGTTTGTGTACTTGCACAAAGGGATCAAACATACTATTTCCTTTTGTAAAGGCTCAAGACTCATCTATATGAGAAATAGCTCAGTTGATTTCAACCCTTCTTGCACATGGTCCTTACTCAGTACAAATAGATATCAATTTTACTTTTCAACAGATGTTCCTTTGCCTTATGAAGATGATTTTATGTAGAAAAACAGTAAACCACCAAAAATCCTTAGCTGGGTTTTCAAAGCCCGGTCACATTTTGATCCAAATCCCTCAGAGGTTTGACAAGTCTTTCGGAAAAGAATTTACTCCAGGGAAGTTTTATTGGACTTCTATCCTAAGAACGTAATGGAGACTATACAAATGTATACAAATGTCGATTTTCAAAAAGTAAGATAAATTCATTTAAAATCTGCATAAAATTAACCAAAATCTTGACTCTCGAATTTATAAGAAAACCTATCGCGTTTTGGTTGACTTCACTTCGAAGTTGAAACAGCTTGTCTCACATAATGATCAAACTGCTCCAAACATCGTGGCCGAGAAGTGCAAAGCAAATCACAACTCTGAAAACGAAATTTCAAATTACAAATGCAAATGCAAGTCTTAAAAACAAAATAACAATTCAGAAAACCCAACAACAATTCAGAAAACATTATAACAAGTCAGAAAAACACAACGACAAATCCGAAAACAAAAAAACAATCAGAAAACACTACAAATCCGAACAATTAACAAGTCAGAAAACACAAGCCAATCAACAACGGAAGAGGTCGGTTAAGTTTGAGAGGCTCCATTGGTTTGGGATTACTCCCGCTGACTGACGAGACTCCTGTCATCACGTCTACAGGCAGAACAGCCGAAGAACCGCAGAGTCTGGTGAAAGTTCGGAGATGGCATACGTAGCTCCGTTTTAAATTATTGTATGAATTGCCCTACTATGAATAAAATACGGGTGTCTATTTACATTTATTTAAAGTGTGGCTATACATCATCACTTCCATGGGTGGCAGAATGGATAGTGCGTGTCATTGGCTTTTGAGCCGACGACCGAGTTCGATCCCGCTTTTGCCGACTTTTTTTCCTCCCTTTCCCCGGAGCTGATGATTCTATAGCCCACTTAAACTAAATGTATATATACACCCCGTATTTTTTATTCCACAGTGAGGGCAATTGATACAATACATTTAAACTGAGCTATTTTAATACCATCTACGAATTTTCTACCACGACTCTGCTGTTCTTCGTCTGGTTCTTCCTGTATACGTTGATTGGCAGATGTCTCGTCCAATCAGCGGAGAGTAATCCCATACCAATGGTGCTGTCTCAAACTATACTTACCTCTTCCGGTTTGTCTGATTTGTCTTGTGTTTTCTGACTTGTTAATTTGTTTGTCTGATTTGTCTTTGTGTTTTCTGACTTGTTAATTTGTTTGTCTGATTTGTCTTTGTGTTTTCTGACTTATTTTGTTTTCTGACTTGTTATAATGTTTTTTGTAATTTGTTATTTTGTTTTCAGAACTGTGATTTGCTTTGCACTTCTCGGCCACCATAAATGACTCAAAACCAAAACTTTTTCAATGCACACAGTGTTTTCACAGCTTGCATATGTTCTGTATTGCTGTAGCCCTGGAGCACAAAGCAGTCAGAAGTACCTGGGGTCTATTGTAGCATAGCCAAAATACTTGGGGTCAAATTTTGATGTTTCTTTTATGCGCAAAAATCATAGGCTATTAGTAAATATCTGTTCCACGGATTTTTGTAATTACGGTCTACCTAAATTATATCAAAACTTAATTTCTGATTAGTATCTGCATTGCTAAGACTTCCTTTGACAACGTTTATCGTGATTGTCTCCAATATGATGAGATTTTTTTGCACCCTCAGATGTCCATTTTCAATAAGTTTTATATCCTCTGCCATATTTTCGATCCTAAACGGGGAAACGCATACTCATGGAGAGTAGGGCGGACGAATATTTCAATAGCATATGTTCGCGATAATATTATTGTTTTCAATATGGGTGATATGATTTTTAAACCACATTCTATATTTTGCTCATACATTACCAGTGTTTCCCATACTTGATTTCTTTGTGCATTTGGCTTATCGTTGAATACAACGAGCACTGCCGTTTCAAATCAAAACGCGTCCGGGTGTTTTAATCGAATGTACCTCTGAGGGAACCTGCTGTCCTCATAAAACGTTTAGCTGATACAAGTAGCGTTCATGAGCGGAGCTCTTTGTATTCAGCGTTACTGGAGAAACGTTAGTTCTGGGCCGCTCTCCAGCGCCTCCTGGCTGGCATAACAAGCATTTCGCATTTTCAATAATCAAACCCATTTGCGCAACTCTTTTGTTGGTGCCTATTTTTTTGTTTTCGAAGCAACTCAGGAGCATGTTTCATACTCGTTATCACTGGGTGAATGCGCAGTTCAATCTATAAGAATAATCAGTCTACACTACAGTCAAAGGTTTTTGAACGGCAAGATTTTTAATGTTTCTTAAAGAATTATCTTCTGCTCACCAAACCTGCATTTATTTAATACAAAGTACAGCAAAAACAGTAAAATTATAAAATATTTTACTATTTAAAATAACTGCTTCCTATTTTAATATATTTTAAAATGCCTTTATTCGGTTAGCAAGGCCCATTTTCGCATCGTAGGCCTAACTCCATTCTTCAGTGCGGTTCCATCACGTGAATCCTACAGCATCACTGTTTATAATTAATATGCTCACTTTGCTGATTGATTCAATATTTATCAACAGTTAGAGTACAATTTTTTCAGGATTCTTTTCTTTGATGCTAGAAAGATCCAAAGACGAGCATCCTTATCTGAAATAAAAGCCTTTCTTTGTACATTATCACATATTCCTTCCAAAGAATTATAGAAATTACTACTTTTTATTTTGCACGGGGTGCTTAAAAATTGATCAAAATTAGCCGATAAAGACATTTCTAGTTCAACAAGAGGTAATTTCAGATAATGCTGTTCTTCTGACTTTTCTATTCATCAGGACCCAAGAGAAGACCCTGAGCAAATCTACTCCGCTGTTTTCACATAATAATCATTTTTTTTTGAGCACAAATCAGCATATTAGAATGATTTCATGAGGATCATGTGACTGGAGTAACTGACGCTAAATGCTCATGCTTTGAAATCCAGGAATAAATTAATATTTAAATACAGTAAAATATTTTCAAAAATGTATACGTTTTTTGCTGTATTTAGGACTAAATAAATGCAGGCTTGGTGAGCAGAGGAGAATTCTTTAAAAACATTAAAATCTTACTGTTCAAAAGCTTTTGACTGGTATTGCCTAATAGTTTGAAGTCACAAAATATTACTATTAACTAAGGGAGGGAAGGAGAGTCTTACGCTTTTTTCTGACAGTGATTACCTCACAAACTTTCTTGTTTGTATGAAGGCTAAATCCCATAAAGGTGACCATGTATTTTTTGCACCATTTTTTCCTAAAATAATTATATTTTTACATTCTACTTATATAAAAATATTATACAAATAAACAAACAACAAAAGTTTGTAGGTACAAACATCTGTTGTGGCCGTTCTTGGCCGTTTTTAATAGGACCTTTTTAAATGTGTTCTCATATCGATAATCCGGAATTATATTGGTGAAATCGCCCCGAAATTAAGAAATATAAATAATCCGTAATAATAAATTCTTGGGCCATTATCGTCACAGCCCTATGAGAGCTTATTTATTCAGCTTTCAGATGATGAATAAAACTCAATATAAAAATGGGACCCTTAGGACTGGTTTTGGTGCGTCCAGGACTCACATATGATTTTTTTAAGGGTTGCAACTCATGAAAACCCAACTTGGAAATATTGTACATTCATTATCTAGTTCATGACAATTAAGCAACTCTCTTACTGTAGTTGTCACACCATAGTTAAAGAGGCATTTTATATTTTATAATTATAGAAAATAAGTATTTCTGTATCACTGCATTACTTTTGATTTATAACCTGTAATTTAGTGTCATTTTATTATTATTTATTAAAACCTAATGTTAATTTAATGTTAATTTGTTCTAATGTAAAAAAAAATTAAATTAAAAAGTAAAATGATTATGATTAATCATTGTTAAATTGCCATGAAAATAGCATCACAATGGAAAAACATGGTTCTAAAATAGGCTTTGTTTTCTTCATGCAATATAGAATTACAGTACTTATTTTTATTCTGACGTGTTTTCATTAGATTCACCCAAAGAGACTGTGTGTCCGTCATCACAGGGTTTGTGTTTATGTGTATTTTACAAGTCCTGATGTGCAATTTGTGAGAGTAAAGTTCCTTTGTGAAAACACTAGTTTCTGAAAAGTTTGAAATTTGTTGAAAACCTAGACTTCTCACACTTGGTATTTTCTCTACATGCAGTTTAAAATGCAGATTTATTATAGCTGATCAATGTTTTGCAAGAGAATAGGGAGGTGAATTAAATTTGCAACGTGTCATTTTTGCACCTGCATAACATGACAAAATGACATTGCAAAATAATTAATTTTCAAGTATGTTTAATGAAATGTAATTAATGCGAACATCTTAAGCGTAGTGAATAATTTTCTTCAAATGGATGCACTTCGGTGTCATGAGCGTTGCCACAAAAACTAACAATTTCCATGTTGTAACGTTGTTATTTCACAATTTCGGTAATTTTGGCGAGAGGTGAGCGCAACATTAGAGAGAATGAGGGGCATTGCTTCACAGAACAAAATTTCATAATAAAGCAATTGACAAAAAGGTTAATCTATAACCACAAGAGCAAGAGCAAATGCAATAGAGTCTATAAAACGGTTCCTACACAAACACAAGAACATTCCAGACAAGACATTGAGAGAAACAGCCAACTGACTCCTGAAGAAAACAATCCCCAGTCACACCTGAGCTCAAGCACATGATTAAGTGTACATGTGCCAGCCAGTGACTCATGGGTATTAAAATCTCCCGTCAGCAGCAGAAGAAAAGACAGAAGAGAACTCCAAGACGACGCTCAGAAAACCAGTGTGTGTGTGTGTGTGGGTGTGTGTGTGTGTGTGTTTGGGCCCTGAAGATCTGTCACACTCCTCCAGAGGCCACAGCGAGTTCAACATTCAAAAATACACCTTCAGGTCCACAATATCTATCATAACAAGAGCACAGTAACTCAAGTAGCATGTCGCAACAGGATGGGTCATTCTGTGTCGCCTCAACCAGAGGTCCCCAGCTAAAAATATTGATTTTGATCATTTTTTGCTGTTGAAAGTAGTACATGAATGAAGAAGAAAAGGCAAAACATTAAATATCATGGATGTATTTCCACTCAGTAATCCACTATTGTGTTAGAAGGGGATCAAATGACAATTTGAACTGAAATGTGCTCGTATAATTTAACAATTCTGCCACTGAGATCCCGATATATACACGGATTGAACCATATAAATGAGGATAAGCAAAAGAAAAGTTTAGGAACCAGGCTGTGAAATATATGAGGAGTACTGTTAATCCTCTCAATTACAGTCATGCAAACTTTGGAAAAATAATATTTGTGGCACTCGGATAGGTGTGTTATATGCAATCATTTTGACAGAGGGAAACAATGTATATTTCTATTTTCAAAATGATTTGTTCTTCAGACATTCCTTTTTTAAAGAAACAAGCATCAGCTGTATGCAAAGTGACGCATATTTGGTTTTTGACCACTGAAAATATGTACAATTTAACAACTTACTAATGGAGAAATTGGGATACCAAGATCTCTGAATGAATGAGGGAAATTAAAAAATGAAGTAGCAAAAGAAAGTGTGTTAAGAACCAACATCGGTAACACTTCAAAAAGGTTCAGTAGTTAACATGAACTAAATATGAGCAATATATTTTTACAGCATTTATTAATGTTAATTTTAACATTTACTAATGCATTATTCAAAATCACAAGTTGTGTTTGTTAACATTAGTTAAAGGGGTCATATGATGCAATTTCAAGTTTTCCTTTCTCTTTGGAGTGTTACAAGCTCTTGGTGCATAAAGAAGATCTGTAAAGTTGCAAAGCCTAAAGTCTCAAATCCAAAGAAATATCCTTTATAAAAGTTAAGAGTCAACCACACATACCAAAAACGGCTCATTCTAACACGCCCCCCCACATATCTATGTCACTATGTGGGAGATTTGCATAACACCGCCCAAATGTAAACACAAAAAAAGAAGGCGTAACTTATTCTTACTGTAGTATTGTTGCCGCCACCGCCATGTCGTGAAGGCGCCGTGTGTGTCGTTGTGAAAGCGAAACTACTTTGCTTGGCCTGCCCAAAATAGGACGAATCTGCTTCGTCATGCCGGAGCTGAGGAAATAACTTCACGCTGTGGATCGCCGGAACGGCTTTCACCGTGGAGGAAGCAGAGTCCAGCCCGGGGTCGTCACATGTGGTTGCCGCAAGCCCGCAAAAAGGGGCCCCCCCCCCCCCTCCACTCAATCTAGCCAGCTGGGTGTGACGCTGTGTTTCGTTTGTGAAAGCGAAACTACTTTGTTTTGCTTTCCAAAAGAGGACACGACTAGAATCAGTGGTTAAGTTGTATTACAACACTGTTCCAACACTTCAAACCAAATATTCCAAAAGGTCTGGATACAGCCTGCGCTTGCACTCTCAGACACTTGCACTTCCGCTAGCGAAGTCACTTGCAGTCTTTATTTTTTTTATTTTGTTCTATTTATTGATAACTTTTGTTTGAATCTCTCCCCTTTTACAACAGTAGTCAGGTGGTGAAGACAAGAAAAAATAAACTAAATTGTCTAAATGTCACTTGCAATCTTCACTTGCACTCTCGGATACCTGCGACGTCACTTGCAATCGACACAAATCGTGCGTGTTGCGAATGGAGACAAGACGCTGTGGTGATTAAATGATTAAAACTAATTTAGTACTATAACATACAGGGCCCTGCAAGAAAAAGACAAGACCCGCAAATCCGTGGACACAGAACAGCAGAACATGAACGTCATGCACAAAGTCTCTCGTTAAGCATTTTCCTCATGTAGAAAAACATAAACACTTAATATGGCTTAATGTATTAAGATACATTAAGTGCAATTAAAAGATCAAATTCTATATATAGGTATTATTTAATGTACTACAAGACAAGCAGATGGCCATGAACACAATGCGCAAACTTTCACTTTGTCCTCCCATACAGCAAAACGCTTAATGTGGCATAATAACAGATGATAAAGACAATTCAGTAGTCTATATGTCTTGTTGTTATACAGAACAGCAAATATGAAAGTGCATTATGAAATGCATTAAGTGATTTTAAAAGGATCAACTCCGTACAGGCAAGCAGACGAGCCCAGAACGCAATGCAATAAATTGCACGTTAAATAAATAAAACACGTAATGTAGCTTAATGGACAAAGACAATGAAATAAAAGAGCTGTAGACAGTTTATTCAAAAACGGAAAAACACTTAACGCGAAACTGTGTGTTTTGCATTTATTCTGGGCTCACCTGCTTGCCTGTACATATTAGTTATGTATATTTTAATAATGAAGAGGAGCATATTGAGTTTGGTCTTTATCATCTTAGTCCATTATGCCACATTATGCCACGTTTTGCGGTGTGGGAGGAAATACTATATACATATTCATTATATTAATACATTTTATATTTAATTTGATATTTTAATAGCATCTTACATTAAGCCATGTTAAGTTGTTTGTTTTTCTACAGGAGGAAAACGTTTAACGAGAGACTTTGTGCATTGCATTCCTATTCTGCTGTTCTGTCGGCCACGGATTTGCGGGTCTTGTCTTTTTCTTGCAGGGCCCTGTACATTATAGTACTAAATTAGTTTTAATCATTAAATCACCACCACAGCTTCCTGTCTCCATCGGCAACACGCACGATTTGTGTCGATTGCAAGTGACGTCGCAGGTATCGGAGAGTACAAGTGGCGGTTGCAAGTGACTTCGTAATTTAGTTTTTTTTTTCTTGTCTTCACCACCTGGATACTGTTGTAAAATCTTGAGAGATTCAGACAAAAAGTAATCAATAAATAGAACAAAAATAAAAAAAAATACAAGACGGGGGTCTGCAAGTGACCGTAGAGAGGAAGTGCCAATGTCTGAGAGTGCAAGCGCAGGCTGCTTGCCAGACCCTTCTCATATATCCAGATGTGTGCAGCACTTTATGAGGACTGTTTTCCGGTCCTGGGAGAGTAGGGAGAGTAGACTACAATGCCGGATGTTCTGACTCACAAACTGTAAGTACAATTTCATATTTAAAGAATTTGCCACTGAAACACGAGTTTTGAGCAGTGTAGAGAAGCACTTATTGTTTGTCATTTCTCCGAACACAAATGCAGAAATGGTTTTATGTTACGCGGCCTTGCGATGACCAACACAACGTGTAAAAAGACAGATAGATAAGTCATTCTAATCTGTAATAGTCCCCACTGCGATGCAACAAATGCATCGTGTTCTAAGGGGTGTTACTGTTTGTGTCTCGTCGCTCCGTGCTCCGGAAAGGCCATCACACAGTATGGTGAGGGTGCGTACATTTCCGTTCACCACGATGGAGGTTTCTGGCCTAACACTACACACCGCACTGGATAGCTGGACAATCACAGCACACCTCGCTTTTAAGAACGATGAGCTTGTAAAAATCGACACGTTTCAGAAAGGCGGGGCATAGAGGAGAAATAATAATGTACAGTATGCGGAAAATAATGAGTTTTTGAACCTTAAACCGCATAAACATTTCATTACACCAAATACATAAAATAATGTTCTTTTTAGCAGCATCATATGACCCCTTTACAGTTGCACTGTGAACTAACAATGAACAAGGATTAATAAATACAGTAATTAATGTGTTGATCATTGTTTGATCGTGTTAGTTTATCACTTAACTCATGTTAACAAATGACACCTTGTTGTAAAGTGTTACCCCAAAATCTGAAAGCATATCTTTAATACTTCTTGAGCAACAGGCATGCAAACTTTGGGGGGAAAACACTCTAAAGAGAAAAATGCTTTTTCACCCATTTTTCAATGGTCACCATTGGCATATAATATAACAAGTATTGCTAAAGTCAACAGATTATGATGCAATGATGCTGCCATCTTTCTAAAGTCATTTTTCACCCTGTAAGTTGGCTCTGACTCTCAGGTGAAAATTGACCTTTTGGCCCCGCTATACAAATAGTGGATTACTCAGAAAATATTCATCTATAACATTTAATATTCTGGTTTTCATCACTATTTATGCGTGTCTTTCTTCCGAAGAAATACTAACAGATCCAAAAGTTTTAGCAGAGGAAGTTTCTGAAATTCGCTTGATTTGACACGGAATGATCCAACAGCGATTGCAACCAATTTTACTTTCCTAACGTGACTTAAAGAAGTGAACACTGGCAGTTATGATTTCATCTTGTCCTCAGATTGTTCTCCAGCACAGATGAGTGTGTAAGTGCATGGCTGAGTAAACACGCGTGAGACTGAGACAGCATCACCCTGAGGCTGAACTCATGCATCTGAACAGATCTCTGCTGCTTCACAGTGCAGCACTTCTGTTCAGCGTCTCTGAGAATTCAACTCTTTTACAAATAAATGCAGCTTTTATGTTCTATTTTTATGCAGTGATGCTCTTTGTACTGGTGCCACTTATTCCTGCTGGTCTGGCTGAACATTGCATTTTTATTCTAATTCACAACCATTTCCACTCCAAAACATATTTAGACCTAAATGTAAGATTTGTGTATATGAATTAGGGTTGCAAAGGGGTGGAAAATTTCCAGGAAATTTCTGGAAATGTTCCAAAAATCCCTGGAATATTCAAAAAATAAAATCCTGGAAAGTTTCCCAAATTTACTGGAAATGTTCCACCTTTTTGCAACCCTAATATGAATTGCATACAACATTTTCATGCATTTGAATTGCAGAGTTTTAACAAACAAACTATTCAAATTAATGTGATGCATATTTTTCATGTACGTCAGTGAAACATGTCAGATGTACGCCTAAAGATTTTTTGTATACAATCAGAGAATTTAGTTTTATTTGCATGCTTTGGATTTGTTTTTTTCATTTATATTTTTAAATGTATTTATTAATTTATTTATTGCAAGTTTCCAAATTTGCTTATTTTATTCACATTTGGCAGTTTATTTAATTATTTATTTGCAGGTTTTTGATTTTATTTTCATTTGATTTTATTTCTTATTTTAGTTTTCACATTTGCTTTTCCTCGTGCTGTCATTGACTTGTTTCTCCTTCTAATAATTAAAACCAAAGCAATGAAAATTATGTCATTATTTACTCAGCTACATGTCATTTAAGGTGACATTTTTCAGTGAATAACAGTTTAAAAGGTTTAATTTCATGCCTTCAAAAGTGCTTTTTTTCTCTTTCTGGAGCTTAAAGGGATAGTTCACCCAAAATGAAAATGTGATGTTTATCTGCTTACCCCCAGGACATCCAAGATGTAGGTGACTTTGTTTCTTCAGCAGAACACATGATGATTTTTAACTCCAGTCGTTGCAGTCTATCAGTCGTATAATGCATGGCAATGGTAACAAAATCTATGAGAGTAAAAAAAACATGCACAGACAAATCCAAATTAAACCCTACGGCTCGTGACGACACATTGATGTCCTAAGACACGAAACCATCGGTTTGTGCCAGAAACCAAACAGTATTTATATCATATTTTATCTCTAATACACCACTAATACACCACTATGTCCAACTGCTTTGAGCGGGCGCACGGCATCCGGTGCGTGAGGTGTGTACGTGCTCTGGCGTAGTTTAGGTTAAATGGGTGTGTTGATATCCAGCCGAAAAGAAATCGACCATAACTTCAGGCGAGCAGGCTCAAAAGTTGGGAATACGTGGAAAGTCACCAAAATCCGAATGAGTTCGCGCGAGAGAATGTAATCTTTTAAGTTTTAAGTCGGTTTGAACAATCCGGATAAGCGCAAGTAAGTACCATTTGATTAGCCGTCGTACCTAAAAATGACTGTGCACTGTGTAAACAATGAATAAAGTATACGCGCGAAAGATCACTTCCGGCACTTGCATAAACTACGCCAGAGCGCGTACACACCTCACGCACCGGATGCCGTGCGCGCGCCCAAAGCAGTTGGACATAGTGGTGTATTAGTGGTGTATTAGAGGTAAAATATGATATAAATACTGTTGGGTTTCTGGCACAAACCGATCGTTTAGTGTCTTAGGACATCAATGTGTCGTCACGAGCCGCAGGGTTTAATTTGGATTTGTCTGTGCATGTTTTTTTTACTCTCATAGATTTTGTTACCATTGCCATGCATTATATGACTCATAGACTGCAACGGCTGGAGTTAAAAATCATCATGTGTTCTGCTGAAGAAACAAAGTCACCTACATCTTGGATGCCCTGGGGGTAAGCAGATAAACATCACATTTGAATTTTTGGGTGAACTATCCCTTTAAAAGCCACTGCTGAACTTCCACTTTCACTGAATGAAAACAGAAAGCAGAGAGACTTATCTTTCATAAGCAATGCCAATTCTGTTATCATTTACTCAGAATTTTTGTTTTAGTGAATAACAGTTTAAAATGTATAATGTTATGCCTTCAAAAGTGCATTTTTGTTCTTTCTGGAGCTTAACAGCCACTGCAGACCTTACACTTTCACTGAATGAAAACAGAAAGCAGAGAGGATTGGAAATTGAGCATCTCATTTGGTGGTGAGTAAATAATGACAGAATATTAATTTTTGGCTGAGCTGTTCCTTTAACAGCAAGCAGATGACTTGATTTTGACATCTCATGCAAATAAAGCATCAGAATAGCAGTGCAAACACGAGTTGAGGGTGTTGGGTTGAGCAGTGCAAACACACCCATCCGCTGCTTAACGCAGAACGAAGCGCAAAGAAAGACAAACAGACGCACTGAACGCGCAAAAGCGCACTTTCCCTTTCAGATGCATGCATGAGTTGCATTGTGTCAGAAGCAGAGCTCTTCCTCACCGAGCATGGAGAAGATGAAGTCCTTGGCCGTGTGGATCTCGAGCGCTCGCTGGTCGTCATACTCGCGCTGCTCGTGCTTGCTGAACTCGGCGATCAGCCGGTTGAGCTCCTCGATCCTGGCTCCGGACCTGAAGTCCAGCTCGGGGGCCTGCGGGACGTGTTTGGTGCTGCTCGGGGTGGCGGTGGGGCTGCTGCCAGCTGAACAAGCCCGGCTGGAGAGCGCAGGCGCCGCCATGTTCGCGAGGAGACGGTGAACCGGAGCCGCGGAGCCGGGCCTGCGGCTGACGCGGGAGGCGGGGGGGGGGGTGGGGGGGGGGGGGGATGGGGGGGGGGTGGGGGGGGGGGGGGAAGGGTCCGGGGAACCTTATTTTTGTGTTTTTGATGCGCAGCTGCGGACGCACACTGATTTATTTTAGTGATATTATTATTTTTTAGACACGGCTAAAAACAGGGAGGGCCCAAATACTCAAAATTAAATCATTAATAATGTGAAATCTATACTAAAGCGTAGACATATTAATTAATTAAAATACATTCATATTTATATTCAAAAGTTATATTTAATAATATTATTTATTTCTGTGTAAATCAACATTTTTAGATTTATTCACTATTTATTTTTTATTCACTTAATTTAATTAATTATGTAGTTATTTCTCCACTATTTAATTTTCAGGGGGGGTTTGCACATTTGTGTTTGTTATATGTTTTATTAATTGTATGCAATTTCTACTTTTGTCAAAATTAAGTAATTTCTTATTGCTGCTCTGCACAGTTGTTTATGTTACTCATTATTTTGTAGCAGGTTCTGCGTTTTTAATATATTAATTGTAGTATTGTAGATTTATTCGTTATTTCTTAATTTATTAGTTTATATTTTGAGACTTTGTTAATTGTAAACACTGCCACATAATTACAGTGAATAATGTTTTACAAATTCCAAACGTGCAAATAATAATATGAATAAAATAAATAAAACAAATGTGCAAGCATGGCAAATAAACCAAATAAAAAAACCTGACAAATCGAATAAAAAAATTAAAAAAATATAATAAAAACTAATGTGCAAACCCTGCCACATAATTAGTGAATACAAAATTTACAAATTCCCAAACGTACAAATTAATTAATTAATAAAAAAACGTCAATACAAATAAAATAAAAGCAAATGCGGTAAATCTGCCAAAATAATAAATGAATAAAAATAAACAAATGTGAAGCATGCAATTACTAAATGAAATGAATGGTAAAAAACTACCACAAATGAGTAAACTAAACAACTGCAAATAATTGAATGAATTAACTGTACAAACACTTCGAAATATAATACATCAATTAACGCTGTGCTGCAAATGAGTAAATTAAATGAGTGAATAAAAATAAACAAATGTGCAAACCTGCAAATAAATAAATTAACTCTGACACAAATTTCTAAATGAATAAAACAAAATAAATAAACGCAAAGCCTGCCCAATAACATATTCATAAAAATAAACAAATAGGCTATTTAAGCATGCAAATATAACCAAATCTGATTTTTGCAAGCTTTGTCAAATGTTTAATTCGGCTAAATGTATATGAATTAGAATTCAAATGCTTGTTGATTTTCTTTGAAAATAGTAACATATTCAGAGGTCTCGATAACATCTTGTCAAAGGCACAGATTGAGTGTCAGCACGCGTCCTCCTCCAGCAGGCGCCGCTGTGGGCACGCTCTCAACCGGAAGCGGAAGCGGAAGTGGAAGCAGCGGCTGCATCGCAGTGGGGTCGCAGCAGTGATGATGGCGGTGAGGGCTTCAGTGTTCAGAAGGGTTTCAGAGGACATCAGCAGCACACACTACCTGACGCACAGGTAACACACACTCCTCTGACTGCCTCACATCACACCACTCACAGCAGCTGTAATCAGCTCGTGCATTAAAGCTTCAGCTGAAAGTATTCCTTCTTTTAATGGAATGAGTATCATTATAAACATAATGGTAACGAGCTGCTGTTTAGATGATAAACGTGTGTTTAGTTCTTTGTTATGATGGCATTTGTAGATGTAAACATTATTTAAGGAGAGCCTGAAATAAGAATGGACCTTGTATTATAATAAATATTAGTAATAACTTTACGCAAAATGTAATAACTTGCTTTAGAAACAACCTTTATAATAATGTAACCAAGGCCCAGCAGGCGATGTAATAAATAAATATATATATATGTGTGTGTTTGTGTGTGTGTGTGTGTGTGTGTGTGTGTTCAATATACAGATTAATCCCCATCATTATTATATATCTACTGTAATATAATGAACCAAGGACAGCAGGCAAGGTATAAAAAAATAATACCCCTATTTATAGATATATATTATTATATATCTATTATATTATATACTGGATACACACAACACACACACACACAAAAAAACACATAGATATATAAGATCTATATAGTATATAAAACACACACACACACCCCCACTACATATAGATATGAGAGTGATATAATATTAGAACACAACACACACATACATATAGGTATATAATATATATATACATATATCCTAACACAACATACATATATATATATATACACACACATCATTATATATACGCAAATATAATATATAGTAAACACACACACACGACAAAACATACTTAAACCATATTATTATATACACACAACACACATACATATATATATATATCTATATGGTACACACACACACATGTCTATTTACACCACACACACACACACATTACATATAATATGTAGTTATATTATACACACACACACACTATTATATACACACACACATAGATATGTAGCACCACACACTACACCTACATATATTATTAATATTACAACACATCGACAATTTAATACCACACACACACACAAACTACATAACTATAGGATACACACACACCACACATACATATCTATATATATATAGATTATACACACACACACACACACACACACACAGAAATATATATTATATATATATATAATACAACACTTACATGATCTATATATATACACACACATACATTTCGATTACGCCCACATATATATTATAACACACACACACCACACACGACCTAAACAATATATATTATACACACACACACACATACATATATATATATATATATATTATATACACACACACAATATACACACACTACATATATAGATACGAAAAATTATATATATACACACACACACACCACAATACATAAACATATATATATATATCACACCACACACAAATATATAACAACAAATATAGATATACACACACCACACACAATAAATATATATTAATCTATATATACACACCCAACATAATACATATTATAACACACACACACAATACATCTATTATATTATCTAGATATATACACACCCCACACATATCTATATACACAACAATATCTACCACACAACACATAATATAATATTCATTATTACACAATACCTATCTATATATACAAAACACACCCACATACACCAACTATATATACACACACACACATAATATTATATATATATATATACTACACACACAGACAATATATATATTACCACCACACACACAGAGATACACCCTATTATAAATATATCTACTGGATACACACAAATACAATATATATATATATACACACACACAACATACATATTATATATATATAGAAAACACACACCACAATACATTTATATATAGATATATAAATATATAACAGATTCATCCATCATTATTCTAGTCAATGTAATATATTAACTTAAAATTTGACACTGGACCACAAAAACAGTCATAAGGTCATTTTTTAAAGATGAGAAGATTTGAAGATTTTGATTTGATTTTTGGCATAAAAGTAAAACCAATAAGTTTGACCTATACAATGTATTGTTGGCTATTGCTACAAATATACCCCAGCGACTTGAGACATATTATACATTGAAGATCCAGATAAATCATGACAGATAAAATCAAGTCCCTCCCACATTATTCCACTTGTAAAAACGTCATTACATTATTGAAAATAAATGCATTGCTATATTGTTTATAAGTTCTCTCAAGGTTACTTTTATCAAACAAGTCTTTATAAATTAAGATAAAATTTTTGTGTTGCTGTTTTTATTTTTTTTGATTGAAAAATCAATAATATTCTATGATTATTTTGCTCCAAATAGATTCACTCTTCAGACACAGCAGAGGTGTGGCTTCCGCAAGGTAGCGAAGAAGGTGGAGCCAAAGAAGGGTGTGGCAGAAGAGGCGGAGCAAAAAGAAATCCTACACAAGAAGGGCGTGGCTCCTGCTCCAGACCCGCCCGCCCCACATGTACCCACCCGGTCATTTGGCAGACTGGTCAAACCATTTGTCTTCACCATAGGGGTAGGTATATTTTGCTGACACATGGCAGGCCACGTTCATGAAATATGCAGAAACACTTTCTGTGTAAATCCACATTTTTATATTATTATATTTAATTAAATTCAGTTCAGTGGCACAGTTAAAATATAAAGGGCCAGTTTTACTAAACAGGGCAAATTAGCGCAAGAGCGCAATTCCAAAAAGAGCACCGATGGGAAATTTCTGCAGGTGATTTACTAACAACGTGCAAATTAAAGAACACAAACAATTTACTAATTTACATATCAACCAATGAAATATACCAAGCGTAGTGCAAATTAGCGTAGTCACAAATAAAGAAATAAAGAAGCCACAGTACGTTGAAAAGAACTTGAGGCCAAAAAATGAAGGTTTGCTAGAAGTTTTGATAGACCTCCTAGTTGAGGGTTCGAAGTCGTCTTTTATTTCCTGAAGCAAATTAAAAAATAACATGGCTTGGCAAACAATATGTTTGGACAATGTGTAATTTAATCTGAATTGTGATCTGGTTTGTGCAGTTATTTAATCTGAATTCTGATCTGGTTTATGCAGTAATTTAATCTGAATTGTGATCTGGTTTGTACAGTTAATTCATCCGAATTCTGATCTGGTTTATGCAGTAATTTAATCTGGATTCTGATCTGGTCTATGCAGTAATTTAATCCGCATTCTGATCTGGTCTATGCAGTAATTTAATCCGCATTCTGATCTGGTTTATGCAGTAATTTAATCTGAATTGTGATCTGGTTTGTGCAGTTATTTAATCTGAATTATGATCTGGTTTGTGCAGTTATTTAATCTGGTTTATGCAGTTATTTAATGATTCTGATCTGCTTTATGCAGTTATTTCATCCGAATTCTGATGTGCTTTATGCAGTAATTTAATCTGAATTGTGATTTGGTTTGTGCAGTAATTTAATCTGAATTGTGATCTGGTTTGTGCAGTTATTTAATGATTCTGATCTGCTTTATGCAGTTATTTAATCCAAATTCTGATCTGGTTTATGCAGTAATTTAATCTGGATTCTGATCTGACAATGTATTTTTCAATACAAATTAATACGTGTGTAATAATAAAAATCCTCTCCCTTCTACCATGCACTTTCTTTTCTCTGCGGTGCCTCCTCCTAGCAACAACAACTGCAGCCATTTCAAGCGCAAAACAGTTTAAGACATGCTTTATTTGAGCGTTAAATAATGGCGCAAATACCAGTAATTTGACAAGCGCAAACGTTAATAAAACGCGTTGCGTGATTCATTTTAATACTCTCCTCCAATAAATTTTGTGTCTGAAAGGAAAACTCCTAGAAATGCATATTCAGTAAGTTCAGGCACAAAAATAACAGCACAAATTTGTCACTGCGCGTCTTTAGTAAATACTGACAGTACTATTTTAACGCCAAAATGCGATTTGCGCTGGGGCAAGCTTTTAGTAAAACTGGCCCAAAGGGTTTTATATGCAATTTTGCACATTCATTATATTTGTATTCATTGTATTTCATGAATAAAGTCCAGTGTGTGTGGATTATAATCTTTTAGAATATCGTAATAACTCCAGCTCAGTTTACAGGTTGTTCATTCGGCGGAGCGGCGATATGGCAGTACGAAAGTCTCAAATCTCGTGTACAGGGTTATTTTGACGATGTCAAAGCAGACTGGCTGGAGAAGATACGGCCTCAGAAACAAGGAGATTTACGCAAGCAGGTGTGTGTCCGTTTAATGGACATTTGTTTTCCGATGTGTGTTTTTAACAGACGTCTGTTGTTCTGCAGGTGAATCAATGGTGGAACACTTTAAGTGATGGACAGAAAACAGTCACAGGTCAGTGTGAATGCCACAAACCAAATATAGCCATCCATATTACACAGATGAGCAGTTTAGATTGTGGAGACAATGTATTTAGTGTAGTTTTATTAAATAAACAGATACTGTCCATCTATTTCTCTGTGCGCTGTTCCATCTGAACAAATCTCTCTCTCTCTCAGGCATCATTGCAGCGAATGCGTTGGTGTTTTGTTGTTGGAGAGTTCCTTCTCTGCAGCGCTCCATGCTCAAGTACTTCACATCTAACCCCTCCTCCAGTGAGTCAACTCATCTGTTTCGCTTTCATAATGTGCTGCATCTGAATAACAAATTTCTTTCAAGGTCAGTCTTGTGTACATTGCCTCAAAATGAGGAATTTTGTGTTGGATTGAAAAGGTGTGATTACACTTGGTGTACACTTTTATTGTACAGTCTGGCATGTTTTCAGGTTTCTCTGGTATTGGAAAGAGTTTTGTCCTGGATTTTTATATAGATTCTCAAATTGATAATGATGAGTCATTTGCAAACTGAGTAAAAAATGAGGTATATATTAGGGATGCACCGATATGAAAATTTTGGCCGATACCGATAACCGATTATTCTTTATTTTTGAAAACCGATAACCGATATGTTGGCCGATAAACCTATATCCAAATTTTTATATACTTTTTTAGAGCCTGATTACAAAAAAGGTCTCATCATTAAAAGCCACATCCCAAACACTTCAACATAAGCAGCCTAGTTTGAACGGTGTACGTTTTAAAAATATTTTTACTCTCCCATTACCAAATTTAGTCATAAAAAAGTCTTACAAATAAATAAAATAATGCATAAATAATGCAAACAAGTCACTGGACATCAGTACACGTGTAAAGAATCAAAATGAATGCGCCACAGATCAATAAAACAGAATAGCCTCTGCACAGACAATAATTAAATTATTTTAATTACTAAACCACATTGTTGATGAAAACAATAAGAGAAAAATACAAGTGGTTGTCGTTATTAATAATGTATCGATGATTTTGAAAAAGTAACAAATACCACCGTTTTAAATAGCAGCCGTTTGAGCTGAAGCTGAAGAGCTGAATGAACAAGGTAAACTGAAGCGTTTTGCTGGCAGATTATTTAACTCAAGGAAATGCATCCTAAGATTAATATTAATACAACATAAACAATATTACAACTTATATATGTACAAAATAATGCAGTTATTGCGTGCTATAGTCAGAATGTGTGAGCCTGTTGTGGATGCGCTCTTCCCATAAAAAAAACCCAAAGAATTCACAACGTTTTATAATAATAATGTTCTCATTAGAATGTTAAATACACAACATTCCCAATCATAGTTAATGTTGTGCACTGCTGTTTGAGCTGCTTGCGCTGAGCTAAAGACAGATCACTGGTAAACTTGACGCTCTCTTTTAAACTTAAACCGAACGCATTCTATATGAGAAAATCAGATATACAGTGGGGACAAAAAAGGATGTAGTCAGCACCAATTGTTTTTTTTCTTTGTCCCTTTTTTTTCTGGCAAGTCTCCACTCAAAAGATTAGGAGAGGCCTGTAATTTTCATCATAGGTATACCTCAACTATGAGAGACAAAATGAGAAAAAAAAATCCAGAAATTCACATTGTAGGATTTTTAAAGAATTAAACGGTCAATTCCTCGGTAAAATAAGAATTTGGTCACCTACAAACAAGCAAGAATTCTGGCTCTCACAGACCAGTTAGTTTGTCTTTAAGAAGCCCTCCTATCCTCCACTCGTTACCTGTATTAATGGCATATGTTTGAACTCGTTATCAGTATAAAAAAAACACCTGTCCACAACCTCAAACAGTCAAACTCCAAACTCCACCATGGCCAAGACAAAAGAGCTGTAAAAGGACACCAGAAACAAAACTGTAGACCTGCACCAGACTGGGAAGACTGAATCTGCAACAGGTAAGCAGCTTGGTGTGAAGAAATCAACTGTCGGAGCAATTATTAGAAAATGGAAGACATACAAGACACTGATAATCTCCCTCGATCTGGGGCTCCACGCAAGAACTGTGAGCAAAAATCCCAGATCCACACGGGGGGACCTAGTGAATGACTGCTGAGAGCTGGGACCAAAGTAAAAAAGGCTACCATCAGTAACGCACTGCGCGCCAGGGACTCAAATCCTGCAGTGCCAGACATGCCCCCCTGCTTAAGCCAGTACATGTCCAGGCCCGTCTGAGTTTGCTAGAGAGCATTTGGATGATTCCAGAAGAGGATTGGGAGAATGTCATATGGTCATATGAAACCAAAATAGAACTTTTTGGTTAAAACTCAACTTGTCGTGTTTGGAGGGGAAAGAATGCTGAGTTGCATCCAAAGAACACCATACCTACTTGCATGGGGGTGGAAACATCATGCTTTTGGGGTTTTTTTTTCTGCAAAGGGACCAGGACGACTGATCGTGTAAACGAAAGAATGAATGGGGCCATGTATCGTGAGATTTGAGTGAAAACCTCCTTCCATCAGAAGGGCATTGAAGATGAAACGTGGCTGGGTCTTTCAGTATGACAATGATCCCAAACACACCGCCCGGGCAACAAAGAAGTGGCTTCGTTAGAAGCATTTCAAGGTCCTGGAGTGGCCTCGCCAGTCTCCAGATCTCAACCCATAGAAAATCTTTGGAGGGAGTTGAAAAATCCGTGTTGCCCAGCGACAGCCCCAAAACATTATGCTCTAGAGGAGATCTGCATGGAGGAAAATACCAGCAACAGTGTGTGAAAAACCTTGTGAAGACTTACAGAAAAAACATTTGACCTCTGTCATTGCCAACAAAGGGTATATAAAGTATTGAGATTAAATTTTGTTATTGACAAATACTTATTTTCCACCATAATTTGTAAATTAATTCTTTAAAAATCCTACAATTGATTTTCTGGATTTTTTTTTTCGCATTTTGTCTCTCATAGTTGAGGTATAAATATGATGAAAATTACAGGCCTCTCTCTCATCTTTTTAAGGTGGAGAACTTGCACAATTGGTGGCTGACTAAATACTTTTTTTCCCCACTGTACATCAAATAAACACAATATTACAACGTACAATTGCACAAAAGGCTGCAAACGAACAGCGCGCATCTGAAGTGTCTCTGAAGGAAATAATGCATTATTTATCGGCTTTAAGATATCGGCCAAATTTTCTTATCGGGCCGATACCGATAACAGAAAAAATTAGCATTTATCGGCCGATACCGATATGGTGGCCGATATATCGTGCATCCCTATAATATATTAATTTGCATTATGCACAAAATTTCTGGTAGCATAACTGGTAATACTACCGGTAATCAGAAACTGCAATTCAGAGTGTTATACTTTATACTTTAATTGAAGATAAAACATTTTTGTTATTTAAAATGAAGATGAAAAAAAAAGAGAGAGAGAGAAAATAAACTACTAACTTACTAACTCGGAAAAAACTCAAATTTAATAAAAAAAAGAAAAGAAAATATTTTTAAAAACAAAAACTTATAAGAAAAATGACAAGAATACAACAACATAACATGAATTGGTTTATGCTGTAATTGGATCTGGATTCTGGTCGGGTTTTTTAGTACCGTATTGGCCCGAATATCAGACGACCCTGATTATAAGACGACCCCCCTTTTTCCAGATGTACCTTTTGGAAAAAGGCTTTTTAAAAACCAAATCTTGTTTTTTTCTCAGTAAAACACATTTGTCTTACAATATTGCATATTCATATTTTTCCTATTTTAATTTTTGTTTTGAAAGTATGGTAAAAACTGGTCAAATGTACCAACAATCACATTTAAAAAATATACACTTTTTGATATACCATTAAAAAAAAAAAAAACCGGTAGCACATCTGAATTAGGACATTTAGGCTATCCATCTAATAGTAGCCTACCAAAATCTTATTAACAGTAGAAGTTAAATCTTACTGTAGTCTTCAAATCTGGGTACTGTCTTATGTTTTAAAATCACAAAGGGAGTTTAGTCCCATCAGGCTAACGTGACAGTCACGACTCATGCAGCTGTAAGCTTTTGTTTCTCTTTTGTTTTTACTCGCGATCTTTACAACACGCATTACATTACGTATTTCATGGCACACTCGTTTTATGCGTATTTGGCGCCACCTATTGTTGTGGGTGTATTATTGACATGTCAAAGTCTAGACCCTGAATATAAAACGACCGCGTTTTTTCAGATGTATTTCCAAGAAAAAACATCGTCTTATATTCGGGTCAATACGGTAATTTAATCCCTATTCTAATCTGGTTTATGCAGTAATTTAATCTGCATTCTGATCTGGTCTATGCAGTTATTTAATCCACATTCTGATATGGTTTCTAATATAATTTAATCTGCATTCTGATCTAGTTTGTGCAGTTATTTAATCTGCATTCTGATCTGGTTTATGCAGTAATTTAATCTGAATTGTGATCTGGTTTGTGCAGTTATTTAATCTGGATTCTAATCTGGTTTATGCATTTATTTAATCTGCATTCTGATCTGGTTTATGCAGTAATTTAATCCGCATTCTGATCTGGTCTATGCAGTTATTTATTCTGGATTCTAATCTGGTTTATGCATTTATTTAATCTGGATTCTAATCTGGTTTATGCATTTATTTAATGATTCTGATCTGCTTTATGCAGTAATTTAATCTAGATTCTGATCTGCTTTATGCAGTAATTTAATCTGCATTCTGATCTGCTTTATGCAGTAATTTAATCTGCATTCTGATCTGCTTTATGCAGTAATTTAATCTGCATTCTGATCTGCTTTATGCAGTAATTTAATCTGCATTCTGATCTGGTTTGTGCAGTTATTTAATCTGCATTCTGATCTGGTTTATGCAGTTATTTAATCTGAATTGTGATCTGGTTTGTGCAGTTATTTAATCTGAATTGTGATCTGGTTTGTGCATTTATTTAATCTGGATTCTAATCTGGTTTATGCATTTATTTAATCTGGATTCTAATCTGGTTTATGCATTTATTTAATGATTCTGATCTGCTTTATGCAGTTATTTAATCTGGATTCTAATTTGGTTTATGCATTTATTTAATCTGGATTCTAATCTGGTTTATGCATTTATTTAATGATTCTGATCTGCTTTATGCATTAATTTAATCTGGATTCTAATCTGCTTTATGCAGTAATTCAATCTGCATTCTGATCTGGTTTATGCAGTAATTTAATCTGCATTCTGACCTGGTTTATGCAGTAATTTAATCTGAGTTGTGATCTGGTTTGTGCAGTTATTTAATCTGAATTGTGATCTGGTTTGTACAGTTAATTCATCCGAATTCTGATCTGGTTTATGCAGTAATTTAATCCGCATTCTGATCTGGTTTATGCAGTTATTTAATCTGGATTCTGATCTGGTTTATGCAATAATTTAATCTGAATTGTGATCTGGTTTGTGCAGTTATTTAATGATTCTGATCTGCTTTATGCAGTAATTTAATCTGGATTCTGATCTGGTTTATGCAGTAATTTACCGGCAGCCATATCACCCTGTAGCCCAAGACTGGTTGCCCACTGAAGCTAAGCAGGGCTGAGCCTGGTCAGTACCTGGATGAGAGACCTCCTGGGAAAACTAGGTTGTTGCTGGAAGAAGTGTTAGTGAGGCCAGCAGGGGTGCTCACCCTGTGGTCTGTGTGGGTCCTAACGCCCCAGTATAGTGACGGGGACACTATACTGTCTAAAAAAAGCACCATCTTTCGGATGAAACATTAAACCGAGGTCCTGACTCTCTGTGGTCATTAAAAATCCCAGTCTTTCGAAAAGAGTAGAGGTGTGACCTCGGCATCCTGGCCAAATTTGCCCATTGGCCTCTGATCATCATGGCCTCCTAACAATCCCCATATCTGCTGATTGGCTTCATCACTCTGTCTCCTCTCCACCAATAAACTGGTGTGTGGTGGGCGTTCTGGCGCACTATGGCTGCCGTCGCATCATCCAGGTGGATGCTGCACACTGGTGGAGGATGAGGAGATCCCCCCCCCCTGACAATGTAAAGCGCTTTGAGTGCCTAGAAAAGCGCTATATAAATGTAATTAATTAATTAATTAAATCTGGATTCTGATCTGGTTTATGCAGTAATTTAATCTGGATTCTGATCTGGTTTATGCAGTAATTTAATCTGAATTGTGATCTGGTTTGTGCTGTTATTTAATCTGAATTGTGATCTTTGTGCAGTTATTTAATCTGGATTGTGATCTGGTTTCAGAGGTGCTGTGTTGGCCCATGCTGCTGTCCACATTCAGTCACTATTCTCTCTTCCACATGGCAGCCAACATGTACGTACTGTGGAGTTTCTCTTCAAGCATCATCAACATGATGGGAAAAGAGCAGTTCATGGCGCTCTACCTCTCCGCAGGTCTGGGTCATTTAAGAGTTTTCAGATTTCCAAAACCATCCTACACTCCTTAAATTCATCAGTGTTGTTGGATTTCATCTTTCTGTGCCCATATTCTCAGGTGTGATTTCTACGTTTGTCAGTTATGTGAGTAAAACAGCGATGGGTCGGTTTGGTCCATCACTGGGGGCGGTGAGTGTGTTTTCAGATTAAACATTTTCAGGATTTCATCAGTGTTCATATGGATGTAGTGAACAGATTATTGCGTTGTGTCAGTCAGGGGCCATCATGGCCGTCCTAGCAGCTGTTTGCACCAAAATGCCTGAAGCCAAACTGGCCATCATCTTCCTCCCCATGTACACCTTCACCGCCGGAAATGTGAGTGTGTGTGTGTGAGTCTGTGTAAGAGATTTTTGTTGTTTTGGGTAGTAATGATGGCCACATTCTCATGATCTTCTCCTGACAACAGGCTCTCAAGGCCATGGTCGCCTTGGATACCACAGGCTTGATTCTGGGATGGCGTTTTTTCGATCACGCAGCTCATTTAGGTGGAGCTTTATTCGGCATGTGAGTGATTTGTCCCTACTTTCGCGTACATTTAGATCAGTCTAGATGTTTTTGAAAGGAGAAAGTGTTATTGTTAACAAGAACTATTAAATATTGTTTTCGTTAATTGAATTAAAGCTGAAATGAAATAAAATGTAAATATTAGATGAAAAAACTGAAGTGCAAATAGAAATGGCCCTTAGCAACTAAAAATAAATAAAAGTAAAGTAAAATAAATTTAAAGTGAAGAAATAAATATATATATATTATATATATATATATAATATATAAAACAGAAACTAAGAAAAAGGCAAAAACATAATGAAATGAATAATAATTAAAATGAAAATAGAGGGTGTGCGATATATATCGTCTGTGATAATATCGTAATTGCTGTTTTAACGATGTGCGTTTTTGACATTATCGAGTATTTTGCAAAAACCGTTCAAAACAACCCTACAAGAGTGCACGCGTACATTACGTGAAGTCTAGTGGTTAAACAGTGGCACCGTGAGAATTTAGAGAGTGTTCGTTACGGCTGATTCAGTCTAGTAAAATGCATTAGACAAGATCACAATCAATTCAAGATATGGGGGCAGGAAAATGGTACATATTTATGATATTTCATATAGTTACAAAATAACACAAAGTGTGACTTTTTTCTTCAAAAATACGCCACAAGTACAAATGATATACTGCTTTTATAGAACAGTTCAATAAACAAGAAGTAAATTAAGATATTTACGTTTTAGACACCATATTGCCTGTTGTTTTGCTCTATTTCGCCAACCAAAAATAATTCCAAACACAGCCACAACACAGTTTTGCGTCTCTGAGCAACATTGTTTCGTTCCTGAATGAATCAACCATATATATGATTCGGTTCAATCGCAATGACTCACATATTAACAGTGACTTGCTGCCACCTACTGACGGTTTTAATTTCACATTTAAAGTATCTATTCATTTTTTAAATAACTTAACATCAGTTTCTACGGTGGGGCCTGAGAGAGCTCAACGTGCTGCAACTTAAGAAAACATATGCAAATAAAAAAAGGACCAGCAAATTATGAGAACATCTTCATCAGTTTGACAACACAACCGCTGCAAATCCTCACAGCACATGCAAATGAAGAAACGCGCTGCAAATAGCACGGACCACAACAGAAATATTTCAAGGGGACCCAAAAAAAGTGACAGACTCGGCTGGGATTTGTTTTGTGCAGTGGATTTTTTTTTGAGTTTCTGCTAGTGATTACTTATTTATTTTTATTTTTTATTGAAGATATAACATTCACAGGGGATACAGTCATAGCAATAAATTACATACACAACCAGAATACAAAACAATAAATATAAAGAATAATAAAAATGAAATATAAACAGAACAAAAACAAAATAAATAAAAAGTTAAACATCTTTTCTTTTTTTTAAATAAAAAAAATCATAAATAAATTAAAATACAAAAATTACTTAAATGGAAAATTACACATAAAATGTCAACTTCAAAGAATACACAGGAGGTAACCCTTACATCAAAGTCAATATTTTTCCATCAACACAGTAGTTTTAACAGCTTTCTTATTAAGTGATGAGCAGAGAGATTCATAAAATCATTTCAAATCAATATAAAAAATCCTAAAATTGGGCATACAATTTGTGCAGTGGCTATTGGTCAGTGGAGTTGTCGGTGAACTGAAAGGTGAGTTTTTTTTTGTTTATTTTAACACCCTGATTGCATGATTCCTTTGTCTTTTAGATATTATTAGCCTAAATAATCTGACGAATTACACGAGTAACTGAAACGTTATATAAGATGGCTAACTTAAACATTCTCAACTAAATATAATTTCAAGGTAAATGAAATCCGCAATGCTTCATTAATTATTAAAACCAGGTCAAAATAAATTGCAGACTGACAGTAACAATAATATTGAAAATTATTATTTAATCAGGGCCTTTTAGTAGGCTAATGAAAGAAAGGACAATGGAATACAAATACAACGTGCAAACTTCAGTCAACTTGTTTTTGTTTTGTTTGATGAGACCTGGTCATCACCCGCCGTTCTAGGGGCATTCTCTACGACAAAGCTTACATCTCACCCACATGAACTGCACAATCTTGGCAAAGTCAGCCATTGGATGCCACAGAAAGGGCAATACATTTTGATCTGAAAAACAAAAACAAATTGACTGAAGTTTGCACATTGTATTTGTATTCCATTGTCCTTTCTTTCATTAAATCATATGCCCAATTTTAGGATTTTTTGTATTTATTTGAAATTATTTTCTGAATCTCTCTGCTCATCACTTAATAAGAAAGCTGTTAAAACTACTGTGTTGATGGAAAAATATTGACTTTGATGTAAGGGTTACCTCCTGTGTATTCTTTGAAGTTGACATTTTATGTGTAATTTTCCATTTAAGTTATTTTTTATTTTAATTTATTTATTTATGATTTATTTATTTGAAAAAAAAGAAAAGATGATTAACTTTTTATTTATTTGTTTTTGTACTGTTTATATTTATATTTTATTATTCTTTATATATTTATTGTTTTGTATTCTGTTTGTGTATGTAATTTATTGCTATGACGGTATCCCCTGTGAATGTTATATCTTCAATAATAAAAAATTTTTAAAAAAAGGAATCACTAGCAGAAACTGCACAAAACAAATCCCAGCCGGGTCCGTCTCTTTTTTGGGTCCCCATGAAACGTTTCCGTTGTGGTCCGTGCTATTTGCAGCGCGTTTCTTCATTTGCATGTGTTGTGAGGATTTGCAGGGGTGTAGTGTCAAAATGATGAAGATGTTTTCTTAATTTGCTGGTGTTTTTCAATTTGCATGTGTTTTCTTAAATTGCAGCACGTTGAGCTCTCTCGGCCACTGTAGATTCAATGGTTTAGTTTAAAATATCAAAAACATGATGCAATTTTGTAACTGCGTAGTTAAAGCACTCCCATGTCCCTTGAGCCGGAATAAATAGTGTGTAATGTAAATACATCTAAGGCCACTTCGATGCAACTCCGCAAAGATTAAATTTTGTTGATATGTTTTCAGTTGGTTTTGTAACAGCTAAATGTCATGATTCTAATTGACTGATAAAATGCAAGAATTTGACTTAAAAGATGGTGCACACTTTTAGAAAAAAATGTCTTTATTAAAGGTAAAAATGCCCATAAAATGTAAAATTCAATTTAAACTTATATGAAAAGATTCATTTCTTTTCACTGATGTGAACTGACCACACAGAATGAAGAATATCAAAAACTTTACAAGTCAGCTGTCCACGGTAGTCCTTAAAATACCAGCACAATAACACACTCAATGAAATATCGTATAATTATCATTATCGAAAATATCGAGATATATTATTTTTTTCAATATCGCACACCCCTAAATGAAACCCGAAAATATCAAAATAGAATATAATAAGTCAAAATACTAATACATATTTTAATAGTTTATAAATAATACTAATATAACACTGGCAAATTACTTGTACCACTGTTAATTCAGTATCATTAATATACTATTATAATTTTTTAAATATTTGATAATACAGTATATAATATTTTATTTATTAGATTTTATTTTTAATTTGAGTTTATCATAAACGGTTAGTTAAATGTTTTGTTTTCTTGTATTCATTTTTTTGTCTATATGTTTTATAATTTGTATTTATTAATTTTAGTTTATTTAGTTAGATTTTATTTTAGTACTTTAAGTTTAACTAAACAAAAAGGAAAAGCTGTAAAAAGTTAAAAAAAACATTTTTTTTGCATTTGGTTTTATTTTAATTAGTGTTTATTTTATTTGAATTAGCAAAAAATTATTTTTATGGTTTTAGTTTAATATAATAACCCTGGTATGTAGTCACTCAATTCACTCAATTCAATTCATTTGACATGCATTTTAACAGCAGGTGGCGTAAACATCGATTGGCCACTTGATGGATCTTTTTACCAGTTGTAAACATGTAAAGACAAGCATGTTAATTCTCTCTCTGTGTTTAATGTCTGTTTCTTCCTCTAGCTGGTACATCATTTATGGTCATGAGCTCATTTGGAAGAACAGAGAGCCTCTGGTGAAGATGTGGCATGACTTCAGAACGAGAGGCCCGGGCACTGGCGGCAACGGCTCGATTTAGAGCCATGCATTAGAGTCATTCATTTTCATTCATGAAGAAAAAACAATTTGAGAAACGGACGCAGACACGCTGACACAGATATTCATGCACTTGAAGCTCATGTTCTGTTTTGTATTCTGTGAGAGAGTTATAGAGTGAGGTCCGTTTCAGTCACAGTGATGTCCTTATGATCTGCCTCCGATTTGAAATTTGAATCCAACTAACCCCACCCACTTGGTTAAAAATGCAAATGTATCTGGAGGGGTGGAGCTTCGGCACACAGCTCTAAGGACGCTATGCGTCTCAGTGACATTCAACATCATGTACAGAAATTTAAAAGTTGAAATGGTCTGTAACTGTCATTTTGAAAAATAAAATTATTATTTAAAATCCTGTTTTCTCTGTATGATCAGGTGCCAGCTTTTGTTTAATTTACTATAATTGTGTGTAATATGTTCTTTATTGTCTGAGTTTCAGATGAGACTCTGGTCCTTGTTAAATGTGAATGATTAGCCCTGTTTCTCTATAGCACACACACACCTACTCTATATGTCTCATCAGTAGAAACCGTTTCAGTGGTGTTTTCTCAGAGCGACCAAAGTTCAGTAACAGTCATGGTATCATAATGGCTCATGAACAATGCGTGTTTTCCATTTCCTCGTGTTTTCATGAAGTCACTATCGCTCGTCTCTTCCCGTGTTTCCCAGTTATCACTCGGAAACTTCCATCCCATCATTCTTTTCTCTCCCATTATCACTCGTTTTGTTGTCTTCTGGTTTTTGTGTAATTAATTGCACAGTTTGGGTTTCATGAAGAAACATCCAGGTCATATTTCACCCCAAATTCACAAGAAATCTAAATATTTAGCAAAAATAAAGTGAAGCCTAATGTTAGTACATGTGCATCTCAATAAATTAGAATGTTGTTATTTTTTTTTTTTTTTTTCTTTTTTTTTTTTGGAAAGCCATATTTCGTAATTCAACTCAAATTGTGAAACTGTGTATTAAATAAATTCAATGCACAAAGACTCAAGTAGTTTAAGTCTTTGGTTCTTTTAAATTGTGATGATTTGGGCTCACATTTAACAAAAACCCACCAATTCACTATCTCAACAAATTAGAATACTTCATAAGACCAATAAAAAAAACATTTTTAGTGAATTGTTGGCCTTCTGGAAAGTATGTTCATTTACTGTACATGTACTCAATACTTGGTAGGGGCTCCTTTTGCTTTAATCACTGCCTCAATTCAGCGTGGCATGGAGGTGATCAGTTTGTGGCACTGCTGAGGTGGTATGGAAGCCCAGGTTTCTTTGACAGTGGCCTTCAGCTCATCTGCATTTTTTGGTCTCTTGTTTCTCATTTTCCTCTTGACAATACCCCATAGATAATCTATGGTGAATCAGGTCTGGTGAGTTTGCTGGCCAACACCAAGCACACCAACACCATGGTCATTTAAAAAACTTTTGGTGTTTTTGGCAGTGTGGACAGGTGCCAAATCCTGCAGGAAAATGAAATCAGCATCTTCAAAAGGCTGGTCAGCAGAAGGAAGCATGAAGTGCTCCAAATTTCTTGATAAATGGGTGCAGTGACGTTGGTTTTCAAAAAACACAATGGACCAACACCAGCAGATGACATTGCACCCCAAATCATCACAGACTGTAAAAACTTAACACTGGACTTCAAGCAACTTGGGCTATGAGCTTCTACAACCTTCCTCCAGACTCTAGGACCTTGGTTTCAAAAATGAAATACAAAACTTGCTCTCATATGAAAAGAGGAATTTGGACCACTGGGCAACATTCCAGTTATTCTTCTCCTTAGCCCAGGTAAGACAACTCTGACACTGTCTGTGGTTCAGGAGTGGCTTAACAAAAGGAATACGACAACTGTAGCCAAATTCCTTGACACATCTGTGTGTGGTGGCTCTTGATGCCTTGACCCCAGCCTCAGTCCATTCCTTGTGAAATTCACTCAAATTCTTGAATCGATTTTGCTTGACAATTCTCATAAGGCTGCGGTTCTCTTGGTTGGTTGTGCATCTTTTTCTTCCACACTTTTTCCTTCCACTCAACTTTCTGTGAACATGCTTGGATACAGCACTCTATGAACAGCCAACTTCTTTGGCAATGAATCTTTGTGGCCTACCCTCCTTGTGAAGGGTGTCAATGAACAACTGTCAGATCAGCAGTCTTCCCAATGATTGTGTAGCCTAGTGAACCAAACTGAGAGACCATTTGAAGGCTCAGGAAACCTTTGCAGGTGTTTTGAGTTGATTAGCTGATTGGCATGTCACATATTCTAATTTGTTGAGATAGGGAATTGGTGGGTTTTTGTTAAATGTGAGCAAAATCATCACAATTAAAAGAACCAAAGACTTGAAACTACTTCAGTATGTGTGCATTGAATTTATTTAATACACACGAGTTTCACAATTTGATTTGAATTACTGAAATAAATGAACTTTTCCACGACATTCTAATTTACTGAGATGCACTGTATATTAGGCTTTTGTTGACAAATTGGCATTTTTCCGTTTTTTCCTGTTGTAAAAGAGTCTGGTTAAAAGTTCAAAAGCTTGTGGTCAGTAAGATTTTTATTTTTTGTTAAAGACATTAATACTTTTCATCAAGGATGCATTGATCAAAAGTGACAGTAAAGGCATTTAGAATGTTACAAAATATTTTCTTTCAAATAAATGCTGTTCTTTTGAACCTTATTTCATCTGTGAATCCTGAAAAATTAAATGCATCACAGTTTCCACTAAAACATTGGGCAGCGCAACTTTTTTCAGCAGTGAGAATAATCAGAAATGTTCCTGAGCAGACAAATGAGCCATTAGAATGATTTCTGAAGGATCATGTGCACTGAAGACTGGAGTAATGATGCTGAAAATACAGCTGCGCATCACAGAAATAAATTACATTTTAACACCTATTCACATAGAAAACAGGTATTTTAAATATTGGAATAATATTTAACTTTTGATCAAATAAATGCAGTCTTGGTGAGCAGAAGAGACGTCTTTCAAAAGCACCCCAAACTTTTGAACATTAGTGTAGTTTGTAAATGATCTTTAAGCACTTGAGTGGAATAAAGCCTGGTGTTGTGTTGGTTGATAATGGCGTAATCGGTGTGCTGTGAAGTGTGTGAAACAGACAGATGACCCTGAATCAAGAGATGAGTCTCGTCTGGAAAGAAGGCCATCTCTCTGCCCCCTTTTTGTGTTTTGAAGAGGATTAGATTTTTTCAGGGTTATTGACCTAAAGCCAATATTAACACAGTGACACTCGCCCATCACTGCTGTCTCTCATATCGACGGAAAACCCTGCTCAAAAGCCACAGATTCAGGGGAAACCTAACAAAATTATTCTTGATTATTAGGTAACAGTCCACTGGGAGCCAAACAGGTGTGTGTGAATATTCATTTTCATCAATATAATAATCTGTAGCAATTTCTGATTGTGCTTTGGGTCTAAACTGAGGAATATTTGTCAGATATTCTGTTGTCAAGTTATTTTTTTTTTTTTATGTTTTAAGTATGCATTATTATTATTATTTAAATAACAAATAAAACATACAAAAAACTTTTTTAACAAATAAAACATACAAAAAACTTAAACTGATTTGATTTTAGTTGCTAAGGCAATATTTATATTTTGTTTAACAATGTAAATGGTAAAACTGCAATAAACAATTAATAAAAAACTGTATAGTAACAAAAATCTAATAAAAATGACAAAATTACTAAAGCAACTAAAATAAAAATATAAACATAAAAACTAATTTAAAATATGAATAAAAACTATAATAGTTTCTCAATGATACTAAAATAACACTACAGGCTTTATCACAATTTATGAGTGAATCGCATTTGTATGATGTTAGTCAGATAAATACATTCTAAAGTTAAGCACTGCATGATTTGCTTTTATTTCCCAAGAGTTTGAAGTCCAACGTTTGACCGGTCATGAATAGAACTCGTCTGAATTTCTGAGCTCGAGAATACGTGTATCGCGGGCACAGGAGATAATAAGTTGGGCCATCGTTGAGACTACAGATCACACACAACCTGAAAGGTCAGTTGCACGCTGGAAAATAATAGGTGAGTGCGAAAGGAAGTTGCCTATTATGTAAGACTAATCAACATATAAAACAAATGCAATATGAGATAGATGATTATTGATAGACAAGTGGTCGGTACTGTCTGTTTTAATTGCAAAATAGTGCAAATCACTCTGTAATTCTATTGATTACCCCTGTCAAAGGGAAGTGTCTACTGAGTGTGACATACACCCCATGACGAGGATGTCACACCGAATTCACTACATTTAGCAGTTTTATTCCTATATTTTGAAGGCTTTTATAGAGGGGTTTGTATATAACAAATGTGTTTTTCCAGCCTGATGAATCTCCATTTCTGGTTATGTTTGTGTTCTGGTGCTTCAAAGAACCTAGAATCCAATATACTGATGTGAAGAAGCATCTTTAAACAGCAAACTATGAACCCTATAAAGCAAAACCATAAGAACTGTCGAAGAACCTTCATTTTGAGAGTACGGTTTTGGTCAAAAGTTTGCATACACCTTGCAGAATCTGCAAAACGTACTCGTTTGTGAAAATAAAAATGCATGTTTTTTTTTATTTAGTACTGTCCTGAATCAGATATTTTACATAAAAGATGCTTACATATAGACCACAAGACAAAATAATAGCTGAATTTATAAAAATGACCCCGTTCAAAAGTTTATATACCCTCGATTCTTAATACTGTGTTAATTTTTGTTTAGTGATGTTTGTTCATGTGGTTCCATGTTTGTACCTGAAAGTTTAAACTACCTGCTATTCTTCAGAAAAAATCCTCAGCTCACAAATCTCAGTTTTCCAGCATCTTTTGCATATCTGAATCCTCTCCAGCATATGATTTGAAGAGGACAACCGAGGGACTCATACGCACCTATTACAGAAGGTTCAAACATTAAGGGGTCCAAGGGGTGAAAACCCGGAATCTAGTGGAATCTAAAGATCAGGGTAAGTTTGACTTATTTTGTGCTCTGGGAAACATGTAAGTAGCTTCTGTAGCTTCTGAAGGGCAGTACTAAATGAAAAGCATTATGATATTAAAACTAAATTTACACATCTTATTCAGTTCAAAAGTTTTCACCCCCAGCTCTTCTTTCTGTAGCATTAGTGACCTTTTGAACCTTTAAACATATTTTATGTAAATAGCTTATTCAGGACAGCACTAAATAAAAAAATCCCTTCTATTTTGGTAAAATAATGAACGTTTTTCAGATTCTGCAAGGTGTATGTAAACTTTTGACCACAGCTGTTTATGTGTTTGTCTGTGTGAATAGTCTCAGAATCTCTGGTTCAGGATGGCAGCGATGGTGTTTCAGCTGATGGGAATGTTTCTGGGAATCGTGGGGTGGTGTTTGGAGTCCAGCTCCACAAACTCAGCCGTGTGGAGGAAAGCCAGTCACGGGGAGGCAGTGGTGACGGCCAGCTCTCAGTTTGAAGGTCTGTGGGTGTCGTGTGCGTCTAACTCGCTCGGAGCCATTCACTGCCAGAGATTCAAGACCATCCTGGGCCTTCCAGGTGAGACACGCGCTCCACGTGGCCTTCGCTCGCATTACGTCACACTGCTGCTTGGTTTCAGTGATACAGTATCATGAGCGTTTTACTGTTCGCCTGTGGCTCAATCCTGTGACAAAACGAGGTTATACTAGTCATAAAAACTCACTCACACACACACCTTTACTCTAGAATACAGTACAGTTTTCTGCAGATGTGTCTCAAATGATTGCGGTTTGACTCTTGGGCAGAATTTAGAATTTAATCATTGAATTCTTTTAATTTATGGGTTCAGATTTGAATTGGCCACAATCTACAGCAAGAAATTTAATTTACAGGAAGTGGATTTACTTAAAAAAAAAATTACTTGAAAAAAATGTTAACTAAAACCGTTTAAATCAAAGTTGAAATCAAAGGAATATTGGAGGAAAAATAATAAAAAAAAATAAAAAAAAACATGAAAATTAGAAATGGTGTACGTGAAATACATAAGTTTAAGTACTAAAATTAAGATAAATAAATATATTTAAAAAATAATTAACAAAATTACAAAAGCACATAACAAAATAACTAAAACTTAAATTAAAATGTAAACTGAAAATATAAAAATAAAAGATAATTCAAAATATTAATGAATACTGTAATCAAGGTTATTATAGTAAAAAAAACATACTTTATTTGAGCTAGTTGCCAAAGCAACATTTCTCTTTTTTGTTTAGTTTATCGTCAAAAATCTAAACTGACTCAAACTAAATGAACTAAAAGTTATAAAAGAAAAAAAAAAGAATCAAAACAAACATATTTTATAAAAATACAAAACATGACAGTTCTAAAACAAACAAAAATTGAAGTGAAAACAGAAAAATAAAGGCAAACTCATAATGTTAACCAAAACCATAATGCTATATCAATGATACTAAAATAACATTGACTATAATAGTATATAAATCATACAAAAATATCAATAACATTAAAAAACTAACTACAAACTGATCTGTTGGCTTCAGGACTTCTTAAACGTTTAGGCAAGACTTTAAGCCATCATTCAAAGTTCATCTTGATAAACTCTAGTTAAAACTGACCCTTGTTTCAGTTCCGATTTATATCAAATGTGTTCAGGCACACACAAAATCTAGTTCATGTAGAATCAGACGGTGACTGTTTATTTAGTTTGACTTCTCATTCTTAAAGCCACATGCATCTCGACCCCAGTTTGACCTCATTAAAGGTCAAGGGTTTTAGAGGCTTTTTTGGAGGTCAAATTTAAACGTTTCTCTATCGAGTCACGTGACTCTGCCTGTATTGACTTCCACGGTGTTCTCTAGTGAAAGCCATACAGGAGGGACCAGAGTTTATGGTTTTATGACTCTTATAACACACTGACAAAGTCAAACACAGTCCCATCCTGGTACGGCGCTCGGGTCGGTGTGAAGTCTGTTGTGGATTCTTTAGTTTATTGGATACTGTGTGGATTTGAGCCGTGTTAGTTGATCATGTCGACGGGGGTTCAGCTGCTGGGGTTCTTGATGTGTTTGGGAGGCTGGCTGCTCTCCTTCGTGTCGTTGGTGAATGATTCGTGGCGCACGTCGACGTTTGCGGATCAGCTGATCACGTCTGTGTGGTACTATGTGAACCTGTGGCAGTCGTGTGCCGAGGGAAGCACCGGCGTCAGAAACTGCAAGCAGTTTGAGTCCATGCTGTCTCTGTCTGGTAACTCACACTAACTAGAGTTTGTGCTGTTCATTTTGAATTGGAAAAATGGATTGAGGGGATAAGGGCTCATGTGATTTGTCAGTTTCAACATCGTTGGCATTTTTTAACAAACTTACAATGAAAAAAATTATACTTAAAATTATTATTTACAAATATGTGACCCTGCCTTTGAAAACCCAGCTAAAGTCATTTTTTTGTCATCCAAATCATCCTTTATACAACATTCTGTGAAAATATAACCTTTATATCTTTAATATTGACTGAGTAAGGCCACGTCAAAGATTGAAGTCATAGTGAAATTAATGGTTGAAATCAAACTTTGATGCTTGTTATCTCATAATTAGATTTTGAGACTTTAGCCTGGATTTCACAGAGAGGGTCACATATCATCATGGCACAAATATTTAATTTAGTACAAATGTTATCTTAAATAAAAAAAAATTAAAAATATTAAGAATAGACTTCATTTCGTGCACTATACAATTTTGTATTTCTTTTGCTTTTGATATTTACTGTAGGACTGTATCATTACCATGTTACTTGAATTCATCTTTCATTAGTTTTGGGTCAGATTTTTTATATTTTTGTGTCACCAAAATACAGTAAAAATTGTGAAATATAATTACAATTAAAAAAAACAACCTATTTCTATATTAACATATTTTAAAACTTAATTTATTCCTGTGACGCAAAGCTGAATTTCAGCATCATTACACCAATCTTCAGTTTCACATGATCCTTCAGAAACTAAATTTTAAGAGCCGTTTGCGATCAAGAAACATTTTCTGATTACTTATCAACAATGTTTGAACAACAATTCATATCTTTAGTGGAAACTGTGATACATTTTATTTTTGAGGATTCTTTGATGAATAGAAAGTTCAACCCCCCCCCCCAAGGAACCAAGCGCAATTTATTGAAATAGAAATCATTTGTGCAATATATTATAAACTCGCTCTTACTGCACTTCTCATCAATGTAATGCGTCCTTTAAGGAATAAAAAGCCTATTCATTCTGGACCCCAAACGTTTGAATGAAAGTGTGCTTCAAAAATTGAAGAAAAGTGTAAGCAAATATATTTGCATTTTTGACATTATTTTAAACACCATGAAACAAAAAAACTTTTTAATTAGAATAAATGGAAATGCAGTTCAATAATGACAAATTAAATACTTAGTTTAATATAATTAATTTAAATGAAAAAAAAGCAATGTCAGAATTAAAATAATCCCAATGGTCTCAAGAACAGGCTTTACTTTCATGCAAAATATAATTAATTAATTATAAATTACATATTTTTTATTTTGCTTTTGGGGTGAAATATGACCTGGACTTAATAGTATGGTACTTTGATATTAATTTTGCACTCTCAGAAAAAAGGTACAAAAAGCTGAAAGGTATGTTTTTGTACCTTATTTCCCTCTAAATGGTACATATTTGTACCTTAATGTGTACATTTGTATTTTAAAAGTACATATGAGTACCTCAATTTTGCTTATTAGTACCTTTTAAAAGCAGTTTTTATCTTTTTTTATGAGAGAATACCATGCTATTGTCTTAATGTTCAAATATCATATGCATGAACAACAAACTTTATTACTACCATAATTGATACTCCCATGGTGCATGCACTCTTAGTCATTTGTATGTTTGTACGTAAATTACTGAAGCATATTGAATGTGTTTCTGATGTGATTGCTGTGTGTGTGTGTGTTTGTAGGATACATCCAGGCCTGTCGAGCTCTGATGATAATCGCTCTCATTCTGGGTCTGCTGGCTGTCATCATGGCTACGATGGGACTCAAGTGCACTAAACTGGGCAGCACATCTGAGGAGTCGAAGGGCAAGATCAGCCTCACAGCCGGAGTCATGTTCATCCTGTCGGGTCAGTATAATAACACACACTCTGACTGAATGATCAAACATATTCACATGTTCTGCCTGTTCTCTCTCTCAGGTCTGTGTGTTATGGTAGCTGTGTCGTGGTATGCCGCTCGAGTCGTTCAGGAGTTTAATAATCCTTTTTACGGAGGAACAAAGTGAGTAAAAGATGAAATAATACACTGTAAAAAAAATTCCGTAAAATTTAAAAAATATATGGTAGCAGCGTTTTAGGTTTTACGGTTTTAACTTAAATTTACAGTTAAATACCGTAATTTCTTTAACTGATATATGTTAAATATAACCGATGAGAGTACTGAAAATAGTTTTGTACCTTTGTAAGCACTGCTAACCACCAAATGCAGGAGTGATGAGGAAAGTCAACATGCTGAAAAACAAAGCCATCACAGCAGCTTTTAGATAATAACATATATAGAAGGTGCACAGTATCATTCACACAAACACTAAACACCATCATGGTAACACACATGAAACTGAAATAATGCAATAAACATTTATTTAACAACATTAGGTGTAACACACGACCCTAATATACAAAACTGATAAGAAAAAACTAAGAAGAAACTTAGTTATTTCAACAAAAAAAAAAAAATTTGAAATTTGAAATGTAAAGCAGGGAATTCTTGGAATGTCAATTTACGGTTATTCACTGTAACTTATACGGTCTTTTTCACTTCCAAAAACGGTATACACGTAAAAATCCATGCCAGTAAATAGAATGTCCAATACAGTTTTTCACGGTATATAGTAGGGGAATTTACCGTTAACCATTTAACAGGTTTTTACTGTAGCATTTTTACAGTCTTTTACCGTTAAATTCACGGTCATTTTTTACAGTGTAGATTTAACCCTGTAAAGTCTGACATATGAAACAACAGTCTAAAAATGGTTTTGAAGCTGAAGAGTTTATTGAACCTTCAGACAACTATTAAAAAAGACGTGTGCATATGTGTTTTGATGAGTTATATTTGATCCATCAGGCTTTATGGATATATAGCCTGTCTAGTGAGAGAAAAACAGCTCAGTTTTATTCAGTTTTGGTGCAGATGCTGGTTTATATGATGTTTGAAATGTAAATCAGTGAGATCTTTATAACAGTGTAGCAGATACTTACATAAAATGATCTAAATATCAGTGGTCGCTCTATATCTCCAATAATATGTCTTAGTAAGATGAGATTGAAATGATCCAAACATATAATGTGATGCAATCCAATGCTGATTGAGAGCTGAAGAAATAACGGCTCCTCAGAAGATGTGAGATGTTCTGGAGGCTTGTGAAGATCATCCTCCGCTGAGGAACAGTGAAAGTAAAGCTTCTGGAAATAAACGCTCCTCAAAAGATCCTGAGGATCAGATTTGAGACTCTAAAACATGATTGATGGAGAATCAAGTAAAGCTGAGCTGCTTCAGTCCAGAAAGTGTTCATCTGGAGATATTACTGCAGTTATTCTGAACTTTACTTGATAAAAATCAGTCAAAATTTGACAGCAGAAGGACACATGAAGTACAACTACACTAAAAGAGCTTTTACGTGATAAAAAAGTCTAAACTATCAATCAGACGACAGGAGGCATGGAGTTGATTGTGTCACACAGTAAAGTTTGATCATTTACAGGCCTTAGATGAATATGACTTTATGGTTTTATAGGGTTAAAACACACTTTTGGGCTTGGATTATCTTGTAAATGCCAATAAACACGCTCACATGCGGATCTTTCAGGTATGAACTGGGTGCCGGTCTGTATCTGGGATGGGCGGCTGCAGCTCTGGCTATATTGGGCGGAGGAATCCTCTGCAGTTCCTTTAAGAGTTCAAGACCTGCCAAAACACGGTGAGTCTCTTACCAGAGACGGATCACAGCTCTGAAAGGTCATCTGTGATGAACACAACAACAACGAGTCATGACTTTCTTTATTCGCTCTCTTTCTCAGGGGTCACGACTATAACTACAGCTCTTCACAGCCGCAGAAGATCTACAGATCAGCGCCGGCGTCAGAAAACAGCACCTCTAAAGCTTATGTCTGAGCCTCTCATTTTAGCCTTCATTTTTTTGTACATGGAAATGTGTATTTTTTTAGTACTTGCATTTTAGAAGTCGAACGAATTGAGCTTATTCCATTGACTGAATGTACACGATTCATCAGCGTTGATTTCGTAATGAGTTCATTATTTCATAATCTTGCATTAAAAATGTATATAGCTTTCTTAGCTAATATGAAAAGACTTCAGTTTTAAAGTTTCAACTAGCAGAGGATGGCAGTGTTTCAGAATTAGATCATCTATAATTCACTGCATGTAAAATATCAGCTTTGACTCGATTCTGATACGAAACACTCACTTTACGGTGGAGTTATTATAGTGAACTAAAGCCAAGATCTTTGAAAAAACTGAAATAAAATATTTTGCCTGTAACTTATTTTATTTCAGATAGTTGCCAAGGCAATATTTCTCATTTTCATTTAGTTTAACTTGATGTACTTAAATAACTAAAACTAAAATGGAAATAAAAAGGTATTAAAACTATAGAAACTAATACAAATGACAAAAAGACACAACAAAATTACTAAAACTTTAACTAAAATTTTAACTAATTCAAAATATGAATAAAAACTGTAACAGTATGTTAATAATATTGCTTTACACCATCACATCAATTCTGTATGTCATGTAAATTTTCATGCTATGGATCAATTTAGTATGTTATATAAATGTTACATGGTCTGTTCTGGTGTTTTGAAAAGCTCATTGTTTTCTGAAATTGCTAGTATGTGTGTTTTGTCATTGTTTCTGCGAATAAAACAATTCTGTGACGTTTTTGCGATCATGCAAACTGTTTTTCTTTTTCATGTTTTACTGCAGTTATCAGCCAGAGATTTCTTTCATTTTCAGTTTTATTGAAAACCGTGTGTAAAGCGTGTGCTTGATTCCTTTGACAACAGCCTGTTAAAATAATTGACTTTGTCCCTTCGGCTGGATTGGATTGGATATGACAATAAAGTTTCATAAAACAGTACATTTCTAAACCTTATCTTGACATTTCTTGAAAATGCAAACATATCAGGCAATAAAAAACAGATGATAAATCTATTATTTTAACCAAAATGCAAAATGGGAGCAGCATTTGTGACTGTTTGAAATATTAACCTTATGACTTATATAAAGAAATGTATATAAAACGCTTCCAAATAGCCTAATTATAATTTGCTCACCGTATTATCCTGAAAATATTACTTATATTATTTTTTGTTGTTGTTGTTTTTAAGAGTTTTTTTTAAACAAACATATTCAAATAACTGATATAATGTTCTTGTTTATGGATTGTGATACAGGATTATTAGAGATAATTCGTTTTTTTGATAGAACTCTATGTTTTGTAACTCTATTTTCCAGTTGAAATCTCAAAACACAAATCTTTAAAGCTAAAAAATATCATTGGTTTTTTTAATTAACCGAATTTTATGTTTTATCATGGTTACCCTCTCTATATTATGTATTTGTTCTCTTAATTTTTTTAATTCATGAGTCATGCAGGCTTTTTTTTGAAGGGAAAACGTGGGAAGCACGCGGTCGTGACGTAAATCTCCCGCGACGGCGCAGCAGGAAACAGACGTCTGTTGAGCCAAAATGGCGTCCGTGATCCTTCAGTCTGGAGTGGGTTAGCATGAAACCTGTGCGATTAAACCTATTATGACACGGTTCGGCTCTTATTATTCGGATTGATCTTTTTTTTTTCATTAAGAAGAGTCCGTCTAAACTAGCGGAGACGCGTCTAGATGCTGTGAGGTAAAGTAAACCTGCTGTTTATCGAAAGTGAAAGTCAAGTGCAGCGATTAGCCGGTGCAGATCTGATAAGTCGCATTAAAATAAGTAAAAACCGCAACAACAACCGATTATTTATTAATAACGGCACTGTTTATAATCAGATTACACATTGTGCTGTTTATTTAATGCGTTCTTGTACGTAACTCACAAACGATCCGTTTGGTTTGCTCACATCACATCTGTCTGAGATCTGTCAGGCCGAATTATTGTTTATATTTAATATTTAACCTGTTTGGGACATGATTTATGTGTCATCAGTCTTAACTGTCTTTGATTGAGCATCATGGCAGGTTTATTTCCACCCTGCAGCTGCAGAGCTCATAGTCTGACTCATGTAAACCCTGTGTTATTGATTATTATTGATTAACACTAATATCTGATCAATCACGTGTGATAAATTCATTCTGCTCTGAAGGCAGGTCATTCATACAAATGTGCATTAAAATATACAAATATGTCACTTGAATGTGCATTAGTGATCTGTCAGGTATTAATAAAAGTAGCCTAGTTTTTCCATATAGTTTACAGTAATTAATTAGGAGCAGTGCGTTTCATTAATTTCATTTTAAAAATGTAATTTTCTTGTGTTTGATCTTGAGTCACTTCCTCCTGTGTTGAGGACAGATGTTCCTTTTTCCCTGAGGCCTGAACGTGCCCTGAATTAAGAAAACACTACTCTTGGTTAATTGTATTTGCTTTGGGAAACAGGTTCACTGGATTATTAACCGTGTCAGTACAGTTAACTCTGTGTGTGTGTGTGTGTGTGTGTGTGTGTGTGTGTGTGTGTGTTTGTGTGTGTGTGTCTGTCTCTCTCTGTGTGTGTGTGTCTGTGCATCTGTGCATCTGTGTGTGTGTCTCTGTCTGGTGTTGTGTGTGGTGTTGTGTGTTGTCTGTGTCCCTCTCTGTTTGTGTGTGTGTGTGTGTGTGTGTGTCTCTCTGTGTGTGTGTGTGGTGTGTGTGTGTGTGTCTGTCTGTGTGTGTGTGTGTGTGTGTGTCTCTGTGTGTGTGTGTGTGTGTGTGTGTGTGTGTGTGTGTGTCTGTGCATCTGTGTGTGTGTCTCTGTCTCTCTGTCTGCGTGTGTGTGTGTCTCTGTCTGTGTTTGTGTGTGTGTTTGTGTTTCTCTGTGTGTGTGTGTGTGTTGTGTGTGTGTGTCGTGTCTCTGGTTGTGTGTGTGTGTGTTGTGTCTCAGGGTGTGTGTGTGTTCTGACTGTCCCTGTCTTTGTGTTGGTGTGTGTGTTTGTGTTTTTCATCTGTGTGTGTGTGTGGTCTGACTGTCTGTGTGTGTGTGTGTTTGTTTGTGTGTGTGCATATACTGTGTTTGTGTTCTCTGTCTCTCGTGTGTGGTGTGTGTGTGTGTCTCTGTCTCTGGTGTGTGTGTGTCCTCTGTGGTTGTGGTGTTGTGTCTCGTTGTGGTTTGTGTGGGTCTCGTGTGTGTGTCCTGACTGTCTGTGTGGTTGTGTGTGTGTAGGTGTGAGGTGTGTGTGTGTGTGCATCTGTGTGTTGTGTGTCCTCTGTCTCTGTGTGTGTGTGTGTGTGTCTGTTGTCTCGGGTGTGTGTGTGTGTGTGTGTCCTCTGTCTCTTGTGTGTGGGTCCTGTCTTGTGTTGTTGGTCTCTGGTGTGTGTCCTCTGTCTCTGTGTGTGTGTCCTCTGTCTTGTGTGTGTGGTGTCCTGTGTCTCTGTGTGTGTGTGTGTGCGTCTCTGTCTCTGTGTGTGTGTGTCTGTTTGTGTCTGTGTCTTGGCTGTCTGTGTGTGTCTGTGTCTCTGTGTGTGCCTGTGTGTGTGCGTCTTTGTGTGTGTGTGTGCGTGTTTTTGTGTGTGTCTGTTTGTGTGTGTGTGTGTGTGTGTGTGTCTCTTTTGTGGGGTGTGTGTCTCTTGTGTTTTGTGTGTCTCTGTGTGTGTGTGGTCTCTGTGGTGGTGTCCTCTCTCTGTCTCTGTGTGTGTCGGTCTCTGTCTCTGTGTGTGTGTGTGTGTGTCTGTGTCTTGGCTGTCTGTGTGTGTCTGTGTCTCTGTGTGTGTGTGTCCTGTGTCTCTGGTGTGTGTGGTGTCTGTGTTCTCTTGGCTGTCCTGTGTGTGTCCTGTGTCCCTCGTGTGTGTGTGTGTGTGTGTGTGTGTGTGTGGTGTGGTCTGTGTCTCTGTGTGTGTGTGTGTGTCTGTGTCTTGGCTGTCTGTGTGTGTCTGTGTTTTTTGTGTGCAGTAGGAGGATATGGCTTGCCGAGAGTCGAGTGTTTGTGGGAAACGTCACGTTGTCTAGCAGCTGAAGCCAGAGAGACAGAGTTTCAGCTGTCAGTCCTTCGAGTGAAATCATCACCACCAGTGTAAGACACATGCACTTTAATTTTAGTTATTTGTTTGTTTTCTTTTGTTTTTTTCTTCTTTAATTAGTTGGTTATTCTCGTTCACAGTCCTCATGGTAAGTTCGTACTTACTCGTTGACAATCTGTAAATAACGACGTCGAGGCACTTTCAAGTCGCCTTGTCTGAACAAGATGCGATTTAACTTTCTACATAACAGCAAAGATTTTTTTAGCTTTGTACATCTGCAAAGATGAATAGGATGTGCATTATGTTGTTTTTTGTGTTTTTCTGTGTTTTATTTCAATTTATGAAGGCGATAACGAATCTTATTATTCTAACTATATATTTTAATATTATTATACAATAATATAATATTTTTTAACTATAACTTATATAGATTAATTTTACTTGCAAAATTAATCATTTATTTCAAAAAATTTACTCGTCAACAGTTGCTTCTAAGTTTTGGCTGCGTCCCTTGCATCCCACACTTTTTTTTGCTGACTCCTCAACTCGGAAACTCTGGGCTTAAAGAGAATTTCGAGTTTCCCACTCGTAATAATGATTTTGTGGTGGCGTTCATGTGCGTTCAGCTTTTAAATACGATCTATCCGACATCACTTGAACGCAACCATTATTGTTGTGTGAGATGGGATTTTTATTATTAGTAGTAGTAGTAGTAGTAGTAAAAGCATGGTTTATTTTGTTGTTATATTATTTTAGTTTTTGAGATTGTTTTCTGCTTCATTATGGTAAATCTGAGGTCATTCTATTAAAGATGAACAAAATCTGAGAGAATATTGGGTTTAATTTATTTGGATCTTTTTTACTTTTAAATATTTAAACAATATTTCTAAAAAATTAACTGCAAATAATATGTGTGGACATATTGTGATGTATGACACTAAATGTTTGTTTTTATAGGCCTTCCACCAATATTGTGGTTTCTATGACCTAAACGACAAATAACAAATATATACAGTGGGTACGGAAAGTATTCAGACCCCCTTAAATTTTTCACTCTTTGTTATATTGCAGCCATTTGCTAAAGTCATTTAAGTTATTTTTTTTCCTCATTAATGTGCACAGCACCCCATATTGACAGAAAACGCAGAATTGTTGACATTTTTGCAGGATTTATTAAAAAAGAAAAAAACTGAATATCACATGGTCCTAAGTATTCAGACCCTTTTCTGTGACACTCATATATTTAACTCAGTGGCTGTCCATTTCTTCTGATCATCCTTAGATGTTCTACACCTTCATTTGAGTCCAGCTGTGTTTGATTATACTGATTGGACTTGATTAGGAAAGCCACACACCTGTCTATATAAGACCTTACAGCTCACAGTGCATGTCAGAGCAAATGAGAATCATGAGGTCAAAGGAACTGCCTGAAGAGCTCAGAGACAGAATTGTGGCAAGGCTCAGATCTGGCCAAGGTTACAAAAAACTTAAGGTTTCTAAGAGCACAGTGGCCTCCATAATCTTAAATGGAAGACGTTTGGGACGACCAGAACCCTTCTTAGAGCTGGCCGTCTGGCCAAACTGAGCTATCGGGGGAGAAGAGCCTTGGTGAGAGAGGTAAAGAAGAACCCAAAGATCACTGTGGCTGAGCTCCAGAGATGCAGTCGGGAGATGGGAGAAAGTTGTAGAAAGTCAACCATCACTGCAGCCCTCCACCAGTCAGGGCTTTATGGCAGAGTGTGTAAGACACGTGAAAGCCCGCATGGAGTTTGCTAAAAAAACACCTGAAGGACTCCAAGATGGTGAGAAATACATATTCTCTGGTCTGATGAGACCATGATAGAACTTTTTGGCCTTAATTCTAGCGGTATGTGTGGAGAAAACCAGGCACTGCTCCTCACCTGTCCAATACAGTCCCAACAGAAGCATGGTGGTGGCAGCATCATGCTGTGGGGGTGTTTTTCAGCTGCAGGGACAGGACGACTGGTTGCAATCGAGGGAAAGATGAATGCGGCCAAGTACAGGGATATCCTGGACGAAAACCTTCTCCAGAGTGCTCAGGACCTCAGACTGGGCCGAAGGTTTACCTTCCAACAAGACAATGACCCTAAGCACACAGCTAAAATAACGAATTATTGCTTCACAAGAACTCTGTGACTGTTCTTGAATGGCCCAGCCGAGCCCTGACTTAAACCCAATTGAGCATCTCTCGAGAGACCTAAAAATGGCTGTCCACCAACGTTTACCATCCAACCTGACAGAACTGGAGAGGATCTGCAAGGAGGAATTGCAGAGGATCCCCAAATCCAGGTGTGCAAAACTTGTTGCATCTTTCCCAAAAAGACTCATGGAAAAAGACTCATGGCTGTATTAGATCAAAATGGTGTTTCTACTAAATACTGAGCAAAGGGTCTGCATACTTAGGACCATCTGATATTTCAGTTTTTCTTTTTTAATAAATCTGCAAAACTTTCAACAATTCTGTGTTTTTCTGTCAATATGGGGTGTTGTGTGTACATTAATGAAGAAAAAAAATGAACTTAAATAATTTTATCAAATGGCTGCAATATAACAAAAAGTAAAAAATTTAAGGGGGTCTGAATACTTAACATACCCACTGTATATAAATATATCCTTCTTTTACATTTTTTCCTCTTCGGATATTCATTTCAATACACAATTTCTCTATTTCTCTTTGTCTCCAGATAACCGTTTGTTGGAGAAGTCTGATCTTCAGGTTGTTTTTTCTGAACGTCTCCAGACCGAGAAATATGAGCAACAGAACAGACACGACCTCAGGTGCTCATGGGAAAACTTTCTCCATCAGTTCTGACTCAAACCACGTAATATAGAGCTCTGTGCCTGAAATATTGAGTTTAGTGACATCTTTTCTAATCCGTTTTAACATTAAAGGTGGGGTAAGTGATTTCTGGAACATTTTTGTTTTTTTCAAAAATGCTTTAGAAAACTGAGTCGGGCCGAATAGCAAAACAAACTTGAAGCCAATCAGCAATAAGGGGCGTGTCTACTCATGATTTGGAGGAGAAATCATTCAAGTAAAAAGCCGAGCCGAGCGACCGAAAGATAGAGATGGCGGATAAAAACAAAAGAGGAAAACGTCTGCGGAACAAAAGAAGGCTTAAGGCAAGAAGTAGGACCCGTGTAAATATCGGATCAGCTTTCCAGCGCTGGAGAGAACTCAAGGAGTGGCATGCGATCGGACGCCGAGATTGCTTTGTTTCTTCTCGATAGGTGAGTAACACCGTGTCTGTGCCGCAACAGCTAAAGTCTGTCTAGTACACTGGACGCCACAAAGCGACCATTGAAAATCATTTGAACTTTTGTGTCAATACCTTGAATGAACGCAGCAGCAGTTTTCTGTCCTGGGATTTTTGGGGGGGGGGGGGGGGGGGTTGGGGTCGGCCCGCATCCAGTGTAAACCATATGTATATATATCTATGGTGTAGACAGCATCACTGATTATAATGAGTTCTATAGTATTTTATCGCGCCGCGCCACTCGCGTCCATTGTAGACCGGTGCTAACCTTTTTTTTGCTTTGTTTTTTCACCAGACTATCGTGCCTGGGTTTGCGTACGTAGTTTGGGGCCGGAGCTATCAAAGAGGGGCGAGACCCTTTTGGTGTAGGGGTGTGTTTGTTTTGGTGATTTGAAATGTCAACATTGGCTATAAGAAATCACTTACCCCACCTTTAAAGAGAGGAGATAACGTGTCGAGAGAAGAGCATTATGTGAACAGGAAACCAATTATGAATTATGGCATCATGAATACAAGAAAGTAAGATGATCTGTGTGTGTGTTTAGTCCGGGCGTCGAGGGCGGTCGCATTGAGTCCCTGCAGCAAGAAATGGCTCAGATGAGAATTAAACATCAAGAGGAGCTGACGGAGCTGCACAAGAAACGAGGAGAGGTGAACATAAACCCTCACTGTTACCACAGCGCTTACACACACATTTACATCACAGTGCCTACATTTACATATCAGCCTTTTCAGGATTCAGAAGCTCGACCCTTCCAAGTCATTCCACAAGTTTTATATTCATGAGAGAGTTCAGATAAACTTCAAAAGCAATAATAGCATTAGAATCAGTTCTAACTGGTCATCTCATTAAATCAATGAAAAAGCTCAGAAATGTCCTCTGTCTGGCATTTTTTGCATATTTAATTGTTTTTGTAAAAGCAGATTTAGGTAAGCGTTGCTGTTTATTTTATGTATATAAATGAGAATGATTCAGATTATTCTTGAATTTTTATTTTAAAAACAAATCTGTGTTATGTTTTACTAAAACCGGAAGCATAAAAAACACTTGAAATAAAATAAACTTTAACTAAATAAAATGTAGATTTTTGTTTTGTTTGCCGTGTCGTTTTACCCTTAGAAGTACTAAATAATAAAAAATAAATGTATAGGCATATTTTTTAAAAACACTAATAAAATGACAATACAAATGACACATTGCTAAACTACCAGAAAATGGAAACCAAATATAATTTTTTTTCAAATTTTATCAAAATATACTGTAAAGCAATTGACACTGTTGTTTTAGTATTATTTATATGCTATTATAATATACATTAATGTTTTGAATTAGGTTTTTATTTTATATTTTCATAAGTTTTGGTGTTAAAGGGTTAGTTCACCCAAAAATGAAAATTCTGTCACTAATTACTCACCCTCGTGTCGTTCCAAACCCATAAGACCTTTTTCGTTCATTTTCGGAACACAAATTAATATATTTTTTGATGAATTCTGAGAGCTCTCTGACCATGCATAGACAGCAATGCAACTGAAATGTTCCTAAGTCCAGAAACGTAGCAAGGAGATCTCTAAAATAATCCATGTGACATCAGGGGTTCATCCGCAAAGCTACGAGAATACTTTTTGTGCACAAAAGAAAAAATGCGTCTCCTCCGCATCACCCTGTAAACAGCGTATGTTGTTCTGTGTCAGCTGCGTCACGCCGGATACGCGATTTCCGTTCAGATCAAATCACAACAAAGTAGAAAACCGATCCGGCGTGACGCAGCTGACACAGAACACCATACGTTGTTTAGTCCAGCTGATACTCTCCAAAATGGCACCATGTGACCCGGAGGAGACGATTTGTTGACTAAAGTCTTTTTTTTTTTCTTTTTTTTTTCTTTTGCGCACAAAAAGTATTCTCGGAGCTTCGTATACTTGCGAGAACCACTGAGCACAGGATTATTTTACAGATCTCCTTGCTACGTTTCTGGACTTTGGAACATTTCAGTTGCATTGCTGTCTATGCAGGGTCCGAAAGCTCTCGGATTTCTCAAAAATATCTTAATTTGTGTTCCGAAGATGAACGGAGGTCTTACGGGTTTGAAACGACACGAGGGTGAGTAATTAATGACTGAATTTTCATTTTTGGGTGAACTAACCCTTTAATAGTAGTTTTTTTTTATTTTATTCTGTTATGTGCTTTTGTCATTATTACTCGTTTTTGTTTGTAATATTTCTATTTAGCTTTATACGTCTTAATTTGAACAAAAAAAAAAGTATTAAAATTACTAAAACTTTAACTAAAATAAAAATGAACATAGAAAATATAAAAATACAATTGAATTCAAAATATGAACAGCAACTATAGTAGTATATGAATAATGTTGGTGGGAAAACATGCCAATGAAAATCTCTGTGTTTTTGCAGTTGGCCCAGAGCGTGATTGAACTAAACAACCAGATTCAGCAGAAAGACAAAGAGATCCAGAGTAATGAAGCCAAGTGAGTTCAGTGTGTGTATGTGCTTTGTGTATGCGGTTTATGTCCGCAGTATGTGAATGTTTTACGTGTGTGTTTTGTCAGGATGTTAGAGTATCAGCAGCAGATCTCTCATCTGGAAGGAGAGTGTCGCGAGCTGTGCAACTCTCTGGCCGATCTGGAACGAGCCAATCAGACGCTGCGAGACGAATACGATGCCCTGCAGATCACGTTCAGTGCCCTGGAGGAGAAACTACGGAAAACCACAGAGGACAATCAGGAGCTGGTGACACGCTGGATGGCCGAGAAAGCGCAGGAGGCCAACAAACTCAACGCTGAGAACGAGAAGGACTCCAGGTCAGAAACACACTCTGTTTAACTCACGTTTTTACCTAAAATCTTGTTATTGGACTGTTTGTGTCAATAAAATACCCTTTCTTTTGCACCAGCTTTAACTTTAAAACAATCAAAGTTCGTCATGTTTGTAAACGACCCATATATGGGAGTCGTTAACGGCTCATATGTGTGTGAGCCTAACACTTGCTGATTAATTATCAGTCGTTAAGGCTCGTTTAAAAACAATGGAAATGCATGATTGGCCGCCACCCATCACTTTCTGACCATCTATGCTGAAAAAAAGGGGCTCGTTTCCTGACCCTCCATGCAGAAATGAGCGCATTATAATTCTTCTCCTGATTGGTTGTTTGAAACGGGCTGGGAGGTTCATTAGAGGTTAAATGAGTGTGTAAACTGTGTTTAACTCATTGATATCATCGTAGGCGCAGACAGGCGAAGCTTCAGAAGGAATTGGCGGACGCAGCGAAGGAGCCTCTTCCCATAGAGCTGTAAGTTTGTGTTTAGAAGCATTTCTTCTGGGTTCAGCGAGTTTGTTTGAGGTTTTAGACAAATAGGTTGTTCAATTCAGGGTCTGTCGTTGGAAAACCTGCAGCTATCAGGCATTTTTAACATTTTGATTGACAATGATGGAAATTTCTGTCGTAAAAGTACAGTGTTATTTTAGTGTTGTTTATATACGGTTCAGTTTTAGTTGTTTTATTTTTAATTAGCTAGTGCCTATATATTTCTTTTCATTTTTTTCCATTTTTTAGCACATTTTCATTTTAGTACTTAAACTTATTTATTAAACTATTAGATTTATTTAGACTAATATTAGATTTTTATTAAATCTAATATTTTATTTCAATTATCAAAATTTATTTTAGTTAACAATAACAACAGGTCCAGTAGTCAAAAACCTGGCATAGGTATTATCTTTCCCACTATATTTTTTTCATTTGATTGATTGTGTGGTGGGGTAGTTTTTACTTTTTATGAGGGCATATTGTAAATGTATCATCCTTTTATGTCTAATTATTTAATGTCTTCTAAATTTAAGACATTTTAGTTTAATTTAAGCCCTGGTTAGTTTCTACAACTGTTTGGAATCATGTTAAAATATTCTGAAATCTCACTGGCTGCTGTTTTCTGGTTGGTCTAGAGATGATGACATCGAAGTTCTCACAGAGGATGCTGGGAAGGGAACGGGTGAGACGTCACCGAGCAGACAGATCAGTCGCACACCCAGGTAAACACACACTCAGAGTTGCAGACTTCACCACACATGATCTATACTGAATGCAGTCGCTAACACTGTGTGTGTGTGTGTGTGTGTGTGTGTGTGTGTCTGTGTGTGTTTCTCAGCAGACGAGTGTCTCAACCTCCTCCTCCTGCTGGGCTGCTGGATTCCATCTCCAATATCTTTGGGTACGTCTTAGTCTGTGTGTGTACGGACACAAATGTTTCTTTTCTTCTTCATTTTGTACACAACTTGTCTAGAACATCTCTAGGTCATATTTAAGCTCAAAATCTTAAGAGAACTCATCGCTGAATGATGCAAAACACATTCATGATCCTAAAATTTGTAAAAAAAAAAATTAAAAAAAATCTTATTTTGGCCTGGACATGTTTTTGTATCTCTCTTGTGTTTGTGTGTGAATGTTGTGTGTTTGGTTGTCTCATTCAACTGAGTGTGTGTGTGGTGTGTGTGTGTGTGTGTGTGTGTGTGTGTGTGTCTCATTCTACACTCTCTCTGTGTCTGCAGCTTGTCTGATTCTGTCCAACCTGGTTTCGTCCCATCTGACTCCAGGTGATGCACACTGTGGTGTCAGGATGCGTGTATGAAAGTGACACTGTGCTGATGTGAACCCAGAAGCATGCTAACAGAATTATATTTCAGAAGGGCTGTAAAAAAAAGAAAAAAGGATTGTGGGTAGGGGCATAGCCAGAACTTTTTTTTTTTTCAGGGGTGGCCAGGTAAGACCCAACGATTTCTTTAGGGTGAAAGAACCTTTATAATCAATAAAAAGCTCTCACTTATTTCAATTCATCACAAGGTTTACGGTCAATCACAAAAGCTGACATTGCACAGCTAAGCATAGACAAATATCCCGCTATGTTTTTATTATTATGTGTGGATATGTACGGAAGTCGGATTGCTTGCGTAGGCCATTGAATGGATAAAATATCGAAATCCTGAATCGGAAGTAAACTTTTTTTTGCCCCACTCACCCCACCTGTGAGAGAGCGTGTATAACCGTGAAATATATTTGTTAATTTTGTTGCACTAAACCTTGTTTCTATATAAACATGTGCTTGATGTTTGAGCTTTGAGCTCGCGTCTTGCTCTGTGTTTTTGTCTGTGCTCGTAAAGCTGCTTCGCTAAGCGCGCTCTTGCAGTGTTACCATGTCCACTTATATGCATCTTTGAGCTTATTTGCTTCAAATTAAGAGCTGAAGTGACAACTTGGTTCAGTTAGAGGGTGCAAGTGGCCTTTGTGCCAGTGTCGTATATTTGAGCGGAGAAAAGTCATGTTAATGCAGTCAAAATGCTTGCGCAGCAGGGGTGGCCAAGCTTAATAATGGCCACCATGTAGCTATGCACCTGGTTGTGGGTAACTGCTCTGAACGCTTCCTGTTTCTCGTATGTGTGTGTAATTTCCTGCAGGATGTTACTCTCTTTTCGGATATTTTTGTGATAATTGCAGGCTGACCGTTGCTCTGTGTGTAGTTGTGTGAGTTTGGCTGGCTGGGTGATTTGCCAGTTGAAACGGTGATCTGGTATTTATTGCTATGTTTTTTTATATTGGTTTTGCAGTCACTAATTGAGTGAATTACATTAGGACACTTCAGTAATTATATGTAGTAAATTGCAAACATGAAAAAGAGACAAGCCCTTTTTGTTTTTGTTAAAACATGCATATATTTGCATGTTAAAACAAATTGTAAAATGACTATTTATATCTATATATATATATATGGCATTACAAGAGTTGTCAAAATTTTTCTTCTCTGTCTTACAGTTGTTATTAAATCACATTTTAAAAAGTTTTTGCATGTATTTATGCATATTGTTAATTCAAGATATTGTTACATAATTAAAAATATATGTAGTTGTTTTATTTTTACTCCCTTGCAATTGCTTTTTAATTGAGGGGTTTTTTTTTTTTTTTTTTTTTTAAGCACCTGATTACAAAAATAGTAGGATTGTTGCTATTTATCATTTAAATTTTACACATCATAATTTATACAGATAAAATCTTTTTTTCTTATTAAGAATTCAAATTTTAAATATAAATAAGCATTTTTTGGTTTGTATTTTGCACGCATTATAATATAAAATATAATTTAAAATATTCATATCATCACCCACCCAAATTTTTGCATCAGTTTTGTTTGTCAAGGAGATTTGCATTTTTTCCTAAAGTGTTGCAATGCTGAAATCAATGTTACAGATTCAGTCATGCATTTATAAATGCTTCAGTCCATGAATGACACTCTTTATGAAGATGACATGTTTTGCAAGAAACATGAGACCGTAAGATCCTACAAAACAAGTTCAGCTCAGCCCGTGTGACACATGCTCTTTCTCTCCCTTAGAAGACGGCGCTCGGTGAATTCGTTCGGCTCGTCTCCTGAAAGCGCAGAGGTGCCGTTGGCGTGCGCTGATGTCCGAGTTCCCTCCACTGCGCTGCACATCTTTGTGAGTGTCGCTTTCCTAGTGTCTTTTTTATGCATCCTTCAATTTATGTTGATCTTCAGAGGTCAGGCTTCAAAGGTCAATGATGTGATTTAAAAGGACTGAAATCCAGGTCTCCTCCCAGTCCTTCCCGCCCCTCTTCATTTTTCCCAGCATGCTCTAGTTGTGCATTGCTGGTTCGAGGTGGTGGTTGATACTATGGACGTTTTTGCTGATTTAAGAGTCTTTTAGAGAACCGAGTGAGACCTCGACAGCAGCATCCTACAGAACTAAAACGCAAAGGAGGGCTGGACAGGAGGAGAACGTTAAACTGGTGCATGATCTCAAGTTTTCAAGCTGAGGCCTTTAAAACCGAAGAAAACCAGCTTTATTTGACCAGTTCTGCTTTAAAGAGGATGGGAGCAAATTATTTGGTTGAATTTCCATCTCATTTTCAGTCAAAGTTTGGTGAACCTGAATGCTACATGTTTTAAAAGCAGCAACAGGAAATCAGCCTCCATACTGCTGCACTAATAGCACTGTAAATTTTATTTAACCGAATTAAAACACACCCTTCGCTCCTATTGTGTTGCAGGTCAATTTGACCCACACTTGATTTTCAAACTGCTTGATAAACTGGTTAAAATTATTTCTCTTTCCAAATTTAGAAATATTTCTCATTTAGGGACATGAATGTGCATGCGAAGTTTCAACACGGATGTGTTTTGGAAAAGCTGTAAACATTTTAGTAATTATGTGGCATTTGTGTTGGGTCATATAGACTTCCCCGTTAAACCTCATTGACTTTCATGCAATTTGGCAAAAATCATTTGTTACAAATTTTGGAAATGTTTTTATTTTGTTTGTGTGCGCAGTTTGTTTTGAACCCAAAAATAAGCAGGTCAAATTAACCCATATAAATGTGAAATAACAAATGAAAAAGAAAACATTATTTTATACATTAAATTGTCATTAAAATATATATATGTATATGTGTGTGGATTTATTTAGCAATTTTAATGCGTTTAAACCATTGTGCATTAAATTTCAAATTAAATATGAGCTCTTTCATTTGTTTTTAAATCACATTATTAAAATATCACTAGTTAATTGAATTTGTAAGTAGAGATGAGCATTTTTTTTGGTCTGTATTTTATATACCACACACACACACACACACATTACGATTAAAAAATTATATATCCTTTTTTTTTTTTTTTTTCTAAGTTCTCAGCTGCAGAACTTCGCACACAAAGGATGATAATATTTTAATTTCTTATATTTTATGGTTTTAGTCTCCGACAAGCTACAAGAGAAGTTTTCTGTTTTTACATGAATCTGACGAATTGCATGGAAACCAATGGGAGTCAATTTGACCCACAACACAAAACCCAGCCATTTGAATCTGAAATGTTTCATTGAGGTCTCTAAAAGCATAGCGATGAAACCCATATTCTTATTTTGTGTGTAGGACGCCCATGATGGAGAAGTGAATGCCGTGAGGTTCAGTCCCGGTTCCCGTCTGCTTGCCACAGGAGGAATGGACCGCAGGGTGAAACTCTGGGAGGTCATTTCTGGTACTGTATATCTATATTATCGTTCACAGTTTCATCAGGGTTCAAAGGTCAGTGATGAGATGTAAAAGGTCTGAAGCCTTCGTCTCTCTCTCTCCAGTCCTTCTGTCCCTCCCAGCAGCCACGGTTAATTTTTCTCCAGCTTGCTCTAGTCGTGCATCGCTGGTTCGAGGTGGCGGCTGATATTATGGATGAGTCTGCTGTATATTTAGAGTCTTTTAGAGAGCAAGACGACTTGATAACAGCAGTGTCAAACAGTAACATAACACACAGGAGGGCCGGACTGAAGGAGAACGTCTGGCAGGCTCATGATCTCAAGTTTTCAAGCTGAGACCTTCAGTCGTTTCAAAGAGGAAATTGGCCAAATTGTGCCGAAGGTTTAATGAACCTGCAGAATTTCTGTTTCCTCCTGAAACAAAGATGCAGTAGATGTTCAGGTTTGTCTGTGTGGGGTTTTAAAAGCTTTTATTTGTTTCTCCAGGGCGATGTGAACCTAAAGGTGCGCTGACGGGCAGTAATGCTGGAATCACCAGCATAGAGTTTGATAGTGCGGTGAGTTATTCTTTCTACATTACAATGTCAACTTTAAATAAGGATACAGTTACTAATGAAAGAAACTAATATTTGACATAAGTCAGAAAATCTTAACCTAGAGTCCTATGATTTTCGTAATGCAGAAAACCCGAAGGATCCACCGTATAGTGTATAATTAAGGAATTTGGTGTAGATTTATGGCCAATTTTTTGATGAATAAATGAATGTGTGCATTCCCAAGCATTTCATTTTTTTATTTGATAAAAACTATTATCAAATGCACTAAAACTTATGTTCTTCACTACACACCAGCAAATTAAGTTTGGTTTTAACTTAATTATGCCAGAAATTTCACTATAAAAAAAACATAAATTGTGTCCTTTTTTTTGTAAATTTAAAATGAATTAACAATGTAAGAAATAGTAAATAAAAACAATATTCGTTTACACTTTATTTTAAGGTGTCATTGTTGCAGTGTAATATATTTAAGTACTGAGTAATATACTTAATAATGTTTTACTACTAGGGTTTGTCTTAGGAGTACTTGCATGCAATTTTTGTTATTATAATAGTAAGTACCTGTAACAAGGACACCTTGAAATAAAGTGTTACCCAATATTCTATTGTAAAGGGATTTTTACATTTTCACTTGATTACGTTTTAGAAGTTTAAATGTTAAATTTTTACGAATTCAATTGATTAGACATGATTTTTGATTGTTAATTTATGTGATGCTCTAAAACAGAACCCAGAAAAATAAAATGGAAAACGCTGAATTTTGTAAATAATAAAAAATGTTTCATAGGGCCCTACAGACCTTCATAATTGATTTGACAATTTCATATATCTGACTAACTTTCTTTAGATACTTTAAGTAGTGATATGAAGAGTTGATTTGCAAAAACCGATAAACGCCACTTTAAAAAAAATTAGCTGATTGTCGTGCGTTATTCTTCACATATATAGCGCGATCTGAACCTTAAACACATTTTGTCCAAAAAAGCCGGTTTTGTCCAATTTCAAGGCATCGAGAGTTCACGTTTTACTGCAGAAGCCGATAAGCACCTTTGTTGTTTTTGAGCAGAAGCCGATAAGTCCATCTTAGCGAATCAGCGCGCTGTATTCTGGTCAGGTGACAAGGCTACTTCACTTTGAAAAGACGTGCTAGCTGAGAGGAGTTTCTTCAAAGCTGGCTAAAAGTGATCGAGGATCATTTCGATAAACTTGATGAATCTGTGATATCTTCAGGGCGAAAAAGGAAAATAAAAGCTGAAACGTTTTCACGGAAGCTTGCAAAAGCAGTGCGTTACAATGGTGAGGGAAAAGCTCTGTGTATTGCATGTAATAATCACATCCATAAAGTTTATGATCACAACAACAAAAACAACATTTGTCAGGCATCTGAGGAGATTACAAAGATTAAACGAGTGTTTTTTTTTTAAACTCAAAAAAATGAAATGCGGATTTATCTGCTTTTGCCAAAAAAAGACTTTTAATAGTAAAAAAACATACTGTCAATGAACGTAATTGTAGAGCAGCTTGATTTAAGTTATTCTTACTTAATCAAAACAACCCAACTGCAGTTTGATTGATATTACTTGGAATGCACAATTTAAAAAAAAAAAAAAAAAGTATCCGTCATTTGCAATGAACTCTTCATATATTTTGTCTTAGGAGTTCACTGTCATAAATAGATGACCTCAAAGATATGATAGATCTGGACTAAAAGCCACAAAAATCCTTAAAAAAAATCTTAATTCTTAATTTCAGGTAGAAAATCTGCCTATAACATGAACTATATGTAATGCACATCTTACCAAATCTCCACCAATGAGGAACAAAATGAAAGCGAAGTGTGTTTTACTGTCGTGACTGATAGCAGTGTGTTTGTGCTCTGCAGGGCTCGTATCTATTGGCTGCGTCGAATGATTTTGCCAGCAGAATCTGGACGGTTGATGATTACAGACTGCGGGTGAGGATCTCCCTGAAAATTGTTGTTTTAGTCTAAATACACACTTTGCTGGTTTTAAGTCATATTGACAAAATATCTTTTATTGTTCTTGTTTATGGATTTAATTGATGGTTTTAGTGTTTTTTTCTTTTCTTTCTTAAATGTATAAATTATCACACATTTTACTAATTGCATGCATGCAAGTTTAGCTTAGTTTTTTCTAAATAAAACCACAGCTGGAGATTATTAATGTCCTGGGATTCACTGACATATGTGACCCTGCAGCACAAAAGCAGTGTTAAGTCGCTGGGGGATATTTGTAGCAATAGCCAACAATACATTGTACGGGTCAAAATTATAGATATTTATTTTATGCCAAGAATCATTAGGACATTAAATAAAGATCATGTTCCATGAAGATATTTTGTAAATTCCCTACTGTAAATATTAACTTAATTTTTGATTAGTAATATGCATTGCTTAGAACTTAATTTGGACAAGTTTAAAGGCGATTTTCTCAATATTTCGATTTCTTTTTTTTTTTGCACCCTCAGATTCCAGATTTTCAAATAGTTGTATCTCGGCCAAATATTGTCCGATCCTAACACCCATACTTAGGACACGCTTGTTTATTCAGCTTTCAGATGTATACATCTTGATTTCGAAAAATTGACCCTTATGACTGGTTTTGTGCTCCAGGGTCACATATCAAGCATAAGCTTACATTCAAGGTTTATTCGTTGGCTCAAAGGTCAGTGATGTGATGTAAAAGGTCTGATGCCCAGGTCTCCTTCCAGTCCCCTCGTCTCTCCCAGCCAGCTCTACTCATTTTCCCAGCATGCTCTAGTTGTGCAACCCTGGTCTGATGTGGCGGCTGACATAATGGATGTTTCTGCTGAATAAGAGTCTTTTTAGAGAATCGAGTGAGACTCTGACAGAAACATCCCACAGAAACACAAACACAGGAGGGCCAGACTGAAGGAGCCTGGTCAGCTGATCTCAAAAATCCTACTGAGACCTGAATCTGTGTTCAACTGAACCTCGTTTACTGCTAGAAATAACAGGCCTTAATTTAGTGGAGTTGTTTGCATACGTATTCATTGTATCTTCTTTTTTTCCAAAGCACACACTCACAGGGCACAGCGGGAAGGTTTTATCCGCTCGGTTTCTCCTCGATAACTCTCGGATCGTCTCCGGCAGCTACGACCGAACGCTCAAGCTCTGGGACTTACGCAGCAAAGTCTGTAAGAGACTCTTAGTTGTTGTCCTTGCTGCTTAATTGCCAGTGTCCATGAATGAGATGCAAAATGAGGCTTGGTTCTTTTGCTTAGCCTTCAAAAATGTTGTTTGTACATTTCTGGGTGACAAACTAATGCTTATGCTTAATTGAATTCATATTAATTAAATTAATATTTGAATTAATTTGTGGCCACTGTCCATATTTCATCCATTTGTTTCCTAGAAAACCCATGATTTAACTAAAATGAGGGAACGAATTCTTAATTAATGGCCACAAAATCATTTAATTTCGCCCCGCATGTTTACCGCAGTAAGAGATGCGAAAACCGCGATTAAAAGTGCACGACAATAAAAATAATCCTGTGAAATTAGAGGGCGAGACCGTGAAGATTTGGGAAAAGAAATAATAAATATTATTAAATTCGTGACCGGCTGGCAAAACAGAACATAAAGCTGCATATGGCATGAATGCAAAAGGTCACGCCTGCTAACCCATTATTTCTGTTATAAACCAATCATCACATCTATTCATTTTCCGATCTTGCTACTAGCCTTTTATTTAGACTAAAACCCCCTTTAATTCGGGTGAGGAAGCTGGCGTTTGCACGTCCTGTCATGCTGGTGAATATGCCGCTGCAATAGATGCATTTTGCAGTATTAAGGTTACCGATTAATCAATTAATTGATCGTTAATTTAAATGTCGCTTGATCATGGAAATAATCGAAAAGTGACATCCCTAATTTGAATATCATGCAATTTTAACATTTTCATGAAATATTAGTTCATTTTTCATTTTCAACTTTAATTGCATCAGAATTTCAAATGAAAATTGTAAAAAATTACATACGAATCTCATTAATATTCATTTGTTTAATTAAATATGAATTCTATTTACTTTAATTTAATGAATTTTAAAAGTTTATTGTAGTTTAATTTAATTGTAATAAATTTGAATTTAATTACATTAATACTTGTTTAATATTTAACATTAAATTAGTTAGTTTTTCAACTGGTCCTCGTTCAACTTAAAATGCAAACAATTGTCAAATCAAAATTGTAAAACAATGAAAACTAATTATTCATATAATTTGTTAACTCTGAGAATTTATATTAATATTTAAGGAAATTTTAAACTGTTTATAGTAGTTAATTTATTTTAATATTAGCATATTTAATTTTTAATAACATTAGTACTTGTTTATATTAACATTAATCCAAATATTAGGTCGTTTTTTCAAAACGTTTCAAATTCAAGTGCTTAAGATTTGTTATAAACTGACAAATATTAATTTTAGTAACATGAAATCATTATGTAATTCTCTGAATTACCATTAAGAATTAGATCTAATATTCCTATAATAAAAGGACAGCGAAAGTTTTGACGGTAAGAATTTTTTTTTTTTTTTTTTTTTTTTTTTTTTTAGGAATTCTCTTTCCGGTGTAAAAAAAATCTTACTGTTCAAAAGCTTTTGAGCCGTAGTGTGTATATATAATATTAAATGTAAATTTTATGGTAGTTGACAGTTTATTGAACAGTTATTTCTCTGAATTTGTTCATAAAAGTTGCTGGTTGCTTTTAAATGTCTTGAAGTATCGACCTAATAAGACTGCTAAATAAAACTCTTTTTCTTTTTCTCAGGCATGAAGACGGTGTTTGCTGGTTCTAGCTGTAATGACATCGTCTGCACGGAGCAGTGTGTGATGAGTGGACACTTCGATAAGAAAGTTCGTTTCTGGGACATCAGGTGAGTCGTGATTTGACTGAGTTAGACTGCAGTGCTCGAATACTCCTGTCTCAGTCACTAATGTTTCTGGTGTTTAGGTCGGAGAGTATCGTGTGTGAGCTGGAGTTGCTGGGACGCGTTACATCTTTGGACCTCAATCACGACCGGACCGAGCTGCTGAGCTGCTCTCGTGACGATCTGGTGAAAATCATCGACCTGCGCAGTAATGCAGTGCGACAGACGTTTGAGTGCGTTGCTCACACCTTTTCACTTTATATAATCGTTTATTTATTATGCATTGCTCTTTGGTATTCCAACTTAAAATGCATTGAGATTTCATGTTTGTATTACTCCGGTCTTTCTGCAGTGCTCAAGGTTTCAAGTGTGGTTCAGACTTCACCAGGGTCACGTTCAGGTGAGAGCAGCAAAGTGCATGAGTTAAAAAAAAAAACATTTTAATTTACATGCAAAAAAACAGAAACATTTATTTTTTTTAAAAATTGTTTATGTATGGCTGCACGACTGCCAAAAAAATTAATTGCAATTACTTGGTTCAAATCACAATGTTTGACAGTTATTATTATAATATTAATGTAAATGTTTTAGTTGTAAAAAAAAAAAACATGACATATATGAAGTTAATTACAATTGTACTGTAAACAAATGAATATGTGATGGTATTATTATTGTTTAATATAGTTACTGGACCTTTTTCACATTTCCGGGTTTCTCCACAGCGGAAGTCGTCATAGTTGGGTTAACTTCGAGAGCAGTGAATGGGAGAGAACCACAAATATATATTTTTGCATTCCCATTTGCTCAAATAGCAAAAGAAAAACTCCACGATAGTGTTTTCGTGACTTTCAATAAAAGGGAAAAAATTTGAGAGAGACTCTGAAGAGAGAATGATGTCAAATTTACCATCACTCCCATAGACACTGTATTAGAAACACCCTCGCATTAGCGTTAACTGTTTATTTATTTATTTTGTAATTGTAAACTTATAAACGCGTCATCACGATCTTGTGAAAAGGGTCTATTGATTTTTTTATTTTATTTATTTACTTTTAAACATTCAAACCAACAAGCTTTTAGCATTTGAAATCCTCAAGCTTTTATTTTTGTTGATGACAATGTTACATTTAATTGAATTAGTTTCATCAACTGAAAGCTCATTAATCACCAGACTTCATCCGTTTTGCACCTTTCTGGACTGTGTTTGTGTTTTCAGTCCTGATGGGAGGTATGTGGCGGCCGGTTCTGCAGACGGCGTTCTGTACATTTGGAACGTTCTGACGGGGGAAACTAGACAAACCCTGATAAGGGTCACAGGTGAGCAGGACACTCACTAACTCACTCTCTCACACACAGATGCGCACACAAACGCACACACACACTCTCTCACGCACACACACACACACACACACACACACACGCTCTCGCACACGCTCTCGCTCTCTCACACACACACACACAACGACCACAACCGCTGGTTCTCTCTCTCTCACACAAACACACACTCTCTCTCTCTCACTCATTCACAAGGCAATCCAACCGCCGCTCAACACAACACACGCTCTCACTCACCAACACGCTCTCGCCCACCGATTACGCTCACACACACATCATCACACTTCACCTTCACAAACAGCTGTCTCGCACCACGCTCTCCACTCTCACACACGCTTCTCTCCTCTCTCTCTCTCTCCTCACTCACTCTCCCACTCTCTCGAACCACACACCCGGCGGTACCACTGGTGTACACTCCCGGTAGATTCTCAGGAATATAATACAGGTATTCTTATAGTGCTTACATTTGTTTTATTGTAACCAAGAACGATTTGTCCTATGACCTTTATAGTTATTGGTTCGAAACTTGAATTTTTATTTTTATCCGTTTATGACACTTTTGGTTTATTACAGTGTAAAAGAGAAGCATGTGTAAGTGTATTGCATTGGGCGGGTACAACCACAATTTCAGGTGTATACTGAACCTTTTGGAGGTTGATCGGGTATATTAATGTATACAGTAAATCATAATCTGCGTCTCGGGGGTTCTTAAAAGGACTCTCAAAAAGCTCGGTCGTTTTCCTGCAGTTTAAGGGATAGTTCAACAAAAATGACATGCTCTCACTTAATACAAATCTGTTCATTCATCTCTTTAAATCAGTATTGGTCTTAAATCATAAAATCACGCATTAAATGTTGCATGCACTTGAGTATTTTCCTGTACACACACACACAGGTTTGTTTTTGTGATGTGGGTGAGCCATAGGCGTAATGGTTTTTTTTTATAGGTACTAATCTGTAGTGCTATGCTCTACACCAGTGTTTCTCAACCTTTTTTTTTACACCGGGCCGCACTGGTCAAAGTGCCAAGTCTCGCGGGACCGCCCTCATGCCATTTAATATTACAGCCAGCCAATACAAACCAACTGATTTATAAATTATATCCTAAAAATTAGATTCTGAATCGATACATTTTTAATAAATAATTCTACTCCCCATAAATAACACCCAATTTTGTGAACTTCGGCTCGAAAGGAATAACAGCTCAATCATAGGCGGAGATTTACTTTTATGCATGGGGGGCACCCACTGGCAGACGAGTCACGAGCACTTTTTTATATGTTCTACGTTTCAGGTATTTATGTAACACAAATTCTACATTAATAACTTCTTGTACACAAAGAAAAAAAAAAAAAACATACCTAATGCAGAAAAACCGCCTCTCTTTCCGAATTGCGCAGATGACCACTAACTTTTTCATCTCTTCTGATAAATTTTCAGTCAAAATGTTTTCTGTGTGCTAGAGCCCTGCATTTCAGCCCGGGGCCAATAGGCCCCGACTTTTTTACGCCCCTCGTGCTGGGCTTCGGGACAATTTTCACGTCATAGTTCAGACGCGGGCTTCTCCTTATTTTTATATTTTAGACATCCATCAATTAGTGATGAAAAAATAATAATTTGGTGTGCTGGTGGAAACAACACGAGACCGTGTTGCCGTGACTGTCAAGAGCGGCTCGACGGTGTTTAGTGTCCCGCAGCAGCAGCATGCGTGCCGTCAGCGCAGCTGAACAGTTCTGTGTTCAAATGCAAGCAATAGGCTTAAGCTTACCGCACACGCATCGGCAAAAGGAATTCCATAAATGCTGTCAGGGGGACACGTAAGGAGATATTTTAATTATTTACTAATAAACTAGTGTTTTCTGAGTCGGTGTAGCAAGGATGAAGGTGTCGATCCTGACTCGCCATCTCCTCATTAGACGCGTCTTTAGAGAGAAGTGCATCCTTACGGATTATGATAATAATGAGAGTTTTTGTTTTCTATTTGTTTTATTTCTTTAAGTGGTAATTTAAAGCTTTCTGTAGATATATTTATCATGTCTGTGAGACATGTATTCGCTGCGTTTCAGTTCATTTTTGTGAAGCGTGCCTGTTCAAGACGGAGAGGGCAGAAAGCTCATGTTTAATTTCTTTATTTTATAAAAGCACAACGTTTTGTTGATTATTGTGAGTGCACACAAATAAAAATAAAACCTTTAAAGTTAAGGATGAACCGGTATTACTCTTACCTTATGAACACAAATGACGGTATCCACTTGAAAACAATGCAACGGTGATCGTGATGTGCGTCGTCCATGTCCTGCAAAGCAGAGCTTCAGCTTCCACTCTCTGCGCAACTAATTGGATCTGTGCCATATCTAGGTTTCAGTTAAACATTGTTATATGCTTGAAGTTTTTATCTAGAGATGTTTATTTTAGGCAAGTTGTGTTGGTTTGAGAAGGTTAAATTGATCAAACATATGCTCACTGTCTGCCGTTGGCCACTTGGTCGTTACTTTAAATGCGTAACGTTAATTAGGCTATGTGAGTACTTCTCATGTTTGAAAATAATATATGAAAAACTAAATTATTTTACATAAAAACATAAGACTATAGCTTATTTATTTAGTACATTTTTAAATTAATGTAAAAACTAAAAAACAAAGTATTTTTTAAAATTGTGTTCAGCATGGTGGGCCGCATTTGAATTTGTGATGGGCCGCATGCGGGCCGTGGGTTGAGGAAAACAAAACCACTGCCTTACAATAACCCTACACCTAAACCTACCCCTCACTGAAAATTTTCTGCATTTTTACTTTCTCAAAACTAATTCTGTGTGATTTATAAGCGTTTTGAAAAGTGGGGACATGGGGTAATGTCCTCATAAATCACCTTCTCCTTGTAATACCTATATCATACCCATGTTATTATACAAATTTGTGTCCTCATATGTCACAAAAACACTTTTTTTGTTTTCCTGTACAAATATCTAAACCGTCTTCAATCAAAATACATTTGCTTGAGATGCAAATTCAAGGTATGAAGTTTTGTATTGAGAAATTGAACAAAATTAAGATTATGCTTAAAACAAGAACAAATATCTCTCCATGGGGAATGAGAACTCGTTTTCCCTTTGAATTAAATAGATTTTTCTGAGCTAGTTGAACCATTTTAATCCTTAATTCACTCAGTTTCTCATAAAACAAGTCTCCTTGTGTCGTTTTGTTTCTAAAGTAAATGTTACTTCATTTGCACTGGAAAAAAGATAAAAATACTAAGGAAGGACAATTATTTTTTTCAGTGTGATCAGGTAAAGTTATTTCTGTGTTCTAGTGGTTGGGAGCAGAGCTATTCATGCCTCATGGTGTTTTTGTGTGTTTAGTTTTTTTTTTTAATGAATGAAAGTAATAGAGATTGGTTGGATATTGTATTTTTAAACTTTGGAGTGTTGCGAATGCTAATAGGACATTTAATTTTAGAGGCCATATTAACATATTGTGTATATGCATACTGCAAAAATATTCTGAATGTACTTGTTTGAGCAATTTACCGGTGCAAATTCGATAAACTTTGTCTTTCTGTTCTGTTTGTAGTTCTGCCATAAATTCGGTGTCCTGGTCTCCGTCGGGCGCGTACGTGGCCAGCGTTGAGAAAGGCAGCAAGGCCGTGCTCTGGTCTGACATGTAACTCTGCAGCGATTGGTTGAGCGCCACCCTGCCGTGATTGGATGAAACAGACTGTAAAGACAGAAGGAAAGTCCCACTTGCCTCAACTACCTTTCCCACAATGCCATCTGTTTGGCTGTCTGTGTACCTGTGCTGCCTGCCTGTATGATTTGACAGCACCGTACACGCATTATTCATATTTATATCAGCTGTCTGTCTCACACACACTCGATGTGAGATGATGGAGATTACACTAGTGACTGTCACTGTCCTACACGACTCATACTGCTTGTTTTAACACGACTTTAAATAGTGTGTTTACTGTCAGAGTTTATGCTTTGCCTTATACAGATACAGGCCATTAAGCTCTGTGTGTGTGTGTGTGTGTGTGTGTGTGTGTGTGTGTGTGTGTGTTTTGAATGCAGTTCTAGTTGAGCTCTGTGGATGGCACTGTTCAATATTTTTTCTAGACTTCTGGAAATCCCACATCTCCCCATGAATAAAACGCATTTATTGAACAGGAACCCAATTTTATTTTGGATGAATCTCACACATTAACGTCTTTATTCTAAGGACATCTTTGTGATATTTAAACACATTGAACCCTCATTTTGTAACTGCATTGCAAAAATGTCATTGCCGCGAATGAAAAATTAATTATTGTACTGTTATACAGTAACAATCATCCTATAGGTGTTTTATTTATTAAAATCTGCATGCATTAAAGCCAGTACAACTGCCATTTAACAAATATATTTTTTTATTTTATTTTTTATTTGAGATTTCTTTCTACATCAAAGTAATTTTACACCACACCTGTAATGAAAATTTTGCGGGAAAATGTGTTTTAAAAAATAATGCCCATGTGTTAAATAATAAAATCTAAAATAAAAGAAAAAATATTTTCACAATATTAAAAAAAACCTCATTCTAAAAACCGCCTTAATTCTCTTTATGCATAATGTAAATTCTTTTGGATTGCAAAACAAGAACAATGTACATGCATAAAATATAAAAAATCTGAAATAAAAATTGTTACTATAAAATATTCTTAAAAACAGGCATAAATTTCTTTTTGATTTTGGGGTGAAGTATTAATTAAACATTTTGTGAGATTTACCCATGAACTCCTGACCGTGTCGCTGTTCTTGTTGATGCTCTGATTATTTGTCACATTCAAAAAAAAATTGTGCCATGCATGAGAGATTCAAAAATATTTCCCACAATTCTTCCTATAGCTTGCATGTTTTATTTTAATCAGCTGATCAATAGGTGTCAGTTCAGTAGAGAAAATAATTTATAAACCATAGTTCGGCTAGACACCATATTTAATTTCGCACAAATAAAATTGAGACTGTCACTAACTTTGGCCAATCTCAGCACTCCTTGTCCTAAGCCCCTCCCCCCGGATCCCGGATGAGTGTGTGCGTGTGATGAATGGGTGAATGATGCACTGGGTGATGCTGAATGAATGCAGTGAGATAAGTGTGTGCTTTAGTGGAGAAAGCGATGCTCTGTTGTTCTTTATTTTTATTTCATACGCTCCACACAAGCTCATATCCTGACAGTGTTTTCTCCGAGCATGACGTCTGTTTCAAGTACTGTATCAAACTCTACGCAGACACTCTCCTTGAGCTGCTTTGCAAAGGAAAACAAGTGCACTTGTGATTCACCCTGATGCCAGCAGCAGATCTGGTGATGCTCGCACTTAAAAACAAAAGACTGCAGTGCACCTTCATACTCGACCAAACACTAGAACTGATGTATCCGGCTCAGTTTAAGACACTCGCGTCCCCTCGCGCTCAACGCTGCAGTCTGTCGAGGTGCCTAACAAGTGCACTTGGTTTCAGATTTTGAGTGGAGTGGTCTGCACACTTTACAGACTACACACTTTACTTGTGGGTGTGGCTGTTTAGCTCCGCCCTCTCTGATGCATTTGTGGGTGGGGCTGAGAGTGGGACGGCTTAAACAGACTGTGGAAGATAATTGTTGCTAATGTATATGAGGTCTCTGTATATGTCTGCTTAATGTTTGCACACCATAAAATGTGTGGGACGTTACTTTCATTAGTTTTTGTCTTTTTTAAACGGGAAAGCTGTGCATGAGTGATGGAGTTATGCTTATCTTTATAGCGTCTCTGTATGGACATCAGAGTGCTCGGCTGAGGTTTCTCGGACCTCTGTGTAAATGAGATGAGAACGATAAGAGGGGTCTTTTCTCTCTGTGTGTGTGTGTGTGTGTGTGTAATCCCATGAGCTGACATCAGCTCTCAGACTGCTGAGATTGACAACACGGTCTTAAATCGCAGGCTACAGACACCTGCTGATGATCTTTATTTAATCACCCACAAACATGCCTTATGTAATGGATCGTTCCAATCCTGTGTTCTGATTGGTCAGTCCAGTGTTCCAGTAAGAGACCAACTAATAATCTTAGTTGATATGACACCACTAGATCTACTAGTAAAAGATGCGACACATCAGTATTATTCAGGATTATAATTTTCAGTGACATTTTCAGTCAATATGTTCAGACGAAATACTGGTAAAACTTTACAAGCTTCTTAACTCTGTTAACTACATTAGTGAACAAATGATCAGTTAAAATACGTATTTAAATTAAGAAGTGTCTTAAGCTGAAATACTTAAAGCATTTATTAGTCTTAATGTTGATTTTAACATTTACTAATACATTATTACAATCAAAAGATATTATTTTAAATATATACTGGACAATTATATTAAAGTTAAGTGTTTCATTAGTGTTGTTATTGCTAAAATTAAAATAAAAACAAATTATGTAATTAAAGGGGTCATATGATGTTGCTGAAAAGAACATTATTTTGTGTATTTGGTGTAATGAAATGTGTTTATGCGGTTTAAGGTTAAAACAACACGTTTGCACAATACGTACTTATTGTTTTCTCTATGCCCGCCGTTTTGAAAAGCCGGCGATTTTTACAAAGTCATCGCTCTGAAAAGTGAGTGTGCTCTGATTGGCCAGCATATTCAGTGCGGGTGATTGGCCGAAATAACTCAAGCGTGGTGGACGGAAAATGGTACGCCCCCTCACAATACGTGATGATGCCTGTTCAGGCCGGAGCGAGATTCAAAAAACATTGCCACCAATTATACGAGGCATTCGTTAGACATAATTCATAATATGTTATATAAAATATAGGACGTATACGCTTTTACGCGTTGCGTTGCATCGTGCCACGTAAACATACAACCCTGTCTGCATTTGTCTTTGAACTTTACAGATATTCTTATGCCCAATAGTTTGTAACACTTCAAAGAGAAAGGAAAAATTCAAATTGCATCATATGACCCCTTTAATTAAATATTAAGGTTGCATAATTTATATATTAATTATATTAATAATAAATATATATTAAAAATTTTATATATGCACTTAACAAAATTATAAACGCAACACTTTTAATTTTGCCCCCATTTTTCATGAGCTGAAATCAAAGATCTAATACTTTTTCTATGTACACAAAAGGCCTATTTCTCTCTCATATGGTTCACAAATCTGTCTAAATCTGTGTAAGTGAGCACTTCACCTTTGCCGAGATAATCCATCCACCTTACAGGTGTGGCATATCAAGATGCTGATTAGACAGCGTGATTATTGCACAGGTGTGTCTTAGGATGGCCACAATAAAAGGCCACTCTAAAATGTCAGTTTTACACAGCACAAATGCCACAGAGTAGCAGGTTGACGGGAGGGTGGGGGGGGGGGGGGAGTGCATGGCATGTGACTGCAGGAATGTGCACCAGAGCTGTTGCCTGTGAATTGAATTTTAATTTCTCTACCATAAGCCGTCTCCCAAGGCGTTTCAGAGAATTTGTCAGTACATCCAACCGGCCTCACAACCGCAGAACACGTGTAACCACACCAGCCCATTACCTCCACATCCAGCATCTTCACCTCTAAGTTCGTCTGAGACCAGCCACCCGGACAGGTGCTGCAATAATCGGTTTGCATAACCAAAGAATTTGTGCAAAAACTGTCAGAAACCGTCTCAGGAAGCTCATCTGCATGCTCGTCGTCATCATCAGGGTCTCGACCTGACTGCAGTTCGTCGTCGTAATCGACACGAGTGGGCAAATGCTCACATTCGATGACATCTTGCACTTTGGAGAGTGTTCTCTTCATGGATGAATCCCAGTTTTCACTGTACAGGGCAGATGGCAGGACAGCGTGTTATGGAGTCGGTGCGGACTATGTGAGCGGTTTGATGATTCAAAGTTGTGGTAGATGGCCATGTGATGGCAATGGGCAGGCGTATGTTATGGACAACGAACACAGGTGCATTTTATTGATGGCATTTTGAATGCACAGAGATACCGTGACGAGATTCTGAGGCCCATTGTTGTGCCATTCATACACGACCATCACCTCATGTTGCAGCATGATAATACACGGCCCCATAGTGCAAGGATCTGTACACAATTCCTGGAAAACATCCCAGTTATTGCATGGCCAGCATACACACGGGACATGTCATCCATTGAGCATGTTTGTGATGCTCTGAATCAGCGTATACGACAGCGTGTTCCAGTTCATGCCAATATCCAGCAACTTCGCACAGCCATTGAAGAGGAGTGGACAACATTCCACAGGCCACAATCAACAACCTGATCAACTCTATGCGAAGGAGATGTGTTGCACTGCGTGAGGCAAATGGTGGTCACACCAGATACTGACTGGTTTTCGGACCCCCCCCGGACCCCCAATACAGTAAAACTGCACATTTAGAGTGGCCTTTTATTGTGGCCAACCTAAGGCACACCTGTGCAATAATCATGCTGTATAATCAGCATCTTAATATGCCACACCTGTGAAGTGGATGGATAATCTCGGCAAAGGAGAAGTGCTCACTAACACGATTTAGAAGATTTGTGAACCCTATGAGGAGAAATAGGATGTTGTGTACATAGAAAAAGTCTAGATCTTTGAGTTCAGCTCATGAAAATGGGGGCAAAAACAAAAGTGTTGCGTTTATAATTTTGTTCAGTGTACATATATACAAGAAACCTACCTGCAAAGCAACATGAAAAACTATGCACAAGTGCACCGAGGGCAAAAGCTGCTTTAAACACAAATGATATTCACACCAAATGTTGATTGAATTTAGTTAATAGAAGTTGATTGATAAAGAAAATCTATTTATAACATTATTTTTGACAGCATCCTCATTTTACAGCATTTTTACACAAGTGCCTAAAACTTTTAACAGTACTGTAGCTTTGCAGGAAGGTTTCTTGAAGCGTCTTGGAGACACAGTTCTTCTGGACTGAGTCTGTCTCAGTTTGCTCTGTTTCTTCACGTCACTCCAGACAGACTGATGAGGATCAGATCACATCTCTGTGTGGAGCACAAAAATCTCACTGGATTATTACAATTAATGGCAAAATGAATGTTTAGAAATCTAAACTGATATTTCAACTGACACACTACAGCAAAAGATAGAAACAACTGACTTAAAACCATTTTTAGCTGCTGAAAATACTAGTGTTCTAATAATTTTGGCCACTACTGTAAATTATTTATTTTTTCGTTTTTTTCAGAAGACTTTGAAAGTAAAACATGCATCATATGGATGAAGCCTGACAGCCACTCGTTCACTGTATTTCGAACAGAAGCTTTGACATTCTGCTAAACATCTCCTTTTGTGCCTCACAGAGTTATACTGGTTTGAATGACATGAGGGTGAGTAAATGATGACAGAGCTGTTATTTGTGGTTGAACTAGTCTTGTAAACTAAGAATCCACATTGAGAACCAGCTCTGTATGCTCCTAACTGACCCTTCACCTCCGAAGAAACCTCCTTCAGTCCTCAGAGCCCACATAATCTGTGTAAGGTTATTATACTAAGTATGCTTTCTTGTTTGCTTATTTAACACGTGTGATATAAGAATGATGTTCCTGCATGTTTGTCAGTGTCTTCATACGTGTGTGATTGGATTAGTTGAGCATCTTCATTACCTCTGCAAGCCAGAGACGCTAATCTCACCGATGGAAAAGAGCCGAGCCGCGGGGAACGAACGGCTAGCAGTGGGCAGAGTCACCACTTACAAATACTGGCCCTGAAAACCAGCGTCCACTCACACTGTAACTCCACACACAACACAACAACAGACGGGTGAGTTACTGCTGCTCCACCACAGCTCATATATGTAGAACAGAAAGGACAGAGAAACACACACACACGCATATATATATATATATGATAGATATTATTTTTTTTTTATTATTACAGGTTATCAAGCGATCTGCAGAAGTTTGACTTTTTATTACAATAGGAACATAGAATATTATAACAGATTATGTATAATAGTAACGGTGGTCATAGATATATTATCATTGATAAAGTCCTAAATTAATATATAATAGGTAGTTATGGAGAAAAGTGAAGTCTGCGCCAATATTAGAATGTTCAGTCAAAATTGGATATTAGATACTGTAAATAACAAAGTTATAGAAGTAATTATGAGATGATGATTTATAGCTGTTTGTAGAAGTATATAGTAGTAATTATAGATATTATAATTATTATTTAGTTGGTAATAAAGCGAGTCTGCACCCTTAGAATTTTATTAAAATATAACAAATATATATGGTAACTTATGTAGGATAGAATGTAGTAAATTTACTATTAGTATTAATTTCTTTATTGTTTAATAGATTTTTTAAGAATATAACAGTATGATGAAACATAGACATTAACAAATAATAGTAATAATTGTGATGATGATGATATAAATACTAGGAGTATTAATAATGATCATTATTTTAATATTATTAATAGTGTAAATTAATATAGTTAGTAACTGGTGATAGATAGACAGACAGATGACAGCAAACCTGTGTTTGTGGTGAGTGTCTGTAGATTAGTGTTGTGAGTCATAGGCTCAGAGCTGAGAACTGCGGATGTGGGTGTGTGTGGTGTGGTGTGTGTGTGAAAGCGAGAGGGATTACAGATACACATTCACTACTCATAACACCATGATTTCAATATTTAGAATATTCACATACACACAGCCTCTCTGTAGCTCAAACAGCAGGTCATGGGTTCGATTTCAATGAAAGTCATTTTGGATAAAAGCATCCACCAAATGCAGAAATGTATGAAGTGTTTCTTGATCATCATTGTGTGTTTCTGCTTCAGCAGACAGAATGAGTCCCAAACACGTCATCTACAAGAAACTCTCCAGAGACAAATCTGTGAGTGTCTGTCCGTCCATTCGCTTTGGTTTTGGTTCATTTTTCGTGTCATCATGTCCAGTTCTGGTTTGGGGTAATTATAGTCTTGCTGTGGTTGGTAATTACATAAGTAAGTGTTAGTCACATTCGTGATGGTTAACGGTGTGTGATGTCATAGGTGGGTGTTTACACGGGGAAACGAGATTTCGTGGATCACTGCGATTTTGTTGATCCTGTTGGTAAGTCTTTTATTGGTCACATGACATGTAGGTAAACAGATATATTTTAGTAAGTGTGTATTGTCATTTAACATTTATGTGTGTATGTGTGTGTTGTATATATATATATATATATATATATTATGTGTGTGTGTGTATCTTTATATAATATAATATATATATATATATTCTATATATATATATAAATTCTTATTAAATTATTAAAAAAAATTACGATCAATTATAACTTTTTATTAACTCAGAAACCCCCGATTGGTAGCGACCCAGTTGGGAAACCAGTTTTAAGAAATAAATAATAAAATCGTCTAATCAATACCGTTTACCACAATGCAAAACCTTGTAAATGATTTTAACGCTGTGAAGATATATGAGATAAGTCCGAAAAATCAAATTTTTTGAAATGGAAGAATTTATTGAGCCTTTAGACAAAATATTAAAAACAATCTAGAAATAGCATTTTCGTTAAGTATCATATTTGATCCATCAGGCTTTTACGGCTCATATAGTCTGATATACTGAGAATATGGAGAAAAAACAGCTCACTTTTATTCAAAAATATGCAATTTGCTGCAGAGGCTGATATTTATGTGAACAAAAAGTGATGAAAACTCATATCTTTATAACAGTGTAGCAGATACTTGCATAAAATGATCTAAATATCAGTTGTCGCTCTATATCTCCAATAACATGTCTTAGTAAGATGAGATTGAAATGATCCAAACATATAATGCGATGCAATCCAATGCTGATTGAGATTTGAAGAAATAACGGCTCCTCAGAAGATGTGAGATGTTCTGGAGGCTTGTGAAGATCATTCCTCCGCTGAGGAACAGTGAAAGTAAAGCTTCTGGAAACAAACGCTCCTCAAAAGATCCTGAGGATCAGATTTGAGACTCTAAAACATGATTGAAGAAGAATCAAGTAAAGCTGAGCTGCTTCAATCCAGCAAGTGTTCATCTGGAAATATTACTAAAGTTATTCTGATGTTTACTTGAGAAAAATCAGTCAAGGTTTGACAGCAGAAAGACTCGTGAAGCAGCAGCTGAAGTACAATTACACTAAAAGAGCTTTTACTGGATAAAACACTCTAAACTATCAATCAGACGACAGAAGACATGAGGAGACTGTGTGTGAAACAGGTTTAACAGCAAAGTTTTGATCATTTAGAGGCCCTTATTTGCATGATACAGTAGGCTTTATTGGGTTAAATGAATCTAAAATCACAGATTTGTCTTCCTCGTGTGTGTCAGATGGTGTTGTGCTGATCGACCCCGAGCAGGTGAAAGGAAAGAAAGGTGAGACACGTTCACAGACAGATGGCAGTGCGGAGCTGCTTTCACACCTGTGTGGATGAGTTAAAGTCTGTGTGTTCGTCTGCTCTAGTCTACATCATGCTGTCCTGTACGTTCCGGTACGGTCGGGATGATATGGATGTGTTGGGGATGGCGTTTCGCAGGGATATCTTCCTGAGCTCTCGACAGGTCTATCCTCCTCTGCAGGACAAGGAACGCAGCGTTCACACAAAAGTACAGGAGAAGATCCTGCGCAAACTCGGAGACAACGCATACCCCTTCTTCTTTGAGGTGAAATTCATTCTGGGGCGCTTTTATAAATGAGAACAGCACAGTAATTGTGCTGACAGACATAAACTCTTACTTTAAGTGGGTTTGTGTTGTGATTTCTGAAAATGCTTGTGTTTTCTCTCAGTTTCCAGATAACCTGCCATGTTCAGTGTGTCTGCATCCGGGGCCCACAGATGTAGGAAAGGTAAACAACGTAATCGTAAACATTCAGTGTTCTGATACTATTGTATGTTTTATTAAAAATGTAGATGTTTTAAATTTAAATTTTAGTTAGAGTTTTAGCAATTTTGTTCTGTTTGTGATTTTAATATACATGCATCTTTATATAAATTAAAAATTTTAAATTCTTTTTATATATGTATTTATCCCTCCATTTAAATCATATTTATTTTATTAATATTTTCTCATTTATTTATTTATTCCAGTGTGGTTGTTTTCCATTTATATTATATATATATATTATATATATATATTATATATATATATATTCTATCTTATATAATATATTATATATATATTAACCACACAACACATTTAGGTACTGAATACCTGGGGTATTGTGTGATTAACTGGAGCAAAAATGTATGTATTTGTGCAGCGTTGTGCTGTTGAGTTTGAGGTGAAGGCGTTTTGTGCAGAAAATCAAGATGAAAAAGCCCAAAAGAGGTAAGAAAATTCACAAGCACACAGTATTCATTACCAGACCAACATAAGACCCCCTAAAAGAACAAAACCAGATCAGTACAAGACACCTCGAGGCCCAGACCAGGTCCTTGCAAAATATAAACTGTATGAAAATTCTGCTGATTTGCCAAAAAAAAAAAGCCTAATATTACCTAATTGGGTGATACAGAATTCAAAAGTATCAAAAAAAAACTTTGCATCATGCAGCTTTTTCTAAATATTAAATTTTTTTTCACAAAACCAATAGTTTCTTGGATGCAGTAAAACAGCCACAAATGTAGCAGAAAACGTCTGGCTTGCTTTTGCATTTTCTTCTGTCTCTGACCATAATTCCAGCATGAAATAATATCACACGATGGACTAAGAATTAAACAAAGAGCTGTAATCTGGCTCAGAAGAAGACAGGAATTATGTTTGGGGAATTGTTTTTGCTGTTTAAAGGAAAATACAAGACTTCTAAGCACTTTCTAAGCAAAAATGCTATAAAATGCATCATTTTGTGAGAAAGTGTGACCTGCTCAAGCAAAACAGCCACTATTTTTGAAATCAGCGTCACACAATTAGTAAATAAACAAGTATTGTATTTAATTCGGCAAATATGATGCAGAGCAGTGTAATCTCTTTATATAAATATATAAGTATGTCCAACTTCATCTGCATGCATAGAGTAGTACATGTAATGCAATATATTATATGTGACCCTGGAGCACAAAAGCAGTCATAAGAGTAAATTTTTCGAAATTTAGATTTATACATCACCTGAAAGCTGAATAAATAATCTTTCCATTGATGTGTGGTTTGTTAGGATAGGACAATATTTGGCTGAGATACAACTATTTGAAAATCTGGAATCTGAGGGTGCAAAAAAATCTAAATATTGAGAACATCATCTTTAAAGTTGTTCAAATGAAGTTCTTAGCAATGCATATTACTAATCAGAAATTAAGTTTTAATATATTTACGGTAGGAAATTTACTAAATATCTTCATGGAACATGATCTTTACTTAATAAAAGAAAAATCAATCATTTTGACCCATACAATGTATTGTTGGCTATTGCTACAAATATACCCCAGTGACTTAACACTGCTTTTGTGCTCCAGGCTCACAAATATGTAATGCAGTGTACTATCTATCAAATCTCAAATGATGATTTTTTTAAATTGTCACAAAATGTAAACTATATAATCACTCAGCTCTAATCTGCTAATGCAACTATAAAGCATGTAGATATTATAAGCATTTACATTGTGATATTCTGTAAAGCTGATGTAAAGACCCAGACGAGGGTCCTGAGACCAAAACTTAAGATCCAGACTCCAGCTCTTTACACAATGTCTTTCTGCAGGAGCTCGGTCCGGTTGGCCATCAGAAAGATCCAGTACGCTCCAGATAAAGGAGGCGCAGCTCCATCGGCCGAAACCACCTGTGAATTCATCATGTCTGATAAACCGCTGCACATGCGGGTCAGTCTGGAGAAAGAGGTGAGTCGTCCTGCATCATATCTAGAGGCTCTTTTGACCTTTGGGTGTCTTTTTTTGATCTATTTACCATTAGCAATCACAACCATGAATAAACATACAGGTTATACCATAAATAAGCATAAATAACAGTATTGAATTCTGAGATTGTTGATTGTTACAGATGTATTACCATGGAGAGGAGATGAACATCAGCGTGGACATCGGCAACAGCTCCAACAGGAACATGAAGGACTTGTCAGTCTCAGGTGCGTGAAGACTTTTCACTTTAAAACTGATGAGAAAGTGTGCTTTCAGTGAGTTAGAGTGTTTTCTCTGTTTCTCTGTGACAGTGGAGCAGGTCACTAATGTGGTGCTTTACTCTAACGACAAGTACGTCAAAACTGTGGCCTATGAGGAAACCACGTGAGTACAAACACACACCATTATTATACTTAGAGGCGGAGTCTGATGTCACAGTGAGTTCAATGTCTTATGAACATATAAATGACTTACGCATAGTATAAGCGTAAAATTAAGTAAAAATAAGCATAAAAATTATATTCTAAAATATACGCAAATAGAAAAGTTATAAAAAAATTTTAAATAGTAATAATGTTTCACAATATTGCTATTTTTACTGTATTTATAATATATATATATATATTTTTTGTTTAGATGATACACACACATTTACAATACATTCAAAAGGGGGGTCGGTATGATTTTTGAAAAATGTATTAATAATTTCATTCAGCAAGGATGTGTTCGATCTAAAAGTGACAGTGAAGACATGTACAATGTTACCAAATAAAAATCGTTTTCAAATAAATGCTGTTCTTTTGAACTTTCTACTGGCTTTACTTGATTATTCCTGGAAATGTGAGACGGGTCCATCTGATTCTCTTCCAAATGAGATATATTAAAATAATGCTGCATTATTCTGACTTCTAATATAGCATTGAAGCTTTTTACGTTATGAAGCACATCTCTGATGTTTTAAAATACTCACTAGGTTCAAATGTAACATTTAGGAGTGTCACCTTTATGATGTCACTGCTAGTTATGTATCATTATTTTGTAACATTTGTGTTCTGTTTATGATGTCACAGGGACACTGTGCCGTCTGGTACGAGTCTGAAGAAGGTATACACCCTCTGTCCTCTACTGGACCATAACCGTGAGAGACTGGGACTCGCTCTGGATGGAAAACTAAAGCATGAGGACACTAACCTGGCCTCCTCCAGCATGTGAGTGCCGATCATTCAGCACCTATACACTATAAAAATCTATTTTTCAAAGTTGTAAATAAAAGTTATTGGAGTATGTTCACAAGCCTACTTTTCAGCCCTTTCCACTTAAAAATGTCATGTTTAATTCAATGTGTTACTATTTACTAGCAATTTATAAGTGAACATTGTTTCAATTTTTAAGTAAATCTGATTTTTCTAAATTTTTCAGTGTACATGGATAATCTGATAAAACCCTAAATGTCCATATAGGAAAATTTCACCCCAAAATTAAAATGTCCTGAAAATGTGCTCACCCTCAGGTCATCCAAGATTAGGATGAGTTTGTTTCTTCATCAGATTGGAGAGAGAAGAAATGTAAGCATTGCATCAGGGTTTTCAGCAATGGGATGATCTGCAGTGAATGGGTGTCGTCAGAATGAGAGTTGATAAAAACATCACAATAATCCACAGCACTCCAGTCCAGCAGTTAACATCTTGAGAAGCCAAAAACTGAAACTAATCCATCAAGACGTTTGTGGATTATTGTGATGTTTTTAATAGCTGTTTGAACTCTTATTCTGACGGCACCCATACACTGCAGCGCAAGTGATGGAATGCTACATTTCTCCACATCTGCTGAAGACAAACTCATCCACATCTTGGATGGCATAACCAATTTCATTTTTGCTGAATATTTCTGTTAATATTTTGCAGTGTAAAGAGAAGTGCTTGAAGAGATTTTCTGGGAATGTTGGTGGCTTTATAGGGTGTGGGAAGTGTAATTGCAGCTGGTGTGAGTGAGAAGAGCCGTTTTGAGTGTATGCTAACAAACGAATATCTGGTTGTCAGGGAAGTGTAATGGACTTATTTTGCTCTCTTACAGCATCGTTGGATCAGGTGCGTGTTGCGTCCAGCAGAAGTTGTCTAGAACAGTTGTGAGTGGGTTACGGTTGTAAGGTGAATCGTGGGTGTTTCAGTGAGGTTGCTGTGGAGTTCCCTTCAAACTCATGCATCCCAACCCTGAGACAGGTGAAGCTGATAACATTGCCAAACCTGACTTATAACAGCGTATCTTTCCGCAAGAACATGAGTTTTAATCTTCCCTCGGTTTCTAAAATACATTCAATTAATTGAACATACATAGCCTACAGACATGGAGCACAAATTCACACTCACATAACTACATTACCAGTAAGTAATAACCAGAGGTTCAGCCACCTAGGCTAGTTGTAATCTAGAAAAAGGTATATAGTGCCAGTGTTATGGTAGTTCATGAGCTAATTCGTACTATGCGTTCCTTAAATTTGAATTAGATTTCTATTTCTATTTTAATGTAAATTTTAGTAATTGTTTTAATATACAGTTTGTAACTTTTTATTCATTATTTATGTCGTAGTAGTTATTGGAATGCCCAAGGTAAACTGAGTGAAAATGTGGAGAAGCTGCCTTTGCAAACTAGTGAAATAAAAGGCATTTACGTTTTTTTTTTCTGAATATTTCATTGCATGTCAGTTACGGTTTATTTTATTCAAGAAGAATGGTTTATGGTTTTATTTTTTAGTTAACGTAAACCTACAAGGTTGCATTACTGCATGATTTTTGTTTGACAAATATGATCCATATCTCCTTGAGGGTCATGTAATTGTGGAATTTGGTGGGATTAAAAGACAATTATATTCAATAAAATTAAAGATTATAGGCACTGCACTCTGAGATGAGAACAAAAGGAAAGAATTGAGGTGGATAATGACACCAACTTTTTAAAACTGTTATTGAACTGAATATAAACAACATTAAACTACATAATGACACAAATGTCTTCTATAGAGCTGCTTTAGAGCTGAAATGTAAATTATGAATTTTATAATATATAACACTGTTTTTTATAACACTGTTATTTTCCTGCTTTGAAGCAATGTGGTTATAAAGCGCTATAGAAATAAATGTGACTCGACTTGATCTGATAATAACTGAATGTTATCTACTTTCTCTTCTCCCTGTTCTCCTCGTCCTAAAGAGAGGTAAGCCACAGTTATAATTTTCTATTATCTGGGTGTATATTCAGTGGGGTTCATGTGATCTTATGCTATATGTGCTGTTATATAATAGCCTCCATATAGAGTCCTCGTGCCTCTGATTCCACGTGTTCGGTGCACAATGTGTGGCGTTCACTTTCCTGTCTTTCATCTGCAACAATACACACACTCTTGAGACGATAAACGATCCGCGTTAGCTCTGGGAAGGGAAAGTTGAGAGCGCGAGGATCGCTGATATTGGTGTCCCATCTAAATGCGATCGGTCTCTTGTGTGGAGCCCCAGTTTAGCGTCGTTCTTTCAGTAAATCTGTTGTTAGTGTTCAATAGAAACTGTATTCTGACATCAGAACAGGGGTGTGTGTCGTTGACATAAAACACCTTTGTTCCTGTTTTCTGCTTTACTGTTCCTCTTCATCTTCACATCTGCGATTCTATCGGTGTTGATTGAGTTTCGTGTCTGTCTCTTTGTGTGTTTAGTGAAGACACAACTGACCTGGTGTTCGAGGAGTTTAAACGCTCCTATCTGAAAGGAGTCATCGGCGACGATGATGAATCTCCGGCTGAGCCTTGAGAGCCTTCTACATGAAGAGTGCTTTGCGCAGACAGACTCGCGTGCGTATAAAGATTCATAAGCATTTACGGATGCTTGTTGAGATTGTGTAGATGTTGTGATGTGCACTAATGCAGGAACTTCTAAGCCAGGTGAGAAAAAACAATAGGCCAAATCAGCATTTATGCTGTGGTCTCCATATATTCACTGCAAATAATTATGTATATTGCAGTAAACCTGATCACCGCTGCTAAATATTTGCATTTTGATTCATAAGAACCTAAACAAGTTCTCCTAAAATGTATGAAATCATTATTCCAAGTGTGAACTTAGTTTAAAAGGCTGCTTCTTTGAATACTGAAATTATAACTCTAGAGATTTCAGTAAGGATAAACTGATGTATAGTACATTTATCACAAATGGATGTGTTGCATAGAAAATTAGAGGCAAATTCTGTTGTTATTTGCTCTGTAAATGCTTTGAAATCAAATAAAACACTTTGTGACGGCAAAACATCTGGGTTTACATGATCTCTGCACCAAAACACTGATCATTTTAATGAATCCTTCATTGCAAAACTGCAGTTTCAAAGCCCTGTAACACATATAACGTGGTAAAGTCTTGTAAAATTAGTTTAATTAACCAAAGATTCTCTTGACCTGGTGGAACACACCACCCTACTCGGCAAACTACAGTTAACATACGAATTTAGTGTGCTATGTCTTATGACAGCAATCCAGAGATAAACTCAAACCTGTTTACATTTATTAATCTGAGTTTCAGTTGAGGAGCATTTCTTGTTCCTTTAACAATAATAAATGTATTTGAATGCTTATTTGAGTATTGTAATGTTGTTTTTATACTAGTGTACTATAGATTTAATTAATGTTTTGAATTGGTTTTAATTTTTATATATTTTAGTATATTTAAAAAATTCAAAACTTCAAAAAATGTTGTCGGGTAGTTAAGTATTTTTCATACTTTATTTTATTTTATAAAATACAACACTGAGTTGCTCACAGGAGTACTCAAAATTAGTCACTTAAAAGGTGTTCAGTTAGGATGCTGCCTAAGTAGACACTAGAAGCAAGACAGCTCACTAGGTTTTGGAACAGTGCTGTTGCATTTGAAAATTAAAAATGGCTACATTGGTCATTGACACTTTCCTAAGCTTTTGCCCGCTTATGTTCTTTATTGGTGTTCGCTGTGCATCATGGTCTGATCTGATTTGTTCAGATGGTTTGACTAGTCTAAGTGAAAAAACAGTCAAAAACAAAGAGTCGGATTAGTAGTTTACAATTTATTGGCAATATAAAGGTAATCAATACACAGAACATGAGCATGAACATGTTGTGTTGTTTCATATTGTTACATGGTCACAGCTAAAATCCAGGATTTTTTGGGGTGGGCCCCGTCTTCCCCCCGGACCCATATAGGCAACACCATGAGAGGTTTCCCAACATAATATTGTGTCTGAATAATCCATACTCAAAAGATATAAGCCTAAAGTAAAGAGACTCTCTTTCTCTCTCAAACAGGTGTTTAACACTTCAATTGTGTAAGACAACACCTCTCTTTCTTGTACCTCTCAAATACTTCTCTCTGCTCACCTATCCTGAGACGCACATACATGCACCGGCCCACCCAGTTTTCCTGTTCTCATTCTCATTTTCACTCTTATTCACAGTGTGTGTCCACTGAATAGCTGGAAGGATGATTTAACAGCTGATTGGTGCATTCCTGCTCATTTTCAAACAAACTAGCTGAAAACATGTCTACCAAGGGAGCAACCTCCCGACTGATCCACCTCGCTGTGTGTATTGTTGGGTCATAATACAACTAATCAAGTTACGGGACATGCACTGTAAATAAACACTGCACATATCCACCTGAAGAACTAATTCATTCCAAACATGAGGAAGAGAAGGCTCTGCTTTCAGCCGAAGGTTTGCTTCTACATACAAACTACATAAAGTTGTCTTAAAATAGAATCTACATGTAATCTGGGATATTATTAAAACAATAGAGGTTGAGGTTGAGAGGTGGATCATTTTAGAGGTTGGTTAAGAGTTTGGGGTGCAGGGTGTAGTTAGAAGTTTGGGTAAAAGTTTAGAATGTTGGGTGTAGGTTCAAATTAGGGTGCAGGTCCAGGGAGTTGATAAAAGATTAGGTTTAGAATGTTGGGTGTAGGTCTAGGGTGTAGATTAAAGTTTGGGTGAAGGTTTAGAATGTTGGGTGTAGGTTAACAGTTTAGGGTGCAGGTCTAGGGAGTAGACCTAGAGTAGAGTTTAGGTATAGAATGTTGGGTGTAAGTCTAGAGTGTAGATAAAAGTTTTGGTTGGAGGTTTAGAATGTTGGGTATTAGTCTAGGGAATAGGTCAAATTTAGGTTTTGAATTCAGGGTGTAGATTAAGTGTCTGGTCTCCAACCCTTCTTTTGGAGAGCTACCTTCCTGCATTCTTCAGTTCCAACCCTGCTTCAACACACCTGCCTGTTACTTTGGCGTAATCCTGAGCACCTTGATTAGCTGTTGTGTTTGATTAGGGTTGGAGCTAAAATCTGCAGGATGGTAGCCCTCCACGAGTGTGATTGGCTGCCCCTTGTCTGGGCTGTAGGTGGTGGTTTAGAATGTAGGGGTTGGTTAAGGGTTTAAGGTGTAGGGTAAGTGGGTAAGGTATACATATAGGTCTTTACGGATGTTCCCAGGGAAGATTATAGCTAGGGAACCCTGGATCAGTTCCATTGTTAGCAGCGTTTCCATTGAAATCTCTTCCAAACATGTCATCACATCTGTCTGGGTACAACAAAAACCCACTGAATGTGCTGCTGGCCTCGCTGCCGGTGAACATGCCGTTACTGGTGATGTCTTTCACCTGTACCCACACCCAGTCACCCTGGTTTAGACTCATCACCACCTGCTGAGAGGCAGTGTTCATTTCCACTGACGTAGTTGTCCTCACCGTGGCCTCGAAGTTGTGGAAGAGTCCGACCTTTAGCATACGGGTGGACACTTGCAGATGGTAGCTAAACACGTAGGTTCCATTAACCGGGGCGGTGTAGACGCCGTTATCAGGGTTGTAGTGCAGGTTTAAGTTGTAGATGACACGTTTGAAAGGCACTGGCCGGCTCGGTGTAGGATTGGAAGTGAGTAAAGCAGCAGAGAAAGCAGATTGCACGGTGGGTGAACAAGGTCCGGGAATACCAGTCATTCCCATCTCTCCCTGATCACCTTTAGGTCCTGTGGCTCCAGTTTGACCTGTCAGCCCTGTCGGACCCTGGTGTCCCTTCTCACCATTTTCACCTGTTTGACCCTGGGCTCCTGGAGCCCCATCCTGACAATTGCACAGGCCCTGTGGACCTTGGTCACCCTTCTCCCCTGGTACACCTGGAACGCCAGACTCCCCCACCACACCCGGATCACCCTTCATCCCTTTGGGACCATGGTCTCCATTCAGCCCAGGTAAACCCCGTGCACCTGCAGGGCCGGGAAGACCTGGCTCACCTGCTGGCCCTGGTATGGGCTCACAGGTTTCCGGGCACTGACCATCTTCTCCATTTGGACCCTGTTCTCCCGTAGGACCATCAAGACCACGGTCACCCTTCTCACCTGGGAAGCACATATATAATAACATGGTCACCAAGGCCCATGATAAGCATTGCGTGTATGCAAATGGTGATAGATTAAAGAAGATTCACTGACCTTTAAATCCCCTGTCTCCTGTTGACCCTGAAACTCCAGGATGACCAATGTCACCCTTATCTCCAGTGTCACCTTTCTCACCTGTGGGTGTGTGAATTACGTTATTACCAGATTTAACTCCATTGATTTAAATGAACACCAGTTTCGGAGAGTAACTAACTGATCATGATCTCTATGATCTACTTAAAGGGATAGTTCATCCCAAAATTTTGGTGTGAAGGTTAGAAGCTGGTGTAGGTTAAATCATAGGGTGCAGGTGTAGCAAGTCCAATTAATGTTTGGTTTAGAATTGGGTGGGTGGAGGTCTTGGTGTAGTTAGAAGTTTGTTAAAGGTCTAGAATGTGGGTCATTATAGTTAGGAATGGGTAAAGTTTAGGTTGATAGACGGTTGAGAGTAAGGTTAAGAGTTTGGGTTACAATTGTGATTCAGGGTGTAGATAAGAGTTAGGTCTAAGGCCAGGGGTACTCCAACCCTGCTGTGGAGAGCTACCTTCCTGCATTCTTCAGTTCCAACCCTGCTTCAACACACCTGCCTGTTACTGATAAACTAGCTTCCCCAACACTGATATGCACACATTCATACTGAAGTAAAATGCATCACACAAGACTTGTTGTTGAGTCTCACCCTTTATGCCGGGACGTCCTGTGAATCCTGGACGGCCGGGAAACCCAGTGAGGCCTCTTGGACCTGGACTACCGGGAACTCCTGTGAGTAACAGATGCAGTTAGTAAAACCTTTGATGATAATAAACAGAGTATTTGTGAGAATATGCTGTGGAGTTTGTACCTGGCAGTCCGCGGTCGCCTCTGTCTCCTTTCTGGCCTCGGTTTCCGGAGCAAGTGGAGCAGATGCAGAACCAGGGTACCTGGTCTGCTGTGGGTGGAACCGGAGCTTCCAGAAGCATCTGACAATAGGATAAATCAGGCTCCGCAAATCCCGTTTGTCCTTGCGTAAAGTTCTCAGGGGGCATTAACCCAAACTCTGTTGCACGGAGTTCAGGAAGTAAAGCACACTGTCCGAAAGACAAATACACCAACACCCCCACGATACCCCTCATGTCCTGTAAACAAAATCACAGAGTTAAATCTAATTACAGAGCACCTTTCAAATATTATGTTACTGTCTCACATCAAGAAGAGTCAAGAATGTTTAATTTTATTGGTTGCTAGAGCATTGCTGGATAGCATGTTCCTGACTGGTTGCTGTAGCGGCATTATTGTTTTAAACAAAAGATTATCGGAGTACGTTTTACAAGGGAATGCTTTTTAAGATTTTTACTTTAAAATGTCATGTTTGATCAACTGTAAATATTTGTGAAACTTAGCAGCAGTTTCCAAGTGAAAATTGTTTCAAAGTATTTATTTAATTATTATTTTTGTGATTTAAGTTTGAGCACATTTGACCTGGCAAACACCACAGATAAATACACCTGTTTTGCTATAAATTAACGAATAATATAGGAAATACTGTATAATGGGAAAAAACTACAACACTAAATATTTAATTCTATTTAGCTTTTTTTGTATAGTGAATAACTGTCCTTTTTATCAATTACAGCAATAAAGTAAGACGGACAGACATATTGATCACCCACCATGTTCCAGTGAAGCAGCATCTTGCTCTTCCTCAGTCCAAGTTAAGTGTGTGAAAAAATCTCTGATGTTCTGATGACCTGCACTTATATAGCCGCACCTGTGCGAGTGTGTTTGTGTGTGTGTGTGTGTATTTGACCGCTGGGACTTGGGATTTTTTTTCTCTCTCCATTCTCTGCGACCTCATTAGGCCAGAATATCATGAGTAATAATATAGTAGAGAGAAAACAGGAGAAAGCTTCTGCCTTTGTGTGTGTGACACAGCAGTGTGAGAGCAGGCGCGGCTCCATCAGGACTGTAACAGAAGAGAGTTGATGCGTCTCTGGAGATGATTTATAATACAGGGAAGCATGGGAACATGGCAGGCCTCCGACCCGATTCAGGTCAGATCTCACACACACACACAAACACAGAGGATTCTCTTTCTGTACGAGCCAGTCAACAGAATATGTAACAAGTAATACCTAGAACATCTAATCCCAGATCTGTGAAGAGTATCCCATAATGCAGCAGTACATTTGTTATTTTAATCTTTTATTTTGGCAGCTATAGCGCCACACTGAATTTACTGAAGAGAGATGGCTGTGCTATTTATTTCATACAGTTCTGACTTGTCATTTTTTTCACAGTTTATTATGCAGATTCTGTAAGTCTGCATATTATGATTTAAACTATAGTTTAAAGTCGTTTGTTGACACACTGTGGCTTTCAAAACATTTCACCGTTTGTTTGAGCATCTTGATCAAGAACCAACAAGAAAATGGTGTTTGATTACAGTAATGTGTAGCTTGTATTTTTTTGCTCTCCAAAGAAATAGCAAAATAGTTTGTTATTTGACAATTTTGGGGTGGATTAGGCTTGTTTTATGTTTGCCATGTTTTTAAGCCAAAAGAATAGCTTTATAAAAAAAAGAATAATAATAACTGTCTCACTCTCCTTTCTGTTACATATTCGTTCATTCAAGTGAAGCTACAGACAAAAAGTTTTTTGTCACCTCGAGAGCAATTCTTGACTATGTCTCATCGGTAAATGCTTTAAATGGGCAGTGAAATTTAACAGTTGTGGCTCTAAATTTTATGATAATCCCCTATCTTTGCAGAACGTGCAGAATGTTAATAATTGAAACGAAATAAAAAAAGGAAATAAGAGGGGAGGCATGAAACTGGCCTGTTATTTTTTTATTTAGTACTATCCCTGACTAAGGCTATTCTCCCATAAGCAGTATGTTTGCATATACTGCCATGCAAGACAAATATAATAACGAATTGATAAAATCATCTCATTTTCTGGATGATCCACGACTGTTTTTATATTTTGTGATAGTTGTGAGTCCCTTGTTGGTCCTGAGCAGTTCATCTTTCTGCTGTTCTTCAGAAAAACCCCCCAGCTCCTGCACATCCTTTGGTTTTCCAGCATCTTCTGCATAAATGAACCCTTTCTAAAACGACTTGAGCTGTATGTCACTTATTCTTGAGATCGCTACCACTTGGACTATCTCTTATTGGAGTTATTCCTCCAATTTGATGGGACTCTGTACAAAGGGGTGAAAACATGTACGATGCTACAAGAAGACAACATTGAAGAGGGGCCGGTGGTGTGAAGCTTTCTTTTATTGGATGATCGGGGTATTAATTCTACTTGTTTTGCTTCTGGGAAACATGAATGTATTTATGTAACCATTCTTGAAGTCCAGTGCAAAAGAAAAAAATATGATTGGTCTAAATCAAAATGAGAAGAATTTAGCACATCATATCCTGTTCCAAAGTTTACACACCAGTTACTGATTGTGCCGTCTTGAGGCGTGCAGTAAATGTTTTCCACGCTTTTTATAATAGTTGTGTATGCGTCTTCAGTGTGAAAATATGGACTCAAAATCATACAGTCAATGTTGAGAAAGGGTTGCAATATGCAAAGCATTCTGGAAAACCAAGTATTATGCAGGAGCTGGGGGGTTTTTCTGAAGAACAGCAGAAAGTTTTAACTGTTCAGGACAAACAATGGACTCATGAACAACCATCACAAAAATATAAAAACAGTCGTGGATCATGGTCTCAGTACAAAAAAAAAAAAGAAACGAAATGACACAAATGGCAGTTTTAAATATTCATTCATTTTTTTATCAATTATCAATTCAAGTCCTTAAACATACTGTTATGTGAGAGTCTTATTCAATTGACCGTACTAATAAAAAACAACTATGCAATATTCATGATGGGCCTCTCTTATTTGTTTCAATTATAACATTTAGCACATTCTGCATTGACGGCTACAAAAGCTGTATATTATTATCAATATGATAGCTATAACTGAACTGAATTGAATCAGCATTGAACTAAATTGAGCTGAATGATGATACTATTATCTTACACTGAAAAAAATTCTGTTAAAACAATTTCCACTCCAAAAATTCCTTGTTAAAATTAACAAATAATTACAAAGAACTGGCAAGCAACAATGAATTATGCATGAAATTTTGAAGTAGAAAGACTGAAAGTATTTTTGCTTGAAGTAAAATGTACCAGGTATGCCAAGTTATTTGCAACAAAAAAAAAATATTTTTTTACAATGTATGTTGCTTTACAGTGTCATACAGCATTTAATGGTCATTTAATAACTGATTTATTTTGCAACATTAACACTGTTACTTTTCTGTTTAATACTATGAAGCTGCACTGTCACTGAATAAAAAAAAACATCTGGGGCATTGTATAGAAACACCTTTTTGTAAAGCAAATGTGAGCTTGACTCACTCTAACAGTTCCCTGGACAATTTTTCATAGTGGACGTAAAATGTAACAAATATCAAGCATAACGCATGGTAAAACACACACACACATTATGCAGGATCAGTTTCTCGCATCCTCCAGTTCGTTCGCTTTGCGTCTATCACATGGTAGCATGTAAAAAGAGCGAATTACTGTGAAAGGTGTGTGTTTGTGTGTATTTGTGAAAGAGAATTACCGAGCATGTTACTGAAGTCGATGCTGAGTTGTTTGGAAAGAATGTGTTATTATTTGAAGGGAATGCATCCTAATGAAGGCTAGTGTGTGTTACTGAGGAAGCATGCATTGGCAAGGTGTTGAACACAGATGTGAAACTGAATACACAAACACAAACAAAGCCACGGCAGCTTCTTCACAGCACCGCCCAGCTCCTGACCCTGTTTGTACGGTCTTGCGCTTCTTTACACAGCTGTGCTGTCTTTATTGTTTTTTATGAGGAATTCCATTACGGCTGTATGTGCTGCATAACCCCCCCCAAACCCATCAGGATCAAGTCTACAGTTACACACTCAGCAATCATTGCTGTATTTATTACATTAGGGTGTATATTTACAGGAAACACACACTCTCGCTATTATATTCTAGACTGTTCCATAACCTCAGCTTGAACGTTTCACTGCTGGCTGTTGTGATGTTATTGTGCATATTGGGGGGGGGGGTTTGAATGTCCACGCAGAAAAGCTTTTTGGCTTGAAACATTCATGGGCAATCATAAACTGAATGAAACAGGCTGAAGCTGACTCGAGGTGATCTTTGCATGTGGTTATGGGCAAGGCTATTGGTTTAACATTTTAATAATGTATGCAAACTTCTTTTGGACTGACGCGTGGCTTTGGTATCTTTCCTAAAATACATGACACTCGACCTTAGTTTTGATTTTTTGTAATCTAATAGGCAATCCAGTTTATACATATGTTCGCGATGTTCCCATATAATCTTATGAAGAAGTTTGTTGGGGTTATTTCTGATGTTAGCATCCAGGCTTTTTGAAATATCGTTTTTTTTTCTTGGGTGGGCTATCATGGAATATAGGAAACATTCCATTTTATAATTTGGGCAAACACATGAGAATGTTAGCATTTTGAATGGTTCTTCAGAAACGTTTCTGAACAAGTAGTAGTAACATTTAAAAAAAAATGTTAGATGAGCGTCCAAAAAGATTTCGCAAAAAAAAAAAAAGTTCCATGAATGCTCATGTTTTAAGAACAGATAATTTTGAGCAAACGTTCTAATAACGTTACTAGAAGAACATTTGTTCATAACTTTCTTAATTAAGGGGATAGTTCACCCAAAAATTGTCCATTAATTACTCACCCTCATGTCGTTCCAAAAACCGTAAGACCTTCGTTCATCTTCGGAAGACAAATTAAGATATTTCTGATGAAATCCGAGAGCTTTCTGAACCTCCTAGACCGGGGGCAACAGGCAACTGTAATTTCGCCAGGACCAGTGTTGGGGAAAGTTACTTTTAAGAGTAATGCATTACAATATTGCATTACATATTGATACTGTCATGCAAGAAAAATTTCAGACTCGTCTGACAATAAAGTGTTATATCATCATAACATCATATCATTACTGAGCTCCTATTAAACAAAAAAAAAAAAAAAAAAATTAAAAAAGTACTATTAGCTTACTTAGTTACATTTTATGGAAGGTAATGCGTTATATTACTTTTGCGTTACTTTCGCGTTACTTTCGCGTTACTTTTTAAATATAAGCAGTTTTTCTTTTTGTTTTTAATATAAAAAAGTTATATTTATGGCAGATATAAAAGCCCTTTCACACCAAAAGGTGTAATGAATAAACCTCAGGCTGAAGCCAAAGTAAATTCACGTCTGTACAGTAGAATGCAGGAGAAGAAAGCAATAAAAAAACGTCAGCACAATTGTTAGTTTCTCTAAAATCATTTTTGCTTATTAGTATGGTTGAATTGGATCATCTAAGGTCAGCAGCAAAGATATTGGTTATAAAATGGGATTAGATACATTTGTGTCATTTAACATATTTAATTATTGCAGGTATGCGTCATATTCTGAGTTTGCATTTCATTTTGATGAATACTAAATCTGTATTTTGTGAGTGGCATGAATTAATGCACATTCTAGGGCGAATTGACGAGTACTACAGTACGATCATGTTCACACCGGGTCTGCACTCACAGAGAACGCTGCTGTACTCCCGATTTCATCCCAATATGGGGTAGCAGGATGTAGCTGTCGAGTCATAAAATGGGAAGCAAAGTAACTGCGTTACTTTTTTGAAAATACTCAGATATTTCTTGAAATTAAAAAAGTAATCGGCGTTACTTTATCTAGTTACCGTGCAAAAAAGTAATCTGATTACGTACTTCACAATTACTTGTAATGAGTTATCCAGCCCAACACTGGCCTCAGACGCCCATAAACCTAGTAAGGAGGTCATATCGGTAAAATGCAGCATCAGGATTCAAACTTCAATTTGGGGCAGTGCTACGACAATACTTTTGTGGGCGCAAAGATAAACGAAAAAGAGAAGTCTTCTCCCCTTGGATTTAATCGTCCATCTTCTGCGCATATCTGGGAGAGTAGCACGACGTAGGTAGCATGCACTTCAGGTTTCCCCAGAACGAATCATTCGTAATCAGCATTGTTTAAGTTCAGCATGCAGTTTGCACTTTCTCCTGAGTGTAAACTCAAAGGACCAGACTAGAAGGCTAAGCCTGGCAACCTAATTAGGGCCAAAAAAGCATACGGGCTAATGCTACACGCTTCTGCTTTGGCATATGTGGGAACAGATGGAGGGAGGACCAGGTACGGCCGTTTGCGTTGAATGGATATTCGAGTGTAGAAGAGGCTTCACTACACTGTATAAACAGCTTTTTAGAGGAAACAGCATATTATTTAATGAATCAACAGCCTTTTGGCTAATCTTTAACATGTTTTACACTAAACAATACTTTTGGATTGAACTGTTTTTTTGTTACTACTAGTTTTAAGAACCGATAACAAACATTCTAATAACCAGTGTTGGAGGTAACTCATTACAAGTAACGCGAGTTAGCTTTTTTTCTGCAGTTTATTATGATGGCAGCGTCAAGGGCTCTCCTGTCGCCTTCATTGTTGAGGAGAATGCAGAAGATATCTGTAGTATGAATATGCATTAATTCCCTAAAATATGAATATGCATTAATTTCATAGCTCACTCACAAAAAAAAAGCCACGGTTGCATTATTCCCTCAAAATTACTAAAAAATATGCACCTTCAGAATATGATGGCAAACGCTGGCAATAATTAAATGTTAAACAATACAAATATGCTTTATGTATTTAATCCATTCTATTGAAGCGCAATGTCTTTTTTGCTTCTGGACGCTTCGATGATCGACTTTCCACGGCAGTACTAATAAGCACAAATTACTCTAGACAGACATTTGTGTGTCTTTTTTTTATTGCTGAAGGGTGTTGAAATTTCTTCTTCTGCATTCTACTGTACGGACGTAATTTTACTTTCCCTTCAGCCTGAGGCTTTCATTTTTCACTTTTGGTGTGAAAAGGCTTTTTTATTTGCCAAAAATAGAACTTTTTTACTTTAAAATCAAACATGCAAGCCCTGTCCAGATTTTAAAAAGTAACGTAACGCATTACTTTCCATAAAAAGTAAAAAAGTAACGTAATTAGTTACTTTTTAATGGAGTAACGCATAATATTGTAATGCATTATTTTTTAAAAGTAACTTTCCCCAACACTGTTAATAACATTACTAGAAGAATTTTTTGTTCATAACTTTCAGAATTAACTTCCTTGAATGTTCTCTGTTAGCTGGGATGACATTCAGTCATTTTAAGTGGGACTTGTGTGTCACAGAGGCGGACAGTATGTGAAGTATTTTTACTCTGCTTTTTTCAAGTGTCTGTACTTTATCAGTGCTTTTCTTTAGAAAACATTTACTTCACAACGTTCCAAAGCATAATATTGTACTTTTTTTACTGCATTACGTTTCATATTAAATATCATTTGATACTTAATTACATTAGAAATCTAGTACTTTCTTAATTTTACTCAAGTAAAAGTAATTTAAAGTTTTACTTGAGTACACTAAATTTTATGATGTTCTCTAAGTATTAAAGGTAAAAAAAACATTGTCTTTTGAAAAAAACGTCCAAATTTTGCTATAAGTTTGATCGCAACATAATCATTGCTGTTAATAGTGTTCAACGTCTGTTTTATTAGACATGTCATTTCTAACTGCATCAACTTTACTGTACATTTCTGTCTCTATGTACGTCATACTTGAGCAAGTCACCACTGATAAGCTAGTATTAAATATAATTAAGAAATTTTAAAAATAGAAAGCTGAAATTTCTGTAAAGGGCTGCTTTGACCGATTTGTATGGTGAAAATGGCTATGAGCAAATAAACTTGAATTGAATTGAGTAACAGAGGTTCGATCTATGATTTCTCATTTTAGGGCGGGTGCGTGCCAGTCCGCCAATGGAGGGTAATATAATAAATTATATAGTGATATATATTTTTTGATTAATAAGGATGGTTACTAAACTTATTGCATGTTTCCAGCTGTATTGCTTAGATATGTAAATACCATTTGAGTAGGCGAATAAGCCATTGGGCATGCCATGAGCTCCGTCACATCACACCACGCGCTATATAGCAAACACAATAACATTTACCTGATTTGCTTTTTTCTAGTACAACCTCCTTCTTTAAGTCTCAAGTATCGGCAACCGAATCTTTGCTACATGCACTGTAATATGTTATGATATTGAAAGTTACATTTTCATACGCAAAATGGCAAATGTGATCGTTTCATCAAGCTATTGCGTTTTTTTCATTTTTGCTGGAGGAAACGGCTGTAGTGTGAAGAGGAAACGCAGCGAAATGTTACAGTAGATGGGGAACCGATTGCTCCCCCAACGATATTTTGTAAACTGTATTTATGACAAAAGAACTGCACAGATGCAGATATTATCATTTATCGATAGACAAACACCTTGCCCTCTGTTTTCTTCCGCCTTCTGGCGCCGCCGAGGCGGCGCTCGCCTAAAAGTGGCAGGCTACAACGCCCTTGATTGAAGAATGAGGGCGAGTAAAAAGTATGACATTATGCTTTGTAATGTAGTGAAGTAAAAGTTTTTCCAAAGGACAACCCTGATAAAGTACAGACATTTTTTGAATTGAGTTGAGTAACGGGAAATACTTCACTATCTGTGCCATCAAACTCTTGTCTGTGAGTCTAAATAGTGTTGGGGGCGCGTATCGCTCGTTTTGTACCAGTATCTCAGTCACAGCTGCCTCTGGTCCTAGGCCGGCGGCGCTCGGCGCGGCGGCAGTGTTGGGGGCGGTCGCGTGCGGCGGGCGCTGTGAGGGTTGCCTGTTCCCGCTGGAGTCAGTAGCCTGAATACCGAGCGGGGGGCTGGGGCGCAGGATGGCGGCGGTCGGTGCTGCTGCTGCTGCTGCTGGTGCTGCTGAGGCCGAGTCGTCGGACAGCGAACCGGAGCAGGAGCACGGATCCCCGCAGAAACTCATACGAAAGGTCTCCACGTCAGGTCAGATCCGGAGCAAGGTAATATACCGCGTGCGTGTGTGTTTAGGGTGGGTTTGCAAAGAGAAAAGCGTCTCAGCTCAGACCGAGCGGCCCGTCTGAGATCCGCGACATTTCCTGCGTGTCCAGAGCCTCCGGTTCCGACCGACACCGGTCGCCGGTCGCTGGGTCTGAGACGAGAGCGTGTGAATATAACAGAACCGCGCGGGGCTGAGATGAGCGCCAAAAAAAAAAACCCAAAAACGCTTCGTGGTGCGGCTGGATTGGGGCAAGCATTGTAACGATTGGTCTTGTTGGAATCCGTTAGTTTGTAAATGTAAACATCTGTAACAGTTCAGCTTAATGAAAGCGCGGGGGTTACATTCAAAGCCAAATTCCCTTACTTCTGGCAGGGTTCAGTACAAAGTTCTGTGCAGTTATTTTATCTATGATTAAAAAAAAAACAAAATCATAAATAATACTAAAAAGGAGGAAACGATAGAAAATGTATAAAAGCTTTTAAAGCTATTTTAAGGAAATTACATATTGATTTATCATATATAGGCTATAATATTATAAACAGTAGCAAAATAGGTTACACTTTATTTTGATGGTCATTCTGTTGACTAGGTAACGTTGCAGCTGCATGTGATCTATTAGCTCTCGATAGAGTATTAGTATGGTTAGGGTTAGAATAAGTTGCAAAGGTACAGATAGTCTGTTTGGAGACCATCATAATAAAGAGTTAGCAGATATTAATCAGATAGTCTACTGATTCTCTAATGAGAGTTAGTAGACATGTAGGTGTAGTGTTACTTATTGTCAACAGAATGTTCAAAAGCGACCATCAGAATAAAGTGTTACCGCAAAATATGTGCAAATATTTCTTAATTTTGGTGGACACTGTGGGTACCAGCAGTGTTGGGGGTAACTCATTACAAGTAACACGAGTTACATAATCAGATTACTTTTTTTTGTGGCCAGTAAGGTCTAGTAAAGTAACGCATTACTTTTTAATTTACAAGAGAATATCTGAGTTACTTTTTCAAATAAGAAACGCAAGTTCATTTTTTTTTTCCAATTTATTGATTGACAGCTCTCCTGTCCCCATGCTGAGAGAAATCAGATGTTACTGTAGCTCTGTAGTTCTAAAATCAATAGAATCTGCATTAAATTTCATCATCGCTCAGCAAAAAAAAAAAAACATCAAAACATGTTCATTATTCTCAAAATGAATAAAAATAATGCAACTCAGAATATGACGCAAACCTGCAATAATTAAATGTTAAACAATACAAATATTCTTTATGTATTTAATCCCATTCTAATAACCAATGTCTTTGCTTCTGACCTTCGGTGATCCAGTTCAAGCGTACTAATAAGCATAAAAAACAAGCACAAATTACTCTAGACAATCATTTGTGTGTCTTTTTTTATTGCTGAAGTGTGTTGAAATGTCTTCTTCTGTATTCTACTGTACGGACGTACATGTACTTTCCCTTCAGCCTGAGGCTTTCATTTTTCACTTTTGGTGTGAAAAGGCTTTTATATTTGCCAAAAATAGAACTTTTTTATTTTAAAAACAAACAAGCAAGCCCTGTCCAGATTTAAAAAGTAATGCAAAAGTAACGTAATGCATTACTTTCCATAAAAAGTAACTAAGTAACGTAATTAGTTACTTTTTTATGGAGTAACGCAATATTGTAATGCATTACTTTTAAAAGTAACTTTCCCCAACACTGGGTACCAGCATGTCTATCTCTCCGTCTGTTTGTCTGTCGGTCAGTTCGTTTTAATCATAGGTCTCAAATACCTCTAACAATCAATAACCCTACGTCATAGTTATCATTTATTATTATTTAGGGTTGCAAAAAGGTGAAACATTCCAGAAATTTTGGAAACTTTCCAGGATTTTTTGCAATCTTCCAGGGATGTTTGGAAAGTGTTTCCACTTGTTTCCACTCCTTTGCAACCCTATTATTATTATTACAGTAAAACTGTGGTAACTTGGGTTTAGCCTCCACTATCATTAAAAAAATATATATGTCAAGCATCTGTTTGCTGGAGATTTAATTTATTTTGTGCATTTTAGTTAAAACTACTGTGTTGTTTTAAAACATATGCTGTGTAGTCTACAGCTGTAAGATCTGAGCTGCTAAACCAAAGGTTGAGTTATCACTATTCACACTTATTAAAAATCAGTAGTTGCGATCAGAATCTTAGTAATAGTCTTGACATTGTATGCTTGTTCCGTTACTGACAAACAGCTAAATGTAAGATAAAGTGATAAAGAATAAGAGAACATGTTCTTGCAGAACTGACTTCCTGAAAGCTTGATCTTGCCGTTTTGACAGAATTCTTTGATTTAGTGCATTCTTGTAGTATGCTGGATGCTAGGTTTATAAATGCGTAAACGCTCATTGCCCTTAAAAAAAAAAAAAAAAAAAAAAAAATCCTATTCGAGAGACATGCAAAAAAAAAAAAAAAAAAACAAAAAATAACGGCATTCAAATGTTCATTTTTTTGCTATCTCTAAATATCAGTTGCTTTCTGTGTGAATTAGGTCTAGATTTATGGTTATGGTTAGGATAAAGTATTTTTGCAAGTATCATTAGCTTGCTATGAAAAGCACTGTGTACATGAGAGATGTTCAGTAACAGAGCCTCAAAAGCCTGTGTGTTATCGTGCAGGTTAGCTGATATCACATGGTAGATATGTGAGATGATGCGCAGTTGCTTAGGACGGACCGGAGATGATAATTCAGCCGTGTTTGCAATCATTTATATGCTGCTTATGGTGTCTGTGATTTATTGTTTAATATCCTTCACGGCCTAGAAAACTAACTGGCTGGTGTTGTTTGCTCATGCCGAAGGGCAATCACGACCAGAGTCTAGTAGAAGAAGCGCTTATGTGTGATTAAATGCAGGACGAGGCCATGACATGGACAAGCGATTGTTTTTCGGCATGAACTGGTTTAGTTTTGAGGTTTCCGTAATGTTTTTCTTTCAGTTTAGTGGAAAGAAAACATATAAAATGCACATCTAAGTGTATGTTCTTATGGCATTTGGGTGGCATGTATACTTCTAATTACAAATAGCATATTTTTAAAATGTCTGTTTTGGTCAAATGAGGTTTTTTTTTTTTTTCCCACTATCGGACAGAAAAGGCACTATATCAAACACCAAGACTTATTCATATCTAGGCCTATATTCTATAGGGATTTTAATCTGGGGGGGGGGGGGGGGGGGGAAGAGGGTTTGTTTATATAGGATTCATCTTGTTTTATATAACAGATTGTAAAAGTATTTTTTTCTGGCTGCTGACTGTACTTAAGTTATTCAGTGATAAATAGAGAAATCCCTTCTGAAAAATTTTTAACTCTGATATTTCCACAAGATTAAAACAATAATTAGAATTCGGGTTTCTTGACCTTTATTTCAAATTAGTGTACACTTAACAAGAAAATACCTAAATTTTATATTTAACCAACATTTCAGAAAACTTGTAATACAACAAAAAAAATTGTTTTATTTATTTCTTAATGTAATCAACTGTAAAAGTTTAATGATTGTTTGGTGATTGCCATTTTTTCTCTAATCATCTTAAAAAAGGTAAAGTTGAGCAAAAACTATACTAAAACTAAATACCACATGGGTGACTTTTGCATGATGTACCTGTTTTTATATGCACAGCCAAAAAATGTTTTGCATACTTACATTAAAGCATTAATGTTGCAAAAATTTATTCTGAAACACAAAAGGTGAAATTGAGCTCATTGTCCGGAAAAAGTGGGAAGTCCCATTTTGGTGTTTGCATCAAATTCAATTTACAAAAGTGATTTAATATAAACAGAAAGTAAAGTGTCTACTTTAGTTTGTCAAATAACTTTTGAGAAAAATATGAGTGAAATAATGTTCCATTCCATTGTCATTAAGTGTAACATTTATGTAAAAAGAAATAAAAAGAAAACCGATAGAATAGAGCCAAGCTAGTGTTAGAGGCCTTTTTTGCTTTTTGTTTAATCATGAAGAATCAGAAGTCAGAATTATAATTATTTGATATAGAAAATAAAAAGGTAAACAAATAGATAAATGGGCAAAAAGATTAGAGAAGCTATTGTTAGGGTTTTTAAAAGAAAACAAACAGTTAATAAATAAATAGAGTGCAAGTCTAAAAGGGGCATTAAATTAAAAAAAAAATAAGAATAGAATTAGATTTGAGAGTGTTAGAGTTAGAGGGTCAAATAAAGATGGAAGAGATGTGTTTTTAGCCGATTCTTGAAGATGGGTAAGGACTCAGCTGCTGGGATTGAGTTGGGCAGGTCATTCCACCAGGAGGGAACAGTTAATGAAAAAGTCCGTGAAAGTGATTTTGTGTCTCTTTGAGATGAACAATAAAGCGACGTTCACTTGCAGAATGCAAGCTTCTAGAGACACATAACTCTGAAGTAAATGACTAAAGGTTAACGGGGGCAGAGGCCAGGTGGTGTTTTTGAGCAAACATTAATGCCTTGAATTTAATGTGCCAGTCAGTGCTAGTACATTGATAGCGCAGTGCTAACTGATGCACAAGGTAGGTGTGACGTGCATTCTTTTTGACTCATTAGAAATGAATCTTGCTGCCGCGTTCTGGATTGATTGTAACAAAATTTTATTATATTTTAAATGATTAAAAACATGCTGACAAACTGGTCAAACTAGCGGTTTAGTGGTAAAGATTTAAAATGACATTTTATGTGTTTTTGGGGAGCTGCACTGAGACCCTTAAATAGTTTTTTAATGTCATTCAATGATTCTGTAAAAATGGCTGACAAGATATTTTGGTATATGTTACGCTGAATGACGTAAATCGTGGTAAAACATTTTGATCATAATAACTTTTTTGCTCTGAAAAAAATAAAATTAAACCGGACACATCTAATGTATGGATAAAAGTTTAAAAGCTGTGCTTTTGATGCTTGAAAACCCCTTTTCGTCTTTGACCCAAGTGTTTAGGGACCAGACATAAGGGTAAATGATAAGGTTTGTTATTTTAAGTGCACTATTCCTTGAAGTCTCCGGGAAGTCTAGAGATGCATTAGTTAAGGTAACAGTAATGCGTGGGTGGCCAGAGGCTCTGCTGCAGCAAGGCCGGCCTGTAAACGCCGCTGCGGCTCTGGGCTGATTTCTGAGAAGTGGAAGCCGTGTCTCGCTCTGTACTGTCATCACGTCTGTGTGCTGTGGTGGGGGGAGAAAGGAGAAAGGTCACGGTTCAGATCGGTCACAGGCTCTTTGAGTCTGATCAGACAGAGGTGAGATGAAAGCGTTCGCTCCGACCGGCCGCTGCAGTAACCGCAGGCATCTGTCCGCTGAAAGGTCACGTTTGACCCGTGGGCGCTTCGCTGATTCCAGCGCATTCGTTTAGGAGTTAAATCCACGTTTTACTGGAAAGCATCTTTGTGACAGTAATCACTAGCAGACAGTTTTCACCGTGCTAGTGTGAACTAACGCTCAGTCTTTGCAACAGACGGAATCGGCTGTCGCACTAGCTGGCACGCTGGTTAAATGTTTATCTCAAAGGCTCTTGATGGGACTGTTGGACACAGTATTGCTGAGGTTCTTGAAATAATCCTCTGCATTTATTTACATTTAAATGTATTCATTTAGCAACTGCTCTAAGTCACTAAGTCACTCTGGCTACTTTCTTAAGATAGTATAAACAGTAGATGATTTGTTTCTCTATCACGAGTCTGGAGTAAATGAGCATTGTAAAAACATCAGTGTCTAGCAAATGAATTCTCTGGCAGTGATTGGGTGACGTCAGAATGAGAGTCCAAACAAGCTGATAAAAACATCACAATAATCATCAAATAATACGCACATGTGCACTCCATCCAGGCAGTTAACATCTGGAGAAGTACAAAACTGACAAATCCGCATTGAATACACTTTTACCATTGTCAAAAAAAAAACTGTTAAAATACGAGGTATTACTCTCTCAATACATGTCGCAAATAACTGTTATCCGACCAGGTTTTGACATCGACCTTTTTGATAAAAAAGCGTGCATACAGTTATAGCAGTAGGCTTATCAATGCATTAGTTACAACTAGTACAACTAAGCAGATTTTAAACAGACATCCGCATTGAGTTCAGAATTTGTTGACATGTCAAACCCAGTTGAAGTACAACTTCACATCGCTGATTAGTATTATTTACCATGTAAATATATATTTCTCTTAATATACTGTACATAGCGGCTCTATGTGTTATAATGCAGCAGTGCTTTGGTTTGGCCGTTTAGTTGTTAATCAGTATAATTTTACCCTAACATTATAGTTTTTTGTTCATATTTTGAATTAGATTTTAAATGTTCTGTTTTCATTTTTCCTTTTAAAATATGTCTATGTAGTTTTTTATTGAATATTAGTTTGTTTATTTAGTTTTAGTTATTTTAATAGGGCAATAAACATAAGCTAATGAATGTTTTTTTTTTAAAAATATTTTATTTCAGTTATTTCAAGTAAAAAGGCTTTTTAGATTTAATTAATGATTTTAATAAATTAATAGTATTTTGTAGTGCTGTCAAACGATTATCGGCGCTTAATCGCATCCCATAGAAACTTTTTGTTTCGCATACTATCCGGCGCTATGTGTGTGTACTATGATGATTTCTTATGTATATATACATTTAGAAATAGTATTTACATGTAATATATTATATATATATATATATTTATATTATATTAATAAATATATTTAATATATAAGCATGAATAATATCTTTCTGAAAAAAAAAAAAAAAAATATATACATGCAAGTGTTTGTATTTATATATACATAATAAATATACACAGTATACTACCCCTATATTATGTAAATCAAAAACCCTTTATTTTAGGAATGGGTCGATTACTCATATTGAGCATGCACTTAATCAGATTTGAATGCACATTTTTATTGTTATATTTTCTGTTTGGATTTTAATTTCAGTTAAGTTTTAAGAATTTTGTTGTGCTTTTCTATTTTTGTTTTAAAATAGTTTTTGTATTTTTATTAGTTTTAAGTTATTTTAGCATCTTCAACATAAATTTTACGAAAATTAGAAATGTTGCACACAGATGGCGCAACGTTAGGCTGTCAAAATAAGTTTGGCGTTGTTGTTATATTAGAGGTTTTAATATTTTATAGGGGGGAGGGGGGGGTGTGACGTTACCTGTTTATTTCATTTCAAGTATTGGAAAAAGTGGTTTTAGTTAATAACCCTGATTAAATGATGTCTTCAAGTTCATTAAAAGCTGCATCAAATGCTCATGTCATTCATGCTGCAGCGCACCGGATGTAAAGATGTAAAGTTAGCGTGCGGTTAGGAAATGGCTGTCATTCCTTTACTGGGGTGCATCACAATGCTTGGAGAACTGAGCTATTTTGGTAGCTCGTTCTATCTTCTCAAAGCCTGAGCGCTGGGCACAAGGCGGGTCAAGGCGTCCTCGTGGGTGTATCAAGCGTTGGTGTTTCAGACTCTCATGTCGGCGTGTGTGTGTGAGCGAATGGGCAGTGCCTTCAGTGGCCGAGAAAAAGGGCATTTACTAGTCAGCTGGAGAACCAGCCGAGTGAGTGAGTGAGTGATGTGTGTGTGTGTGTGTGTGTGTGTGTGGTGTGTGTTTGTGTGTGTGTGGTGTGTGTGTGTGTGTGTGTGTGTGGGCGGTAAAAAGTGGGCGCTCCTCGTCAGTGGCAAGAGGCTTCTTGCTCTGACCTGCGTGCTCAGGATTGGCACTAGGGGCCAGGTTAGTCTGTTACACTCTCCGGACATCTATCTGTGTTTGTGTTTGTGCTGCTTTATCTCACTAAATCATTTCTAGTCCATACTGACTGTGCATGTTTTGTAAGATTCAGTAAGACTCGGAAAAACTTTTAGCGCAAATGCATTTAAAGAATCATTTATGGAGTTGCAAAATGGTTGAAACGTTTTTTTGAAGTACTTGTATTTATCGTAAAGTTTGTTGAATGCTGAATCTGTACTTGCTTGTGATGCTGATATGGCAATGCATTTCAATAAAACCTGTGGTCTGAATCCTGCATGCAACCTGATGTTCAGTGTGTTCTGTTAATTTGTAAAGCATTCAGATTGAGTTGCATTTGTCTCATTACTTTGCTGCAAATTCATGCATGAAAAGTTGGCATGCTTTTTTCTCGCTGTAGCAGCAAAGCGACGTTGAGTTTTGAAGATACGATGCTTTATCAGCCTGTTTCTGCAGTAAATTTTAAAGTCTGAATTTTGCAGTATCCCGCATCCAATTTTTTAAAGTGTGTGTTTGCTGTTGTACAGTATGTTTAACATTGTGTAATGCACGATGAGACTGAACGAAAACAACTGTGGGATTTTTTTTCAGTTGTCTGATCTAGCGGGTGAAAACGGTGCGTTTGATTACTTGGTAAAGTAACACAACACACATAGTTTAAGGAATTATTCATGTCTGGAGCACAAACTGCAGGAATCAATCTTAAATGTGAACAATATTAATAGTTATGCTTGCAAATTAGAAACCAGATGTAAGAGTGAAATGTGTTGAGCTCTGCCGCTCCCTTTAGGTGTAACATGGAACTGCAGGGTGTGTGTGTGTGTGTGTGTGTGTGTACCTGTTTTTCTGTTCTAGTCGGGACCTAAACCTGAATACACACAGACTCATGGGGACTCGTGTCACGGTGGGGACCTAAATTGAGGCCCCCACGCGTAAACAAGCTTAATAAATCACACAGAATTAAGTTTTTTGAAATTAAAAATGTGAGGGCGAAAGTTGCCTGGAGGGGTAGAGGTTTAGGGTAGGTTGGTGTAGGGAAAGACTATATGGTCTGTAGCTAGTAAAAAACCCTTACGGCGCTATGGTAGAGGTCCCCACAAGGAGAAGGATATATGGGCTACCAGCAAGCTGTGTGTTGTCTGTGTGTGTGTGTTGTGTGTGTGTGTGTGTGTGTTTCTGAGGTTGGAGTGAAGTTGTGTGGTTTCTTGGTGTATAAATATCATTCCATTAAAAGTTTGTGTGAGATGTAATGATGTGTAAAGAGCCGCTGGAGGAGGATGATGATGCCATTTATTACATAAATGAACGCGGGTGACTGGAACGAAAGGAATTTTCACATACTTCTCTCTCTCTTGCTTCTTCTAGACGATTTTAAAAGAGGGAAAGTTGATGAAACAGACGAATTTTCAGCGCTGGAAGAGACGTTATTTTAAACTGCGGGGAAGAACGCTGTACTACGCTCAGACGGCCAAGGTCTGTTGAAAACAACACACACACTTTTAATTAGTTGTGTAAATGAGAGCATACCGTATGCTCTATTATTTGTATTTAAAGCTATTTATAATTTGTACACACTAACCCAAAACTTAAACCTAAAGGAGCATTTAAATATATTATATAAAAAAATAAATTTAATCACTAAATATATATATTTGTGATTGTGTATATATATTTGATATATATTATACTGTCTGTCTGTGTGTATGTGTGTATATTAAAATAAAAAATATAATGTACATATGTATACCTTTGATGACATCATCAAAGGAACATTTTGTAAGCTTTTATTTCTGGAGACAATTTTGTGTTGCAGATATCTGTAGAAGTAAACATGAATCACACATGCACAGATTTACATGAACAGGTATTGATTTTTGCTGATTTGTTTTCAGTCAATTATTTTTGATGAAGTGGATCTGACGGACGCCAGTGTAGCAGAATCAAGCACGAAGAACGTTAACAATCAGGCTACTGTGAGTAACCAAACACACATGTGGCGAATAATCTACCTTTTACGTTAAAGGCTAATTATAATTGGATTTTCTTGTGTTGATGAGAGTGTGCTGCCGTTGCGAACGTCCTGCTTAGGGGAATTATATTATTTCACAATTCAGGCTCTGATCTCTCAGTGAATGGGCTGTTGGTTGCTATAAGAGTGTCAATCGGATGGCTAGCATGGCACTTTGTTAAGCCAGTTGTTTGAAGCTGAAATTTTGTTTTTGGCAGTGTGTGTACACAACCACCCTATAATGATAAAGATCCACCCAGTGCTTTTTTTTTATCTATTAAAATCTTGATACACTCTTTATCCGCACCGCCTTTCTAGCCACCTGTCTCAAATCGAGGCCGATGGCTCAGTATGGGCCTGTCTGTGTGACTCACACGAACAACAGGCCCATCCCATCGATAGTTTTATTGAGCAGTGATCGTTTCAAGCACAGACTGGACTGGTGTCTTACCCTAGCTCCGCCCTGAGTGAGTGACTGTCATCAGTCTGCCATTGTTTCACCGGCGAAGCAGATGTAGACAAGAATGACTCCTCTAAGCGATTGAGGTGTTTTGTTGTTGGATGTAATAATGAATATAGCAGTCGTCATTTACTCCCGACAACTGAGCCGCTGAAGACGCAGTGGAATACATTTGTTTTTGAAGAGAATGCTCCCCGATCTACATAAATGCGTTTATGCTCGTGCAAATCATTCATGATCCAGCTTCACCTACAGAAGAAGTGAGTATAAGGTTTTTTAGTGTAATTCTTTGCCACAATTCACCTTTCCTAATAGTGTGCTAATTAGCAAGTTTCACGATGAATGCAGGTGGCTAAAGTAAACAGTCCCTCAGAGAGCGGCTCGGAAGAGAGGGGCGGGGTCAGCAGAGCTCATTAACATTTAAAGGAAAATGCTACAAAACGGCTTGCTCTGAAAAGAGCTGTTTTTGAAAGGGTAAAAAAGGTGTTTTTTACACTACCATTGAGACATTTTAACCAAACTATGTTACAGACTTTTCATTAAGACCCTAAAGTATCATACAACAATTATTTAGTACTTTTCATGAAGAATTGTCTTGAAAAAGAAATTGCACCGTTGCATTTGCTACAGTATGTTGCCAAATGATGAGCTCATCTCAGAATAGAAATAAATCAGAAATAGTTCTTTTGAATGACTTTTCAGTCACTTTTTAGAGCCAGCATAAATGCAATTGGTTCTGTATATTACATAAATATGACATACACTTCCGTTCAAAGGTCTGGGGTCGGTGGGATTTTGCATTTTTTAAAATAAGAAATTCAGTAAAAACAGTAAAGTTGTAAAATATTATTATAATTAAAAATGACTGTTTTGCGATTGGAGGGCATGTTAAAAAAACTGAATGTATTTCTGTGATGGTGCGGGGGCAGGACTGATTTTTCAGCATCATTCCTCCAGTCTTCAGTGTCACATGATCTTCAGAAATCAGTATAATATGATAATTTAAAAAAAATTAAGTCTGATGACTTATTGATAAACTTCACTGATAACCCCTAAAAGCAAACTTACTGCATTTAACAAACAAAACCTTTTGAATGAATGCTTTTTAGCTTTGAGCATGTCTCTTTTAGGTCAGACTTCTGGAGTCAGTTTAGTGCTAAAAGTGTAGTTGAGTAAACACACACTCGTTTCTTGTGTTTTCTGTGACGTTCTCCGCGAGGAAATGAAGCTTCTGAGAAAAACGCAGAGTGTGTTTATTCTGGATCTGATAAAGAGAGCGGCCTGAAATAGTCTGGAGCACATGTGCATGTGTGTTAGTGTTCTGAAGTGTATTTATAGCTGACATTTGGACTGATTTAATTTTAATAGCAGGGAGGAGCTCATGCTTTTCCATGGTCTGTCCGTTCTGGGCTGCGTGTGCGTGTTCGCTGTGTTTTCATAGGCATTTTTTCTGCCTGCTGCTGGTTTGTGGGAGGGTCTCCGGCAGGACGCGGCTCTCTGAGTCATCGTGATGGAAACAGGGAGGAGTCTTTGAAAGAGAGAGGGAAGGAAAGAGACATGGATCAGCTGAGGAAGGAGAATTAGGAATGATTTGCCGCTGAGCCGGTTCGTGGATCTCCCTACGGCTCTGATCAGCCTACACAGACAGGAAAAGAGAGAGCGATAGAGAGACAAAAGGAGAAAGAAGAGGTTTATTGGAGCATCTGGATTTTGCCGGGAAATAAGTAAGAGGAAAGAATGTGTGGAATGAGGGAAAGAGAACGAGTGTGTGTTTACTTAAAGGGATAGTTCACCTCAAAATCATCATTTGCTCTTCTTTTTTTGAACTACAAACAGCATTGTATGGAATTTTATCCATTGTATGGATAAAAAAAAACTCAAAATATCTTCTTTTTGTTCCACAGAAGAATTACAGGTTGGATTTTAATTATACTTTTGGTATACAATTACCCACAGATGTGAGGTAAATCTGGCAAATAGTTGCTTTGCGTATATCTGGCGATGTCTTTAAAGGTGGAAATGATTCATGAAGTAAAAGTGTTCTTTTTTAGGGCTAGGTTTAGATTTTGGTCATCTGTAATCACCATAAATAGCTTTATATGTAAACAATTCAAGTCTGTTGTATGTTTTTATTTAGATAGGTGTGTGTGTTTGAATAACTGTCTAGATTGGATCTGCATGTTAATAATACTTGTAAATTAGAGAGATTTTATAGAGTAGGGCTGTCATTTGTTTCACATATTTGTCAAATTAAGTAATATGCCAGTTATTCAAAATAAATTTCATACACTACTGTTCAAAAGTTTAGGGTGGACACGATTTTTTTAAAGAAACTAATATTTTTCTTCAGTAAGGACGCATTAAATTGCTTAGAAGTGACAGTAAAGACATTTATAATGTTAAAGATTTCTATTTCAAATAAATGCTGATCTTTTGAACTTTCTGTTCATCAAAGTATCCTGAAGAATAAAATGTATCACAGTTTCACAAAAATATGAACTGTTTTCAACATTGCTAATAATCAGAAATGTTTCTTGAGCAGCAAATCAGCATATTATACTGATTTCTGAAGATCATGTGACACTGAAGACTGGAGGAATGATGCTGAAAATACAGCTGCGCATCACTGAAATACATTACATTTTAACATATATTCACATAGAAAACATTTATTTAAAACTGAAATATTACAAAATATTACTGCTTTTACTGTATTTTTAATCAAATAAATGGTGAGCATTATTTCAAAAACATAAAGTCTTACTGACACACAACTCTTGAATGGTTGTGTATACCAATATTTCCTGAACAAAATATATATTTTTTAATTTCCATATCATGGAACATAAGCCTATGACTAGCAGACTGAGGCCTTTGGCTGTTATGTAGTATTTGCTGTTCAAGCTTGAAACGCTAGGAAAAATTCATTACATTTGCATTCATTCATTCAGCAGAAACTTTTATCCAAAGCGTCTAGTAAATGCGGAAAAAACAACAAAGCTAATAATCTTAAAGAGGCAATAACAGAATATGCTTTTATTAAAGGATTACACTACCGTTAAGAGAAGTATCTATATATGAGACACATAATGCTTTAGAGAATGTGAAATGTGTCACCTTTAGTGAAAAATCAAGTGTGAATAATTAAAAATTGGGATTTGTGCATTGAAGTGTGTAGGATTAAAGAAATTGATCTAATAAAAGCCACTGAACGTCACAAAAGTTCATTCTGGTTCAAGAGCCTTAAATGATTATATCTCATTTTAGAGCAGATCGATCTTGCTTGGACAGTCAGCTGGTTTTCCTCTGACAGGCCTTACGGTGTGGTTCAGGACTCCGTGTGCTTTAAAAGACGCCACTGGCCTGTGTTGTGCAAGAGTTCGGCGGTGTCTGGTTGTATTCGAGGCTTTGAAGTGTTGAAGTATAAAACTGATTCATATTTAAAAGTGAAGTGTTCATCACTGAACAGAATTGCAACATTTAAAGTTTTCAAACAGGATTCTGAAACACTCTTACTGCTTGCTCTGCCCCTCTCACTGTCTGCCATTGGTTAGTCAGACAGATAGTCCCGCCCCCAAACTCACGTCATTGGTTAAATCAGAAGTTGCAGTGTACATTATGAATACCGTTAATAGTGCATTATACATAGAGGCTTCAAGTAAGGTTTTACCATATGTGTTAATCATGGGTCAATATTTTGGATTTTCTTTTTTCGTGCTTCAGATAGTAATTAATCTTACAAATGTGAAACCTAGTGCTAATATGTGCCTTCACCTAGAGCTAGAAGAGATATTAAAGAAATATTTCACCCAAAAATTTTAATTACCGGAAATTTCTCACTCTCACCGTATCCAAGATGTAGATGAGTGTGTTTCTTCATCAGATTTGGAGAAATGTAGCATTGCATCACTTGCTCACCAATGGATCCTCTGCAGTGAATGGGTGCCGTCAGAATGAGAGCTGATAAAAGCAACGGTTTGAGATTAAAAACGTCTTAATGATGGATTTGTTTCAGCGTTTGTCTTCTCCAGATGTTAACTGCTGGACTGGAGTGGTGTGGATTATTGTGATGTTTCTATCAGCTGTTTGGACTCTCATTCTGACGGCACCCATTCACTGCAGAGGATCCATTGCTGAGACACTGATGCAATGCTACATTTCTCCAAACCTGATGAAGAAACAAAATCATCTACATATTGGATGGCCTGAGTGAACTAGCCATTGTGAGTGAACACTGCTTGCACCAGAGTTAATTGTAGTGAAAAGCATTAGATTAGTCTGAAACTGATATTTCATTAGGTGCTTTATTACATTAGTGCGGCAGCTGTGTGTTAAAGTGTTAAAAACAGATGTGTTTAGCTGTAACTGAACCCCAAAAGCTCTTTGAGTCGTATGACACGGTTCAGCTGGTGTTACGACAGCGCTGATAAAGTGTGTTTGTGGGAGGGATAAAAGTGGCTTCAAGATCTACATCAAAGACATTAACAGACACCACTGATTCTTGGTGTGTGTGTGTGTGTGTGTGGTGTGCTTTGTGGTGTGTGTGGGTGTGTGGTGGTGTGGGGGGTCTGTTCTCTCCACGGCATTGTCAGCTGATCCCTGCGTCTGTTTTAGTTGGTTTATGAGGCAGTTTGTGTAATAATCGGTGATGAAAGAATAATATGACGTAATATATATATATATACTATATATTTTATACAGTGCTGTGTGTGTGTGGCATGTGTGTGCGCGGAGGAAAAAAGGCATGGAGTATTTTAACGTGTGGGAACAGAGGGCTGCAGTAGCTGGAGGAAACGGATTGGGAAGTTGATGTACACACACACACACACACACATGCTATTTTAGGCACTTGAATGCTTGATGGTTTGGCTGTTGGGATACAGCTGAAAAAAATTGAGTTCCAGACGTTTGTGGCCACTAGTGAACATAATTCTATTCTGCATTCTATTCTAATTTTATTGCAAGTTCTAAGCATAGTAATTTCAGAGAGAAAATCAGTTTGCATGAATGTCTTTGGTTTGTTTTGGGGTTTCTTCAGTCCTTTTACTTTATTGACAGAGCTGACATGAAGGAAACATCATCTTTCTTTCATCGAAACTTTTCAAACTCCTCTAAAACCTTTATTTTTAGGTTTAAATTTTTTAATGTGCTCTCAGACATTTTAAAGTGTTTTCTTTTTAATGATATTTGATATTTATGTACTTAGAAATGTATTTATTTACTTACTCGAATGGCTTAAAATGGGATGCAAAAGAGATTCAAAATGTTGATGAAACTTACAATAAGGTTTCATTTGCTAATAGTAGTTTACTACATTAGTTAACATAAACAATGAACAATAAATTATTTACAATGAAATATGTCTACAGCATTAATTGATCTAAGTTCATTTTATTAATTCATTTTTAAAATTAAAAGTTGTCTTTTAACATTAGTTAATGCACTGAACTAACATGAACAAACACACACTGAACCACTGTATTTTTATTAACTAACATTATCGACAATTAATAAATCCTGTATTAGTATTTTTCTCCTCGGGAAAAAAAGATATTGCCCTTAAGTTCATGTTGGCTAATGCTTTAAGTGATGTTTACAAATAAGACCTTATTGTAAAGTACATTTCAAATCTAGTTAGAAAAGAAACAAGACACTTTTATACACTGATTGTCACTGAATATTTAATAATTTTCATTTATATGCACCACTATAATGATACATAAAGATACACACTAAAGCATGAAAAATACACGCCTCTGAGGACATTTGTGAGTAATAATGCAAACTATTTGCTTGACGCACTCATGAGTTGACACAAATTAAAAGAAATTGATCTTATCAACTTATTTGATACTCAGATGCTATTGATACATCACTTAACACACTGTCTTACTCATGAGTAGCTGAAAATAGAAACGTGAATCTAATCTAATCTCAGTATTAAGGTGAAATTAATGTACAATAGGTTGTTAAAGATATAGTTCATCCAGAAATGAAAATTTCATGAAAATGTGTTCACCCTCAGGGCATCCAAGATTAGGATGGGTTTGTCTCTTCATCAGATTTGGAGAAATGTATAACATTGTCTCAGCAATGGATGCTCTGCAGTGAATGGGTGCCGTCGAAATGAGAGTCCAAACATCGGGATTAAACAGAATGAGAGTCCAAAGTAATCCACAGCACTCCAGTCCATCAGTTCACATCTGGAGAAGACAAAAGCGGAAACTAATCCAGCATTAAGATGTTATTTTACTTCAAACCAAGTCCATAATAACGCTTCCTCCAGTGAAAAAGTGGGTCTCTGGTTGCATCAGGAGAGAAATCTGCCCAGATCAAGCAGCGTTTAAAGCCAAAAAAGCTCGAAAACAAATTCTGTGTGGATGTTAAGTGAAGGAATTTTTAATGGAGGAAGTGTGTGGATTATGGACTCGTATTTTAGCCAGAGGCAACAGTTTGAAGTTATAAACGTCTTGATGATGGTTTTGTTTCAGCTTTTGTCTTCTCAAGATGTTTACTGATGGACTGGAGTGCTGTGGATTCTTGTGATTATTGGGATTTTAAAACTGTTGGGACTCTCATCTGACGGCACCATTCACTGCCGGACATCCAGTGCTAGACACTGATGCAAATGACATCTCCAACTTGATGAAGAGAAGAAACAACCTATCTACATCTCTGATGGGCTGAGATGAGCCAATTACGCAAATTGAATTTTGGGTGGAACATTCCTTTAAAATCTTCCAATCATTCTCTTAGTGGTATTAATGTATTCACGTATAATCATGGGAAATATTTAAATTTGTCACCCAGCCCTAGTGGCACCCGGTAGCTGGATACCAAGGCTCTTTGGTGTGGTGTGGTGTGTGTGGTGAAGTGGACCGTGTGTTCCTTGATTAGGGTGTGGGAGAAAGCACATGTTTCTGGAGCCCTGAGGATCCACTCACACTAACACCACACATAGGTTTGTGTTTGGAAAAGTGGGGACTCTCCATAGGAGGTAGGTTTATACGTACAGACCGTTATCTATTGACCTTACACCAACCATCCCTAACCATACCCCTCACAAGGAGGACTTGTGCTATTTCAGATTTTCATACACTCCATCGTGTGATTATGAAGCGTTTGACATGAAGGGGGGGACATTGGGAGTCTGAAAAGAACCTCTCCTTGTCATCCTGTATACCCTGTCATTATACAAATGTATGGCCTCATTTGTCACAAAAAACACACACACACACACACACATGCACACACATCCGCACACACACCACACACCACACACACACACACACCCCACTTACTCACTCTCACACACACACACACACACACAACACCACTCCTGACCTCACTCACACACAACACACACCTACACTCACTTACTCACTATCAAACACACACACACACACACACACACACACACACAACAACTTACTCACCCACACACACACTTACTTACACACACACACACACAAAACACACACACTCACTCACATTTAGGTTAGTGTGGGTTAAAGTAAGCTTCTAATACTTGAACTATCTATCGGGGTTCTAGGAGTCTCATGAGTTTTTGCTCTCTCTCTGTAGGTAATCACTCGTGTCGCGGGGTCTGTGTGCCTCCCTCCGTTGGATGAAAACAGGAAAGAAATGGAGGAGTGGATCGCAGCGCTGAAGAGTGTTCAGAACAGAGAACACTTTGAGGTGAGTTTCTCCATCTGACTGGACATTTTCAGAGTATGTTCAGGGACGAGTTATTCAGAAATGTATTACACCACATTCTTTACAAGCGGTTGTACTGTTTTTTTTTTTTATACTAATTATTTCACACACAAAATGAATCAGAATGCAGTTTAATTTCTAGTTTGATTGCGAGCAGTGACTCAAAACTACCATCCGTCTTTTTTGTGCTGTTTAGTGACAGGTAATAAGACAGATTACACCGCAATAAACCGCTGTCGAAAAAATGTATAGTTGTAAGGAAAACAATATAAAAACTGTAGAAAATGTGTATAGAATGAGTGATTCGATTTTTCTATCCGTCCAAAATTATTGTATGCACAGTAACTGTTAACATTTGGTTTGCCAAAACTTTACTTTGAATAATACACATTACCGTTCATCTCTGTTCCCGTGATTTGGATTATTATATTCTTATAGTGTTAAATATTGAATTGGCTTTTATTTTTGTTTAATTTTAGTTTAAGTTTTATTAATTTGTGCAAGCTTTGTTGTTTTTAATGATGATATGTAGACTCTATTAATTTTTTTACAGGTTTCATATTTTTATTTTTTATGGCAGTGTTAGTTATTTTTTTTCCAGTTAGTAATTAGGGCTTAATTTACATATTGAGTTAGTTGTCAGTTGTTCAGTTAAAGTTTCACTAATCGTATATTATCGTATTTCAGCTTATTTTGATAACTACCATAACTACCTAGTACATCAAACATGTTTGGGTCAGTTAGATTGGTTAGTGTTTTTAACAGAAGTCTCTTCGCTCATCAAGGCTGATTTATTTCAATCAACAATACTGACGAATGTGAAATATTATCTACAATTTAAAAGACACTGGGTCTAGCGAATAATGTTAAAACGTAATTTTCTGTGATTCGCAGCTTATTTCAGACATCATTCCTGCGTCATAAGTGTACATGATCTTCAGAAATCCCTTGTAATATGCTGACATGTGTACTCAAGAACCTTTGATTATTACCAAGTGAAAGTACAGTCATAGTTGTGGAAACCAATGCACTGTTGTGTCTATGCTGTGAGTTCAACGCAGGGTCAGTACGGACATTCTTGGGATGATAGTGGTACGCCTGTTTCACGCTCGCCCAGTACGTAAGTCGGTCGGGAGGCTCTGTCTGGAGTAAGTCTCCGGGAGTCGGCGAAGGTCGCGCTCTTCCTGAGGCTTTCTTATATGATTTGATATTGCAATATTAGCTGTTTGTTTAGGATGATATGGATTGATGATTGTGTTAACTGGACTGAAGTCGTGTGCACACCAGTGTTAAGGTCTAAGGCTCACACGCGTTGTGCGGTCGAGAGCCACTATATACTGCAATGGACGCACTGGCGCTATCGCAAGACATATGGAGATGCGGATGTGGTGGGAGGGCTAATTCGGCAACAACAAATCCAGCTTGTTCAGTGTGTGTAGCATTTATATGTATATAGTTTTATTAGTATTGGATTACTTATATATATATTGTATTTTATAATTACTTTTATGTCCTTTTGTTTTATGTTTAGTACGGTTTTTATATACTAGTAGATCGGAATATTTGTATGTCTGCGCTCGTAAATTAGTTTAAAGGCAGGCGACCATTTGTTTTTGTTTAGTTTTTTCAAACTAATATTGTATTGCTTATTTTTGAATAACCAAAAATGTCCTTTATAGTTTTTCATTTTGGTGATTACTTTATTTTAATTATTAGTTAATTATGTTATTCAGTTTTAGCTTTTTCGATTTTATTGTGCTGATTTCAGTCTTTAATGCTTCAACTGAGGTACAATTTATTAACTCCTGATAATACTTAATTTGGTTTTGATTAATTTTAATGTATGTATATTTATATATTCTCACATTTGTTTGTTATGTAACTATTAGGTTGAATTTCTGTTTTATTTTTAGATTAGTTTGTTTTGATTCCTGTTAGTATTGCATGCCTTGGAATCTTGTTTATCTTTTTGTTTTATTTGGCAGCAAATTATGATTTCCAATTTATTTTATAAATTTTAAGATAGTTTAGGGTAGTGATATACAATGATGTTCCCAAAAACAAAAGTAGCTCAATTTGTTACTTTTTTTTTCGGCCAAAAAGAAGGATTACATGCATGGACAACACATTAATGACTTCGTTTAGTCTAATTCAAATTTAGAATTTAAATTTTAAAATTGTTCCTGTGGCTCAGTGGTAGAGCATTGCCTTAGCAGCGCAAAAGGTCATGGGTTCAATTCCTAGGGAACACACATACTGGTAAAAAAACTGTATAGCCTGAATGCACTGTAAGTCGCAAGCGTCTGCTAAATGCATATATGTAAATGTAAAATGCTATGTTTTTTTATGCCTATTTTAGAGGACTGAGCTGTTAGCTTAGCAATGCATGTGTGATGCACTTATGAGGTTCCTTATTGTGTGCGAGTCTCAGTTAACATCTGAACTGATGGCTCATGCTGTAATTAACTCTTGGTAAACTCTAGATCTCGATGCCTCATCAGTGGCTGGAGGGGAATCTGCCCGTCAGCGCCAAATGCACCGTGTGCGATAAAACCTGCGGCAGCGTCTTGAGACTGCAGGACTGCCGCTGTTTATGGTGCAAAGCCATGGTGCGTGCCTGAAACTTCACTCTTTCTGACATTTATTACGTTTGATTAATTTTAGACTACACATTTATTAAAATACCCTAATGTTCTCCAGGTGCATGCTGGGTGTAAAGACCAGCTCTCTCCGAAGTGCCCACTGGGTCAGTGTAAAGTGTCTGTGATCCCACCCACCGCCCTCAACAGCATCGACTCTGACGGTGAGCGTCCAATCAGAGCAGTCCCTCAGAAACAGCCAATCAGAACGCTTCCCCAGAGACGACCAATCAGAAAGAGCCATCTCATGGAAATATCCAATCAGAGCGCTGTGTCAGAAATAACTCATCCAAGTCACCTCTCAGAAATGACCAATTATGGCATTATGTCAGAAAGAGTTGAGAACTGAAGTACGCAGATGCTTTAGACTGAAGTTGATATTAAGCACACCAAACATAAAAGTAATAGTTTAGTGCAAATGCTGTGAGGCTTCAGTCAAAAGCAGAATACTTAGAACAAGAAAAAGTGTCATTGTTGACTAAAACTAAAACTAGTCAATGTCATGTTTGTTAATTGACATAAAGCTGGAATAAAATAGAATAGAAATATTAGGTAAAAAAAAAACTTGGTCTTAAAAAAAACTTTAACTTGTTTTTATTTCAGGCTTAATTTGAAATTTTTTGTTTAAGTTGAAGTACTAAAATTACTAAAACTTAAAATAAATTAAGGCTAAATAAAAATATTTGTCAAAAATTTAAAAAATAATTCAAAAACTAATAAAAATGATAACACAATCATTACAAATAAAAATGAAATGACTAAAACTAAAATAAAATGCTGCTGACAATAAAACATAAAAGCTCTGTACAATATTATAAATATTTAATAATAACGATGTAATGGCAACAATCCAAAAATAATCTAACATAAAAGCACATAAAATATTACTAAAATACTTTAAAAAAGTAAGATGACAATTAAAAAAATCTAAATATTATAAATACTATAACACTAGTAACCGTAAACTTGTAATACAGTCCAAATCCAAAACAATAAAAATATGGCAAAACGCACTTAAAAAACTGACTAAAATTACTGAAATAAAATAAAAGCTGAAAATAAAAAATAAAATCAATTTCAAACATATTAATAAAATATAAATAAAATTTTACAGTCAAAGTCCAATATAATTGTTACAGTATTTATTCATCTTTTGTTAATGTTAGTTAATAAAAAATACAACTTTTCTTTGTTAGTTCATGTTAGCTTCCGCGTTCGATAAAAAAATATTAACAGATACCACTTTTGATTGTAATAATATATTAGCAAATGTAAATTATTAGTTAAGCTGGAATAAAATAAGATATAAATATTAGATGAAAAACTTATTTCATATAGTTGCCATGGCAACATTTTCAACTTTCATTTATATAAATGTATATGATATTAATAAATACTATAATTCTATGTAAAGGGTAACATTTTACAATAAAGTCCCAAAACTAAAAATAATAAATCCATTAATAACAAATAGAACCTTATTGTAAAGTGTTACAATACAATAAAACTAAAATACCTGTGTGTGTTTTTTGTGTGTGTGTGTTGTGTGTGTGTTTTGTGTGTGTGTGTGTGTGGTGTTTGGGTGTGTGTGTGTGTGTGTTTTTGTTTGTTTGTGTGTGTGTGTGTGTATGTGTGTTGGTGTGTGTGTGTGGGGTTGTGCTGTGTGTGTGTGTGGTGTGTATGTGTGTGTGTGTGGTTGTGTGTGTGTGTTTGTGTGTGTGTTTGTATGTGTGTGTTGTGTGTGGTGTATGAGTGGTCTGGAAGGCGACGTGTTCCTCTCGCCCTGCACAGTGTGTCCCGCTGTTGGTGTTTGTGAACAGTAAAAGTGGAGATAATCAGGGCGTGAAGTTTCTGCGGCGTTTCAAGCAGCTGTTGAATCCTGCACAAGTGTTCGATCTGATGAACGGAGGGCCACATCTGGGGTAAAACACCTGTTCACACAAATATGACACTGGATCACAAACCCAGTCATAAGGGTCCGTGTTTCTAAATTGAGATTTATAGATAATCTGAAAGCTGAAAAATCTTTCCATTGATGTATGGTTTTGTTAGGATAGGACAATATTTGGCAGAGATACAGCTATTTGAAAATCTGGAATCTGAAGGCGCAAAAAAAAAAATCTAATTATTGCAAAAATTGCTTTTTAAATTGTCCAAATGCATTCTTAGCAATGCATATTACTAATCAAAATTACGTTTTGATATATATATACGGTAGGAAATTTACAAAATATATATTTATGGAACATGATCTTTACTTAACATCCTAATGATTTTTGCATAATTTGTTTGTGTATATTTTTGACCCATACAATGTTTTTTTGGCTATTGTTACAAATATACCCATGTTGCTTATGACTGCTTTTGTGCTCCAGGCTCACAAATCAGGATCATAAACATCCACTGAGATCTATCTGTGATTCATATTTGTTCAGTGACAGCTTTACCTGTGTGTGCGTGGGTGTTGTGTGTGTGTGTGTGGCTGTGTGTTCGTGTTTTGTGTGTTTAATAGTGTAAGTGTATAGTTGTATGTGTATGTGGTGGTGTCGTGGTCTGTGTGTGTGTGTTGTGTCTGCCGCATCTTGCGGTCTTTTTTTGTTCCGACCATAGTCTTATCTCCACATTTCGTATTCTGGTGTGTGGAGGAGACGGCAGCGTCGGATGGGTTTTATCAGAGATAGACGCGCTGACTTTACACAAACAGGTACAATTCATTACAGAAACAGACAGATAATCAAACTGACAAACTACAAAAAATTAGTTTTTTCATTATTACTTACCTTCACTGCAGCCTGTCAAAATAAATGTTAGTTTTAATTTTAAGAAATTGTGGCGGAAATGTATCTTACTATTGTACTGAAGAATGTACTTCTCAAATATCAATAATACAATTATGAAAACTTTATTTTATTAAGTTACTGTATCACCCATTTAATTTTAATATGAAACTTCTTTGTGCAGCACCGGTTTACAAAAATAAAAGGAATTGTTTACATTATATGGTGATTTAAATTTGAAAAATAATAATAATGTCTTTTTAAGCCTACTTTTGATTTCTACCATTTTTTACAAAATTAATTGTATTATTAACTAATAAATCCAGACAAATTAAAACAGTACAAGACGACTTGGGGGAAAAAAATCAACATTCCATTGAGCTCTATTGTTGTAAAAATGTGAATAAATTATTACATTTGTATAAATTCAATCATTTTGATTGGTTAAAATTTAAATAAACCATTAAACAGATTTAAAACTCAAATAAAAACCATTAAGCAGATGCAAATGAAAAATAAATTAAAATGGCTACATAATATAAAATAATAGTACTTTATTATTATTATTAATATCATAATAATACAACAATTATAATAAAAATTACAACAGCATTTTGGAACTTAACATGGAAAAATGGATTTTGGCAAGAATAAAATGTATTTCATAGGGCCCCAAATACAGCATTAATATATAGGACACAATCGACACTTTAGTTTCTTTGCTTATACTGCCTTCTGGTGGTGGATGTTTTGTGCATGGCTGAAGATCAGCTCTGTGTTTATGTATAGATATTTTTTACATGAACATTTAAGCATTTAGGAAAGAAATGCTTTTATCCGAAGCGACTTAAATTGCATTTAAGGTTTTAGGTTTTCTGTGTTCATGAATTCCCCGGGAATCAAACCCATCTTCATCCAAGCTCTACTGTTTGAGCTCCAGGTTTGTGTCAAGAAGAGTGCTGATGTGTGTTGTTTTGTGTCGGCTCTGCAGTGCCAGCTCGGCGTACTTCCTCTGGGAACAGGAAATGACCTGGCCAGAGTTTTGGGGTGGGGCTCGGCGTGTGACGATGACACACAGTTACCGCAGATCCTGGAGAAACTCGAGAGAGCCAGCACTAAGATGCTAGACAGGTCAGTGTGTGTTTGAAGTCGCTGTTGCAGTCTGTTTCTCTCCTTCACAATCATTTACAGGGCTCTACGCTAACTTTTCTTTTTAGGAGCACTTGTGCTCCTAACTTAAAAAATTTAGGAGCCCGTTCAAAATTTTAGGAGCACCTTCTAACCAATAATCCAAAATTTTATCAAAAATTAGCCTTCCCATTACGAGGTGATATTTGACTCCTAAAACGGAATGTAACAGATGGAATTTCTGTATTTTACCTTTGTAGTGGAATGGCATTTTTCTAACTTTCTAAAATGGTTTGTCATCATCGTTTTGCCACTTTTCGGTGAAAATTATATTTTAAGCTTTTTAAAAATGTTAATTAAAACGACAGAATAAGAACAAGTAGAACAAGAAACATAAGTTACCAATAAAAATCAGTATTAACAAAATTAATTTGTAGAGGTGGCACAGAAGAACACAAAAGAGGCTTGGTGTATTTTCAGACATTTAATGAGGCTCAGAAGGGGAATGAGTGCAATTAAATCCATAAATTCATGATGAGATTAATGTTTTATTAACTATTCCAGAAATATGATTTAAATAACTGAAATGATATGCTAAAAATGAAACTAAGTCTGCCAGCAGGTGGCGGCAAGTCACTGTTTGATCACTGAATCATTCATTCAATTCATTCGTTCGAACGGCTGAATCATTCAAGAATGAATCAAGTGACTGTATTTATGAATAAGTAATCACGAATCACTGACTCACTAGATTTGTTTAAAAACGCAGTTCATTCATAAACGAGACACTGCTGTGTTTGAATGGAGATGCGCAGCGGCTGAGCTGTGTCTTTGTTTTAAACTATTTTTGACAAGAAATTAGAGCAAAATCAGAAAATAGTGTTATAGTCAGACGATGTAAGTCACTTAATATTAACTTTTTATTGAACTGTTGTATTAAATCAGTATCACATTTACAAACTCCCTTTAAAATAATTACAAGCTGTCACTCATCTTAGTTCATCGCGAGCTCACATTTATAATCAACGAAGCGCTCTACACTGCACAATGAATATCTTACTTACACCCCGTCAACACTGTGTTAAGAAGGCACTATCATGAGACGATTTCTGGGATACATATACATTACTCAACGCTGCAAAAACATGTAGAAAGCTTTGAAGCCCCCCTCAGCGATCACAATCACAAATATGATGATCGGGTCAGTCGCACTGGTGCTCTTAAAATTTTTTTCATAGTCGCACGCAGTAGTTTTCAGTCGCAATTGCAACTGAAATGGTCGCACTGTAGAGCCCTGATTTAGAAGGCACTTCTTGACTTATCTTCTTAATCGGAGTACTTCTGGTAGAATGATACCAAGATTACACCACGGCAAACACTCCTCCATCTGCCACGGTAACAGAGGACTGTAGTGAGGACTCCGAGGTAACAGTGATGATGATTAATGGCCTTCATTGACATTTTCTTTATTACAGTATAATAGAAAAAGCTAATAACATGTCAAATAGCACATACGAAAATAACTAAAATGGAAATGTAACATGTATGACAATAGTCGTAGATGGTCAAATAGGGGTGGTAAGGTGTAGATTCTAGACTGTGATATAAGATATCTGTTACTTTAAGTAGGCTGCATGATTATCAAAATAAACCAATTAATTTGTGCTGTGTATCAATCTCAACGCTGCAATTTATTTTATGAATGTGTGTTTCAGAGTGAAGTGCAGCACTGTGATCTTTTACTAAATAAAAGCTTTATGGTTTGATGATTGAAAATTAAGAAGTTAAGATAACCATAAATATTATTGTATAATTAAATATTTTAATTTCACAGTTGTACTTTAAAATAAATGTATTAATATATAGTAGTAATTAGTAATAATAATTAAAATAAAATTATATACAACAATTGAGATATATAAATCGCAATATTTTGGGCCAATTTGCTGCCCTACAAACACAGTGCCACTGCAAATCTGGAGCTATTTTATTTTGTAACATTTTATTTATTTAGTATCACAGTTTATTTATAATTTCAAAATTAATAAAATAAAAAATAAAAAAATTCTAATTTTTTTTGTTTTACATAGAAATTATGTACAATAGAAGTATGGTTTTATAGTATATATTTCTTTTCTTTAGTTATAATAATCATCATCATAAAAAAAATATTAATCATTATTGTTACAGCCGTGTTGATATGCAATCACAAAATTTGGGGCAAACTGCTGCCCTACAAACAAGCACAGCAAATTTTCATAAAAATTTTTTTTCTCAATGTTACTGTTAGTCAAGGTTTCTTGCACCATACACAGTTGTAATTTAGTTTTTCATAACCTTTTTCCACCCTTTATTTATTAAATAATCAGTATGTCAGATAGTATATCAAAATCTTTTATTTTAAAATAACTGCTGCTGTTCTGTTTCCTCTGTTCTGATTGGCTGTTCTGTGTTTCCTCTCTTCTGATTGGCTCTCTCATTTCAGGTGCAGCACATTCTGACCTATGAGGACTCAGTTGCTGCTCATCTCTCCAAAATCCTGACGTCCGATCAGCATTCGGTGGTCATTTCATCTGCCAAGTATGTACTGGATATGTGAGCATTTCTCTATATGTGTATTCTTGCTGGTGGTTTATCTAAAAGAGTGTTTTTCAGAGTCCTGTGTGAGACGGTAAAAGACTTTGTTGCGAAAGTCGGACGTGCTTACGAGAAAAACACAGAAAACTCAGAAGAATCAGAGGCCATGGCTAAAAAGGTCAGCTGTGATTGGCTATCGGATGAGTCGCTGTTTTGTGATTGGCTGTTGGAAGGCCTGGAATGTTCTGTGATTGGCTGATGAATGACTCAGGATGTTTTGTGTGCAGTGTGGTGTGCTGAAAGAAAAGTTGGACTCGTTATTGAAAACGCTTAACGAGGAAGCCCAGGCCAGCAGTGTGATGTCTGCACCGCCGCCCACTATCGCTGAGGAGCAGGTGGATGGGGAGGGTGTGGTTCAGGCTCCGCCCACTGCCCCGCCCACAGTCACAGCCACTTGTTCGCCTCGACTGCCCGCCGCCATCTTCAAACCCCGAGAGCAGCTGATGCTTCGAGCCAACAGCCTGAAGAAAGCCATCAGACAAATCATAGAGCACACCGAGAAAGGTAGCGGTATTTTTGCTTGTAAGTACATTCTAGAAAAAGATCTATTGAATTCATCCTAACAATTAAAATATATGTATAGTGCATAGGTATAGTCTAATATATATATCTATAATATATATATAATATATATATAGGAGTATATATATATATAGTATACGTGTCATATACGGCATCGAGGCTATCGGGGTCCAAAGATCAAAAATATCGGCATATTCGGTATTCGGCATAAATCTATATCGTCATCCCTATTTTATAATTTTTTATATGTTCATGTGGCATATCAAGTATGTTATTCTTAATCTTCGTAATGGAACAAACTGTAAACTTAGCTTTGTTGTCTTTGGAACAACTTCAAAAGCGTATTTAAAAATGATACATTTTGAAGTATAAATTTACTGAAACTGGAACTGAAAATACAACTAATTTAAATCAAAATAGAAATGTATTACATCAAAACTCTAATATAACTTAACAAAGTGTAATACCATAATGCACTAAATTACTGACATTAAATGAAACCTGAAAATATGACTTAAACGCTAAGTCATAATAAATTATAAATCTACTAATATACTGTATACTTTAAAGTAGGGCTGCATGATTAATCGCAATAAAACTGAAATATGTGACCCTGGAGCACAAAACAGTCTTAAGTCGCTGGGGTATATATTTTGTAGCGATAGCCAAAAATACATTGTATGGTCAAAATTATTGATTTTTCTTTTTATAGATACAAATCATTAGTATATTAAGTAAGATCCGTAGTTCCAGGATAGTGATAATTTTTGTAAATTTCCCGTTAATATGCATTGCTAAGAACTTCATTTGTCAACTTTAAAGGCGATTTTCTCAATAATTTGCACCCTAACAAATAATATGTCAAAAAAAACCAAAAATACACAATTGTAGCCGGATTTTTAAAATATATAATTGGGCGTAAACGCCACTAATGATCTATAGCGTCTATACACAACATAAGTATTTGGTCACCTACAAACAAGAAGATTTCTGGCTCTCACAGACCTGTAACTTTCTTCTTTAAGAGGCTCCTCTGTCCACCACTCGTTACCTGTATTAATGGCATCTGTTTGAACTCATGTCAGTATAAAAGACACCTGTCCACAACCTCAAACATTCACACTCCAAACTCCACCATGGCCACGACCAAAGAGCTGTCAAAGGACCCCAGAAACAAAATTGTAGACCTGCACCAGGCTGGAAGACTGAATCTGCAATAGGTTAGCAACTTGGTGTGAAGAAATCAACTGTGGGAGCAATTATAAAAAAATGGAAGACATACAAGACCACTGAAAATCTCCCTCGATCTGGGGCTCCACGAAAGATCTCACCCCGTGGGGTCAAAATAATCACAAGAACTGTGAGCAAAAATCCCAGAACCGCACGGGGGGACCTAGTAAATGACCTGCAGAGAGCTGGGACCAAAAAGTAACAAAGGCTACCATCAGTAAAACACTGCGCCGCCAGGGACTCAAATCCTGCAGTGCCAGACGTGTCCCCCCGTCTGAAGTTTGCTAGAGAGCATTTGGATGATCCAGAAGAGGATTGGGAGAATGTCAAATGGTCAGATGAAACCAAAATAGAAATTTTTGTTAAAAACTCAACTTGTTGTGTTTGGAGGAGAAAGAATGCTGAGTTGCATCCAAAGAACACCATAACTACTGTGAAGCATGGGGGTGGAAACATCATTCTTTGGGGCTGTTTTTCTGCAAAGGGGCCAGGAAGACTGATCCGTTTAAACGAAAGAATGAATGGGGCCATGATCGTGAGATTTTGAGTGAAAACCTCCTTCCATCAGCAAGGGCATTGAAGATGAAACGTGGCTGGGTCTTTCAGCATGACAATGATCCCAAACACACCGCCCGGGCAACGAAGGAGTGGCTTCGTAAGAAGCATTTCAAGGTCCTGGAGTGGCCTAGCCAGTCTCCAGATCTCAACCCCATAGAAAATCTTTGGAGGGATTTGAAAATCTGTGTTGCCCAGCGACAGCCCAAAACATTACTGCTCTAGAGGAGAGCTGCATGGAGGAATGGGCCAAAATACCAGTAACAGTGTGTGAAAACCTTTTGAAGACTTACAGAAAACGTTTGACCTCTGCATTGCCAACAAAAGTATATAACAGTATTGAGATGAAATTTTGTTAGACCAAATACTTATTTTCCACCATAAATTGCAAATAAATTCTTTAAAAAAAAATTCGACAAATGTGATTTTCTGGATTTTTTTTTCTTTTTTTGTCTCTCGTAGTTGAGGTATACCTATGATGAAAATTACAGGCCTCTCTCATCTTTTTAAGTGGGAGAACTTGCACAATTGGTGGCTGACTAAATACTTTTTTCCCCCACTGTATATGCATGTATTTATATATATTTTTGCAAATGAATAATATAATATGATAAACATTTTTACACAAATATATATGTATGTAAATAAGTAATTTTTCTAGCTAACTGACAAGTTTTTGGACATTGAATGTCTTTCCTGAGGTACATGTAATGATGTTGTATTGACAGCTTTCTGTGGTTGAAACAACTGATTGATTGATTGATTACATGAGGCATGAATAATTTCAGTAAGCTGTACGGTTTCTTTCAGCACCTTCTGATGTTCATTCATGTTTATTTCATGCTACAACTAGTAGTAAAGAGGAAGAGATGATCGGTTCACAGCTACAGCGATCCATCATGCCACATTAAAGAGCAGCAAACAACATTTTTTGTCTCAATTCTGTGATAAAATTGACAGAACTTGAAAGCTTTGACTTTGTTTGATGTCAAATGTAACAAGCACAAAACTTATCGCAATTATTGCATGGAAAGTTTTGTTCCTGCATCACCAAAACAGCATAGACTAAAAGATCAATCTTGGGATTTAAGAATCGATATCAACAATATAAAGAGTGATTATTATTGTCAACCCGCCCTACTTCACATTATAATTCAAAACTAAAGATTTCACATGTTTATGATCTCGTCTTTCAGCGGTGGATGAACAGAACGCTCAGACGGAGGAGGGTTTGCCTTCACTACCGGCGGAGGTAGAAGAGGAGGACGATGGTTCAGAAACATTGTCTCTGCAGTCGTCATACAGCAGCCGAGCGCGAGCCAGCAGACGAGGTGAGACGACTCGTTACCAAGACTCGCTCCTGAAACACAGCGGCACTCGTTTACTCATTTTTTCTCTCTATCTCAGCATCTAAGTCTCCATGTGAGAAGCTCATCAGTAAAGGAATCCTGTCCATAGGCAGCTCTGCCTCACTTCCTGCTCAGACAGGAAGTAGAGAGAACATGCCCATGCTGAACACTAAGATCATCTACCCAAGTAAGAGCGGCAGTCTGTATAGAAGCGGCGGAGGTTTTACTGTCGTTCAGAAGCTGATGTTGTGTGTTTGTGCGTGCAGGTCTCAGAGCTGGTGTGTCGGGGTCTTTTAGCGGTTCGGTGATCACCAGGCTTCTGGTCAATGCTGATCCGTTCAGCTGTGATCCGGAGAACCTGTGAGGCGTCACTTCTTTCTGTCATTATGTCAACCGATCATTTAGGGCAAAGGCTGATGGGAAAGTGCTTCTCTGTGTGTTGCAGGGATCTGTTCACGGAGAAATGTGTGATGAATAATTATTTTGGAATCGGTCTGGATGCCAAAATCTCTCTGGACTTCAACAACAAACGTGACGAGCATCCAGAGAAATGCAGGTACATGAACACTTCAAACATATCGTCACAAACGTTTTTGAAAGAAATCTCTTCTGCTCACCAAAGCTGCATTTATTTGATCAAAAATACAGTAAAAACTGGGAAATTATGAAATATTTGAACTATTTCGAATAGCTGTTTTCTCTGTGAATATCTGTAAAAATTTAGTTTATTTCTGTGATCAAAGCTGAATTTTCAGCATTATTATTCAGCTTCATGTTCTGAATCCTTCAGAAATCATTCTAATATGCTGATTTGTGACCCCGGACCACAAAACCAGTCATAAGGGTCAATTTTTTTTATATTGAGATTTATACATCCTCTATAGTAATAATATAAATAGTAATAATATAAATAAATAACCGGTCCCTTTGCTACAAAAAAACCACATTATTTTCAATGTTGAAAAAACATTTAATATTTTGTACATAGATACACACAAAGTATGCATGTATATATATACATACAAAATGACAATATAAACAACTGCTTGATGAACAAAGTTAGTATATGTACTATTAAGTTAGTATTTATACTAGTATTAGTATATGGTGTATCCTTGTAATTATTTTTCTCTGTTTAGGAGTCGCACTAAAAACATGATGTGGTATGGAGTCCTGGGAACCAAAGAACTTCTGCACAGAACATACAAGAACCTGGAACAGAAAGTTTTGCTGGAGGTCTGTGTGTGTGTGGTGTGTGTGTTTGTTTGTTTGTGTTTTTGTGTGTGTGTGTGTGCGTGTGTGTACATGTTAGAAGGTTAATCATACCTAACCTGTGTGTGTTTGTAGTGTGACGGGAGGCCGATCCCTCTTCCCAGTCTGCAGGGAATCGCTGTGTTGAATATTCCCAGTTACGCAGGAGGAACCAACTTCTGGGGCGGAACTAAAGAGGATGATGTACGTTTGTGCAACAACTTCCTGTGTGTTTGAGTGTGTGAAATATGGAAGTGTGTGTTTGTAATGAAATGTGTGTTTGTTCGCAGACGTTCACGGCGCCGTCGTTTGACGATAAGATCCTGGAGGTGGTGGCTGTGTTCGGCAGCATGCAGATGGCTGTTTCTAGAGTTATTAATCTCAGCATCACCGTATCGCCCAGTGCCCACACACACACACACACACACACACACAACACACACACTTTATCCTATGATACTAGTAAAAAGTTTGGGATGATTAAAATTGATGTATTTGAAAGAAGTCTGTTTTGCTCACCAAGGCTGCATTTATTTGAACAAAAATAGAGTAAAAAAATAATTTAATATTATTACAATTTAAAACTGTTCACTGTTTTCTATGTGAATATCGGTTGAAATGTAATTTATTGAAATGTTATTTATCAAAGCTGTATTTTCAGCATCATTTCTCCAGTCCTCAGTGTCACATGATCTTCATAAATCATTCTAATATGATTTGCTGCTCAAGAACATTTCTGATTATTATCAATGTTGAAAAACAAGTGCGCCCAATTTTTGTGCACATTTTATTTTCGGATTCTTTGATGAATAGAAGTTAAAAGAACAGCTTTATTTGAAAATAATATATTTTTTTTAAATATTATAAACTTTTACCATACTTTTGTTGATCAATTTACTGCGTCCTTCTTATTAATATTTATTTCCTCAAAAAACAGTGTAACCATAGAATTTTAATTATTAAATGTGAATGTAGATATAAAAATGTATATTAAAAAAAAATGACTGCTAGATAGGTAAAGTTATTTTTGCAGGAGACGACTAATATATTAAATTATAAATTGGTATTTCTGTACTATTAGGTGCTCTACGTAATTCTTTTAGTTTAAGATCCAATAGTCATACCGTTTTTGCATAAATAAACAATAATTAAAAACTGAACAATGATCCACTGCCATTTAAAGTTGGGGCAACTAAGATTAAAATAATAAAATTAATACTTTTACGCTGCTAAACATTGATAATATCAGAAATGTTTCTCGGCAGCAATCGCAATATAGAAAATTACTTTCCTGAGATCATGTTACCACTGAAGACTGGGTAGATTAGTGCTGCACAATACAGCTTTGATCAAAGCAAATAATTACATTTACTTATATATTCACATAGAAACAGTTATTTTACATTGTAATAATATTTAACAATATTACTGTATTTTTAATCAAATAAATGCAGCCTTGGTGAGCAGAAGAGACTTCTTTCGAAGTCTCTTACTGGTAGTGTAGTGCTAGTGTAGCATATTCCATAGACATCAGTCTCTTTTCCACCTAAATTACCTGGAACAATTTGTCCCAGGAACTTTTTTCCCCCAGACCTGTTGCTGTCTGTGTTTCCATCGCGGTCTAAAGTACCGAAAAGATTAGGCAAATAGTCTGGTGACGCAGGACTGTGCGTGAGTGCTCCTCTCAGTCCAGGGCTGTTTCTCAATACCAAGTACTCAAATTTCGGACGTGTGTCCTTGGTAGTTCGGATTTCGCAAGTTCGACTCAGGAGTGTGAACTCCTGAGGACGGGAGGACGCAAGTCCGGTAATTTTGCAAATGGAACAGCAGCGTACTTGATAACGTCAGTCAGCTCGAGGAAAAAGAGAAAAATAAGCCTTGGCTGCTGCAATTTCCCTCACTGTGTTTACAATAAGACGAAATATGATATCAAACACCACTGCCTTTTTTCTGTTTCATTTAAACGTATTAATAGCCGCAGAAATGTAGTTCAGGGAACGTACATGCATTACAATGAAACAAAATATTATATCAAACACCACTGCCTCTTTTCTGTTTCATTTAAACGTATTAATACAATAATAGAATAAAGACCAAAGATTACCTGTTAGATTTACCCAAAACCAATTATATCTCATGTTTAACCACTACCGAGAGCAGAGCCAGATTTCGTCTCCTCTCGTCGGGAAACATGAGCACTGAGCGCCCGCTGATCGCCTGGAGCTCACATCTCCGAAATCGGCGAAGCACATTTTATACAAATAGGCGCTGTCTTTATAAATATACAGCAGGTTTGAGTTTTAAACAACTACATTCTCACCTTAAAACTACATCGTAAAACTACATTTCATGACACAATAACAGTGATATTTTGAAAATTATGTGAATAAATGGTGGTTGAAATACAATGCTGCGTGAACTCAACCAATCAGCATGCTCAGCGCCCAAGTCCCGCCCCCAAAAGTTCCGGACGTTTGAAAAAGTACTACCTCGCGAGCAGGGACTTTCTGAGGGGCAAATTTTTATCCGGATTTATTTATTTAGATCCTGGTTCCTGCGGTGGAAACACACCAAGTACCGGCCCAAAGTCCCTAGTTCCTGGGGAAAGTTCCTGCGGTGGAAACAGGCTTTTTGATTGTTAGAACTAGTTATAGATACTATAACCTGACCCCAACAGAAAGCTTCCTGCATTTTATGCCTTTTTTATATATGAGGATATCACCCAAAGGAGGTTTTGTCAGATTTCACTCAATTCTGGGTACAAATTTGAATATATTTAAGTAGGTAGACACACATGATGATTTAAACATCTGTGTGTGTGTGTGTGTGTGTGTGTGTGTCTCTTCATCATTGTCGAACAGTGAAGATCACTATTCTGGGAGATGAAGGTGTACCTGTGCAGGTGGACGGAGAGGCCTGGATACAACCGCCCGGATACATCCGGATCCTCCACAAGAACCGCACACAAACCCTCACCAGAGACCGGGTCAGTGCCACACGCACGGCATTATGGGAACTCGAGAGGAGGCTCTCGGATAAGTGCAACGCAGCTCACGTACGGCTGTTTTGCAGGCGTTCGAGAACACTTTGAAGTCGTGGGAGGACAAACAGAGAGGCGAGATTCCACGGCTGGTTTCCCAGCATGCATCGCAGCCAGAGGTCGTTTCTGAAGAGGAAACTGCTCAGATCAGCCTGTTCGGACAGGCAGCCGGTGCACTTATACACAGGTACAGGGATGTTTTTTTAAAGAAATTAGTACTTTTAATCGTAAAGGATGCATTATTGGTGAAAAGACAGTAAAGGACTTTTAATGTTGACCAAAAGATTTCTATTTCAAATAAATGCTGTTATTTTGAACTTTCTATTCATCAGAGAATATTGAAAAATAAAATGCATCACGGTTTTCACAAAAAATTAAGCAGCACAACTGTTTTCAACATTGATAATAATCAGAAATGTTTCTTGAGCAGCAAATCAGCATATTAGAATGATTTCTGAAGATCATGTGACACTGAAGACTGGAGTAATGATGCTGAAAATTCAGCTTTGATCACAGAAATAAATTACAGTTTAACATAATAGAAATCTGGGGAAACCATAGAAAACAGGTATTTGAAATTGCAATAATATTTCAAAATGTTACTGTTTTTACTGTATTTTTAATCAAATAAATGCAGCGTTCTACATTTATAGATTGAACGTGCGTGTGTGTGTGTGTTTAGTATCATGGAAGCAGCACAGTCTCATCACACTATCGAGCAGGAATTGGCTCATGCCGTCAACGCCAGCTCTAAAGCCATGGATCTGGTGTACGCGAACTCCAAAAGCAGCGGGGTGAGTCGGCTGCTGCTGACCGTCTGGTTTTGGTTGCTCATGACATGCTTGACATGCGTCATGTGTGTGTGTGTGTGTGTGTGTGTGTGTGTTTGTAGGGTTTGACCTGTAACGTGGTGATGGAGATGGTCAGTAATGTCAAAGCTCTGCACAGCGAGACTGAACTGCTGCTCGCGGGAAAGATGTGCCTGGTGAGTGAATCATACAGAGAAATGTGTGTGTTTACTGTATCAGAGTTAATATTAGGGAGAAAAATTAATGTGAGAAATCAATCAATCAATATGGCAGCCGATAGAAAGAAAGTCCCGCCTTTCAATTAAAACAGCCAATTGCCTTTTTGATAGATTAATTTACTGTAGAACATGCGCATGATTAGGAGACAGCTAAAACACTGTTGTTATTTGAAATAAAACTGAAATAAAATAAAATATCAGTATTAGATGAAAAACAAAAGAAGATTAAAGCTTGCAGCGATGAAAGGGCCCTCACACTCGGCTCACCGCCACCCCGGTGGCTTTAGGAAAACAGCAAACAGTGGGCAATATGCATTTAAAGTGGTTAATATAGGAGGACTATGTCAAAGTCATTTATATGTGCCAAACTTCCTGCTGCCAGCTGGTGGCGCTATGATTATAACTGAATGTTGGCATGTAGATGTCTTCAGGCCAGGACTTTTATCAAACATGTGAAGTCTGGTGCAGAATATATAAAGAATAATTCAAAATATAAAAAAAATAAACTACATTAGTGTATCAATGATTTTAAAATAACACTGCACCTAACAGTATAGTGCTATACTTCTGTTTGTTTAGCGAGTGGTGTCATCTTCCTTCATGAAAATAAAAAGTGGCATAAGGCACTTAATATAAAATGATTGAATAAAAATCAGTAATCATAAACAAATGTGATTGGTCCATCCTGACCAGCGCTGACAAAAGCGTGTATTAATGATTTATATCTATGTGCTTCAGCAGCGACCTGGTTTGTAATGTTGGTGGTTGAGAGACATGAATAGGCGCTGAATTGATTGAGTTGAGTGATTTAGACACAGCTCTGTCTCTGTGTTTGTGTCCCTGCAGCAGCTGGATCCTCCTCAGAGAGATCAGCTGATCGGTGCGTTGAGTTCAGTCGCTCAGCAGTTACGCAGACTCACAGACATCAGCTGGCTCAGTCAGCTAATCGATCCGGCCGACGACGAGGTGCGTGACATCCAGCTGTTTTTGGGATGTTTTGGTGTCTCTACTCCAGTCTAATGTGTGTTTGTGTGCAGGGTCAGCTGTCTGATTTCTCCAAGCGCAGTCGTAGCGCTAAATTCCGCCTCGTGCCCAAATTCAAGAAAGACAAAAACAACAAAAACAAGGAGACGTGCGCCGCCCTTAACATGCCAGGTATGACCTCTGACCTCTGACCTCTGACCTCATCCAGTGACCGTGCGTGAGTGTAACACACGTGTGTGTTGTGTGAGCAGTGAATACGTGGGGTGTGGATGAAGTGGCCGTCTGGCTGGAGATGCTCTGTCTGTCCGAGTATAAGGAGATCTTCATCAGACATGATATCAGAGGACCAGAGCTGCTTCAGCTGGAGAGGAGAGACCTGAAGGTATTAGCGCTCCGATACGATGAAAGATGCACACATATAGATGCATTACTTGTGTTCAGTGTAAAAACAATGTGTAAATAATAAAGATAAGAGTACACTTTTAAAATTTGATATACATGACTTATAAATAATTTCTTGTTATTTTAAATCAATTTAATTTTATTATAATAAAAAAAATGAAATAAATTTAGTTTAAAATAACAATAAATGATTTTGTTTTAAAAGCCAAAATTCATTTGAATTAAGAGTAGCATTTATTTCATAACTAATTTATTAATTAAAATAATAATACATTTATTTAATTTAAATAACAAAATAAACCATTTGAGTAATAAAAAATAAGTAATTTATAAAGACTAATTGTTAAAAATACATTAAAAAAATTAATAAATCTAAGTAATGAGTTAATTAATATTAATTTCCTTTCCTAAAGAACTTGGGGATTCAACAATAAATAAATACAATTTGATTTAAATTAATAAATAAGAAAATCTAAACAGGGTTATTATAGTGAACTAAAACTGAACCCCAAAAATGTTTCTTACTCAAAACAAAAAAAAACCATTTTTATTTCAGCTAGTTGCCATTGTATTTTTTGTTTGATTTAAATTGAAGTACTGAAAATTGAAAACTAAACCCTAAAACTTGAACTCCATAAACAAAAACTTATAAAAATAGGGGGGGATGACAAAAACAACAAAATTACTAAAATTTTAACTAGAATTAAAGTGAAAACAGAAAATATAAAATAAAATCTCATTTAAAATATGAACAAAAACTATAGTAGTATATGAATAACACTGCATGTAACAGTATAGTACTATGAGTAAAAATAATGAAACAATTTTTATAATGGACACTAAATATTTTTGTATTGTTATTGTACACATTTATAATAGTATTTTTTTACAGTATTAATGAGGTCTTTACACATGAAAAGATATAACTGCCTTTTAAATTTTAGTATGGGGTCCCTCGCATGAGGATGATCATATTTGGGGTCTGTGAAAATCCCTGTGATTATCAAATGCTATGTTGTGTACAGAGCAATATGTGTGCTATTCTAGCCAAGAACTACAGACTTCAAGCATCTCGTGTGTGTGTGTGTGTATCAGGATCTGGGAGTGACTAAAGTCGGCCACATGAAGCGGATCCTGCAGGGAATCAGGGATTTGAGTCGAAACAGCACAACCAGCGAAGCCTAGACGCTCCGCAGCCAATCAGATGCCTCGTTCGGACGTGACGAAGCTTCACTGGCCAATCAAACGCTCAGTCACGACTGTAAGCAGCCATACGCCGCCACTCGACTCGACCAATCACAGTGCCTTCTGTTCTCCTCCTCTGTGACATCATCGCTTTGGGGGAAACTATTTGACGACCTAGAAGGGGGAGGTTTATCAAGAGCCATCAGAGGGTCGAACCAATGTCTCAGACCCTGAAGAGCAAATGAGCATTCAGCCAAATTCACTGAAGACAACAGGAAATCCAACTCTTTTCTTTTAAATACTTTCACTTCGTTAAAGTAGCAAATGTTTGTCTTCTAAATCTGTCATCAAAACTGAATAACCTTTTTAATTTCCTGTGATGTCACCAAGGCCCAAATGTATACTATTAACCAATAATCCTAAACCCCATGTTTTACAATGATCCAATCAAATCCCGATGGATAATGGAGTCCCGCCCTCCATTATTTTCTGCTAAATATATTCAGTTTCATTCTAAAATGTCATTTTTCATAAGCTAAATGTGAGGGGAATGCAGTTTCATGTTGTCTTGGAGCTCTTTGGCTCTGTTCAAAACCTAGTGAGCTGCCTTGCTGTCTACTGCCTACATAGACAGCTGCCTTCTTAGCCACCAAATGATTTCCAGTCAGATAGATCCTCAGATGAGCATAAAATACAATGTAATATTGGGTCAAATACTTTCCCATTTTACATTTATGCATCTGACTGATGCTTTTATCCAAAGTGACTTGCATTGCATTTAATATTAAATTACATTCAATTTAAATAAAGTAAATCAAATCAAATACACTTTTATAATAAATTAGTTAAATTATAATAATATATATAAAATTGATTTATTAAAAATGAGCAAAAAAGTAGTCTACCACAATATTTGCATTTATGCGTTTGGCAGACACTTATCCACTAACATTGCATTCAAGAAATAATATAAATATTAAATAAAGTTAAATAAAATAAAACACATATTTGATTGAAAACAATAAATTAATAAATACAACTATAAAATTGATTAAAGTCTCCCACCCAAATATTTACATTTATGCATTCAGCAGACACTTCTATACAAAGCAGTCTTTTTTAATTTCATTAATTCATTCCAGCACCGAGCGGCAACCTCCCGCTCTCTCTCGTGAAGCCAACACGGAAGTGACTTAAACTGTAATTCATCGACTGGCCGCTAGAGGCGGGCTGCAAAAGGGAGTCAATCCCATAGACTCCCCATGTTAAAATGCCCAACTTTACAGCAAAACTGTTTACAGCCTGGTTCAAAAAGTGGTTTTGGTCTATATAGCTAATTTTGCCCTTCATGACAACTGTGAGGGGGGGTGGATTTTTTTATAACTCATCCTTTTAAATTATATTAAGCCTTAAAAGTTCTGCATAATTAAGGGCGTGGCCACTTGAGTGACAGGTGGATTGCTGCTGCTGTCACCACCGTCGAGCTAGGTGGGCGTGGCTTCAGCAGCCAGCTCCCGCCTCTTTGCCCATTTTCAATTATCCGGGAGTGATGCGCGGTGACGCGCTGCCAAGATGGCGACGGCTGGCTCCGCCTACTTTAGGCTTCAAAATGCTCGTCGGAAGTCTGCGGGTTACATCACGGACACTACGTCCATGTTTTTATACAGTCTATGTCCAGCACTGAACGAACAATAGTTGTACTTTCTCTTTGTCCACTTTATCATACATGTGATGTTACCTTAAAGAAGGTATTTTAAAACTGTGTGATGCCTTAAAATGCTGTCCAGGTAGGGCGCTCACTAGGTTTGGGAAGGTGAAAAGCGTCATGAGACCTTTAACTTTATTGAGACAATCAACTGTATTGACTTATCAAACTCGACCAATCAAACGCTCCGCTTTGCCCCATGCCTCCACTTCCTCTTCCTCTTCCTGGATGCCTTAACGTTCCACCAGCATTCTGAGGAATCACATATCAGCCTGAAACACACGTCCATTCCTGTATTATACAGCTGCTCCGGACCTGAGTGAAAGCACGAGTGGAGGTGCACTGCTTTCAGACTAAATGTGCGGTTTGAGAAGTCCGTGTTTCTGCAAACACAAACGTTTGACCATAGACTTCAATTGTGATGCTGTCGAGTCGACAGAGACTAACTTTTAACATGAAACATTCCTTCAAAACAGGTCTTTTACAGATATGTCTCTCATGGTGGCTTTAAAAGAGCATTGATGGCAGAGTATTTCACAGTCTTAACCAGGTGACGTGATAAAAGTGCTCTCTTTTATGTAAATCAAAGTCTGCACTAGCCCCGCCCACTGTGAAATCTCATTGGTCAAAAACTTCAGTCCACATGATGTCATATCAGTGGTTTTCAACCGGAGGGCTTCAAATTGCCACAAAATGATTTAAAATAAAACAAAACAAGCATTGATCAGGGCCAAGAAACTAAAAGCCAATACATTTAATATTTTATTTAACCTCTTAAAGGGTTAGTTCACCCAAAAATGAAAATTAGGCTGTGTTTTACTCTCCCCCGAGGCATCCTAGGTGTACTTGACTTTCTTCTTTCAGACGAATCCAGTCGGAGTTAAATTAAAAATTGTCTTTGATCTTCCAAGATGTTTAATGGCACTCAGCAGGTGTTGCATGCATCAGTCCAAAAGAAGTGAAATAAAAAGCGCCCTTCCATTAAAAAAAGTGTCTCACACGGCTCCGGGGGGTGAACAAAGGCCCCCTGTAGAGAATCAATGCGTTTTTGTAAGAAAAATATCCATATTCAAAACGTAATAATCACTTGAATCTAGCTTGCGCCAGCAGTTGTACACAGAAGCAGTTCTGGGAGCATGACGCATGAGTTCAGCGCTGCGCATGCGCCGGTGAGTCTCGTGAAAAACAACGTTTGTTTACAGGATCAAAAGAAGCAAAGTTTCCTTACTTTAGCAAAGAAAACAGTCTCCTCTTGGCTTATATCGAAATACTCCGACATTCTTCTTTACAAATCCTCATTTTGTACTTCTAATTAGTAACCGTTGTTTTGTTTTGATCTCACCGCTGCGTTTCCACATTCATCACTTCGGAGCGGCGAATGCGCAAAGCCGACCTCATACGTCATTCCCCCGGAACTGCTTCCGTGTACAACAGTGAGCGCAAGCTAGATTCAAGTGATTATTACGTTTTGAATATGGATATTTTTCTTACAAAAACGCATCAATTCACTACAGATGCCTTTGTTCAAAACCCCCCCCCCCCCCCCCAACAGGAGCCGTGTGAGACACTTTTTTAATGGATGGGCGCTTTTTATTTCACTTCTTTTGGACTGATGCATGCAACACCTGCTGAGTGCCATTAAACAGCTTGAAAGATCAAAGACAATTTTTTAATATAACTCCGACTGGATTCAACTGAAAGAAGAAAGTAATATACACCTATGATGCCTCGAGGGTGAGTAAAACACAAGCAAATTTGTAATTTTTGGGTGAACTAACCCTTTAAGCAGTTATTTGAAGAACAAAAGTTCCCGCAATCTTGAAAAACCTGGACTTATGAAGAAACTGTGGTTTCTAGACCTGGAAAAGTAATGGAAAATAATGAAATTGTATAACTCTATGGGCATTTATAGAATGAATATACATTTTTTGTAGTTATACCAAGCTCTAAAACTAAAACTTTACCAAGATTTTACATTTATGCATTTGGAACAATGGTTTTTATCCGAAGTGACTTGCATTCAGGTACAAAATAAATAATAAAATAAAAAATATATAGTTTTAATAAATTAATAGGCTAATAATCATAATAATCATTAATACCAAGCTCGAAAATAGTTTATCAGTTGAACAATTGTAATATTAAAAAAAAAAAAATCCCCAAATCTGTAGAAGTCATGCCAATGGAGTCAAAAGGTGAGAAAAACCACTGCTGTATATTCAAAGTATTATTGACTTTTCAACCTGTTCTGTTCATGAATTATAAGTTCATGGCATTGCAAGTTGAACAAACGTAACTTTGGAAAAGCTCACACTTGAGTTGATCTGAATGCAAGCAGCTACTAGTTTAGCATGTTTCTGTCTTCGGTGTTACCTGCTGCACTTTCGGTCTTCTTCAAGGTCAATTAGTCATGAAGTATTGACGTATATTTGCGGTGTGGACAGACACTGTCAGTCGTGCCTGGTTAGGACACAACATGAAATGCTATTTCAAATGCCATACAAACTTACAATGTCACAGTCGCCTTGACAACAGATAGAAATGTTTTCTAAGAGCTTTTTTACAAACTCTTCTGGGATTGAACATTGGCTGTGTCTGAGACAAACACTGTCTTACCCTTTAACTGCTTTGCACACTTCAGTGTGTGTGTGAGTCTACATAGTGTCTTGTTAGATGTAGATGTCAAGTGTGTGTGTTTTTCTCTGCTTCTCATCCAGTCTTACAGTTGAATCAGACTCATATCATGTCATTTTGGACTCCAGGGGCGTCCGATCTCTCTGACTGTTAAGTATTTATTTTATTGTTAAGTTATAACTTACATCCATGTGACGCTGTCCATCTCTTGTTTTTGTTGTTTTATTTTTTATATATAGGCCATTACTAAGGATGTAAATAACTTGTTACTGTACAGTGAAACTGTCCGTATTAAAACAAGGTCTGTGTAACTCTATAAACTGCTGTCTTTTGTCAATTTTCTTCTTTTTTTTTATTTTTACTAAACAGAAGCAGGTATAACATTACATTGTGTCATTTGCTGCACAATATTTTTATTTTACTTTTTTAAAAACTTTTATTCTAAGAACATGTTTATAAAGCTATTAACAGTAATTTGCAGTAATTTCACATTGTACAGTGTCATTTTGGTGAATGTATATTTTTATTCTAGCTTTTTAAAGTACTTTTATAATAGTAATGTAAAAGCAATTTTTTAAGACAAAATCAATTTGTTTTAGAATAGTAATTTAAAATTAGTTTTTTTTTGTAATAGCAATTTATTATACGTTATAAATTACATTGTATAGTGTCATACCATACATATATCACTTTAATTTTTTTTATAAAAAATTAATTTGTTTTAGAATAGTTACTTAAATTTTTTTGTATAATAGTAATTTAATAGCAATTTATTATAAGTAATGCATTACATTGTATACTATCAAACCATACATATATTTTAATTTGAGTTTTTTCTTTTAGAAAAATACGTTCTTTTTAAAATAGTCATTTAAAATTTGTATTTTTTTATAATAGTAATTTATTAGCAATTTATTATACATTATAATAGTGACATAATTCTGTACATACAATTCTGTACACAAAATTCTAGAATAGTAATTTATCATTATTATTGTATAATAGTAATTTAATAGCAATTTATTATAAGTAGAAATACATGGTATAGTTACTGTCCAAACATGTAATTGAATTTTTTTTTATTAAAACAAATTGTAGAATAGTAATTAAGATGGTTATTTTTATAATAGTAATTGATAAAAATGTATTATAAATAATCAAATCCAAAATCCAAAAAAATCATAGCTCACGAAAGACGCAAATAAATAAATATTGCAAATATGCATAATACTGTATGTATTATGTATCATGTGCTGGTTACTCCACTGCACAACTCGGATCACTTACTCCGCACTCTTAACCTCAACATGGCACAACACATACCCCTACACATGTAACTTTTCGACGTAACCTACGCTCACTCACACCCTCCCGGCTATCTGCTATGGTTCAATCTTCGCTTCCTTCCCCTAAACTGTTAGCAACTTTTGATGCTAACAGTGCTACTGATACTTTCTGCTCCACTCTTACGTCTTGTTTAGACACTGTCTGCTCTTTGTCTTCCAGGCCAGCTCGTACCACATCTTCTGCCCCTTGGCTATCTGATGTTCTCCGTGAGTATCGTTCTAAGTTCAGGGGACCCAAGAGCTGCAGAAAGAGTATGGCGCAAGTAAAAAAATTCTACTGACCTTAATATGTATCAGTCACTCCTCTATTCATTCTCTGCTAATGTCTCCACCCACAAAATTAACAATTCGTCTAACTCCCCTCGCATGCTCTTTAAAAACATTTGTCCTCCCTCCTTTGTCTGCACCACCTTGCCCCAGCGGTTGGGTTAAATGGTAACCCAACCTTCAGGCTAGTAAACCAAAGCGGGACCAAAACAAACCCAATTGCTGGGTTTGTCCTATTTACCCAGCACGGGTTTTATTGAAACAAGCATTTTTAGAGTGTACCGGGCAGGAAAAACAGTAATATTGTGAAGTAATATTACAATTTAAAATAACTGTTTGATTATATTTTAAAATGTAAAAAATGTCTGTGATGCAGTGCTGAATTTTCAGCATCATCACTCCACTCTTCAGTCACATGATCCTTCAGGAATCATTCTAAAATCGTCCACTAGAAAAAATGCTGGGGTAAAATATAACCCAGGCTAGATTAAAGGGACAAAACCCAGCTATTTTGGTTGTTTTGACCGTTTTGACGAGCAGTGGGTGTTTTGACCCAGCGGTTGTGTTGTTTTGAGTCAAAACAACCCAACCACTGGGTCAAAACAACCCAACTGCTGGGTTTGTCCCTTTTTAACCTAGCGCTGGGTTATATTTAACCCAGCATTTCTTAGAGTGTACAATCAAAAATATAATTTATTTTAAAAAAATCTTACTGACACCAAACTTTTGAACAGTATATACCGTAAACGTATAAGTTACCATAAGTGATAAGAAAACAATCAATGTAATATGTGGAAAAAGATTCAACGGTTTAGAAAATGTACAGTTAAGGACACAGAAAAGAAATAGTCTGAAGTGAAGTACTTAAAAGCATTATATTGTGTTTTGTTGATCTGATAGAGCTCCGTTAGGGTTTATTTGTTTATTTTTAGAAACTGGTTCTTCCTGCTTATAATGGTCTTTGTCAAGTGGCAGGGCATGTAATATGGGTCTGGGGTTTGGGTTGGGTGTTTCTTTGGAGTGCCACCTAAACCTCTTATTATAGCACACAGGAATGCCTAAACTCAACTGTGGCAAACACTTACCACAGATCTGCAAGTCATCACGTGAATCACTGATATCTGATAACCTATACTGCCACAGCTTCCTCTTGCTTTTCATCCAGCAATATTTTCTTTAAATGTACACTTCATGGAAAGCACCATCAATGTGGGTGCAGCAGACAATAGCGAAGGCGACTGACTTCCAGTCTTTATCTTTGTTATCTGATATGTTATAGAGGAACTCTGGCTGATATGCATGCTATAAAATGTCACCACTGTCAGACAGGAAATCTTACAGTGTTGGCAGCTGACAGTGCAATATATTGTATATCACTATAAAATATTGTATTAAATGCAGGAGCCATTTTGCTTTTCTGATTACGGTAGCAACTAATAAGACCAACACTTAAAATGATATATGAACTAAAAATCCAAAACTGTTACTTTTTTAGGATGCGTGACTGGACATATCAGGAGCGTGTATAAATAATAATAAATATAGACACTAAAATCATGTGGCCAGTGTTGGGAGTCGATGTGACAAGTGGTGCAAGTTATATACAGTTTTTAATACAATTATGATAAAACTGTATATAACTCACTAGAGTCTGTAAGATGTGTTTGCACTCATTTGAAAGCCAACTTTTACAAAATGTTTACATAAATATTGGAAGGTATTGACAAAAAAGTAGGCACACTGTAGAAATATATTTTTAAATTATATATAGAAACTTTTATTTTAATAAATTCTATTAGATTTTTTTCATTAACATTCTTCTGTCAGGAATGTATATTTTATTATTATCTATAGTCCATTTCAGCTTAACTTTAATATCTTGTATTAAATATTAAATCAAATCTTATTTATGGTGTGACGGGTTATACTTCACCCCAAAATGAAAAAGTTTTCACCCTTTTCATCATTTTTTCTTCACCTTCTGTCGGTCCAACCTGGTATGACTTTCTTTCTTTCTTTCTTCTTGGTGATATTTTGCATGGTGGGAAACCAAATCACATTGATTTCCATTGTAATTTATATGATGTTAATATGATAGTTTATTTGATGGTAAACTATCCATTAAGGGTTAGTGAGTGATAATGTAATATGTGGGAAAAAATCCCAAATGCATCACAGTAACAAAGCACATGCACCACTTGCTCCAAGTGCCTCGTTTTGATCACTAGCCTATATCTATTTAATAATGTAAAACCAATTTTTTAAAAGGTTCTGCTTGAAGAGTGTGCTTGTGGTATGTGGCTTTCAAATAAATGCCATTGGTTTAACATGTGGCTATGTAATATAATGGTGGGATAAGTGTCCAGATATTTTGGCCACAACGATAGATAGATGTCACCTGTTTGAGCATCTGCTGTTATGCTGCACGTCCAAGTCTGTGGGTCTGTCTCCATTTGAGAGCAGAGGAGGAGGAGGAGGAGGAGGAGGACAGGTGAAAGCAGCTGGCAGTGAGGAGCTGCTTGTTCGCAGGCCTTTAGGGGGAGTGTTGAGACGCGTGGAGACCGAGACTGGCACCGCGTCTGTGTGAAGGGGGAGAGGCTGGGAAACGACGGGAGCACAAGCGAGGCAGAGCTTCACCTTCTGTGGCCCTCTGTCCCCTCGTCCTCGATGCCCGCAAAAAACACATCGCCCTGCCGATAACAAGCACACGGAGCTACCGGAGGACCGTGCGCGCTCGAGACGCCACCGCTGTAGCGCCCGAACCAGAGAGACATCCACGGTGAGTCAGATCTTTTTCTAGGGTGATCAGTCATGTTTTATGTAGGGCTGCTTACTAGTGTGGTTTCTGATGGACAGACGTTATACAAGCGTTTGCCTTGCCACGGATGCGTGCGTGTACACGGCTTTAATGCAGCATTAGCTCGGAGTTTTGACATGGCGAATAAGCAACGGCCAAACGCAACACCCCTCTCTCCATTCACACCAGCGATATATTCAAGATTAAACGTCCCAATGCAATGCGTGTCTTCGCTCACACTGCTGATGTTGCCCTAAAGGTCGAACGGTCCCTCCAAAAAATGGGAAATAATGTGCAAAGCTGCCGGTCTACATAGATGTCATGCGTGAGGCTTAAGGCTTTATGTTCATCTGATGGTTGAGTTGTGCGTGTTTGCCTCTTTAAAACAAGGCGACGAAGACTGATGCGTTGGAATGTTTCGCACGTTATGATGCCTATAGCATGTCCACCGCAGATAGTGACCGAGTGGACGTGCGCACGGCCTGTAGTGCGCTATAATTCTGCTCTATGGGTGGAGGACGGGGCTGTATAGCCCACACTTGGCGGTCGGGTGTGACATGCAGTGTTTCACAAGTATCCGCACACTGTTACTGTAACAGCCTCGACACGGTCACTGCTGCGAATATGGCACACACACACTCAGTGTTATGTAACGAAACATCTCCAAACGGCCTATGGGAGAAATGCTGCATAGTTCTTCTGGCAACTTGAGCCATCGATGAAGCGCTGAAATTATGCAGCTTGCATATGTTATGGCGATCGTTGATGTTTATATGCACACGCGTCGATGCTGTCTTGCGTAAATAGGCGTTTTTATTTTCTGTTGTTAAATGGAAGCACAATGTGATTGATGCAGCTGTCTTCCATGAGAGGAAACGGGGATTTAGATTAATAACAAATAGTGTTGAGACTGATGCGACACTGCGATCTCTATATTTGCATTATGTAACATCAGTGCGTAAATGTCGTGCAAATGTCCCGGAGGGAATATAACACGATGCCAGCGAGGATGCACGTTACAGCTACAACCACACATCTGTGCAGTGCCATTCTTCAGTATGGCCTCAGAATAGATTCTGAATATGACTCCGATTAGATTGGTTATAAGAGTTAATTTGTGTTGCATTAGTGCGTTCTGTCGTCAAAATGAACGGGTTTGACTTGGAGCTTATCAATGAATCGGTTCTCAGAACCGAGTGATTCGTTCATAAATCGAACTGAATCGTTCCAAAGCGGTTCTCGAGTGAACTGGCTGAATTAGACATAGCATTCTAGCACTACTCTTACTATTTCTATCATAATTTATATCGTATTTCTATTGAGTCGAGAACCAGTGGGGGTAAAAAGTAAGTTACCTTATTGGACCCTTTTCATATTTCTGGTTTTCCTCAGATGAAGTCGTGGGTTACCCTTATGGCAGGGATCATCAAATCTGGCTCGCGAGATCCACTTTTCCTGCAGAGTTTAGCTCTAACCCTATTCAAACACACCTGAACCATTAGTCAAGGTCTTCAGGATCAGTAGAAAGTTAGAGGCAGGCGAGTTTGATCAAGGTTGGAGCTAAACTCTGGCAGCGCATTGGCCCTCCGGGCAAGATAGAGGAACCGGTTATGCCGAGTTCACACTGCACGATTTTCAAAGACGTCGCATCACTGTTGGTTTCACACTGAACGACTATCTGGGGTAGCATTCAGTTGTTGCTGTGTTCACACTGCACGATGGAACGACGACAGGAGGTTACACACTGCATGACTTTACAATAGGAAGAATCGCAGACAGCTCTGTCTGGTGCAGGGTTGCCAGGTTTTCGCTACAAAACCCGCCCACTTACTACTCAAAACTAGCCTGAAAATAGCCCAATTGGTTTTGAGGGGTCCCCCAATAAAAAATTTTTGGCGGGGTTCTCCTGGTACAAATTACATTCCAGGCCCTAAATATCACGTTATTGGGGTCGCTTCAACCTGCTGACATAAAAAACAACCGGCGGCAATCGCGGATTTGGCAACACTGGTTCGCAAACTACGTTTCATATAACTCCTCCCCGAACTTCCCGCTGCCCTGTATCTTGGTCTCTCATTGGCTGTAGGTCATCGCCGATGTGTTTTTCAGTCAGAACTCATTTCAAACAGCGTGATTGTGAATCGCCGATAGCTCCAGATATTTAGCATGCCAAATATTTTGCGGGCTTCGGCGACGTGTCGGCGATTCCCTCAGGTCGCGTCTTTGATAATTCACACTGCGTTATTGTCACTCGCGTGAACGAGCACCGTTTTGTCTCCGATTTCGGGCATTTGTCGGTGATTTCGGAAAACCTGTCGGCGAGTGAAAAATCGGGCTAAAATCGTGCAGTGTGAACTCGGCATTAGTCGCCAACGCCCGTGAAATATTTGGCATGCTAAATATCTGGAGCTGTCGGCGATTCACAATTACGTTGTGTGAAATGAGAAAAACACATCGGCGATGACCTACAGCCACTGAGAGACCAAGATACAGGGCAGTGTGAAGTTCGGTGAGGAGTTATATGAAACGTAGTTTGCTGACCAGTGTTGCCAAATCCGTGATTGCTGCCGGTTGTTTTTTATGTCAGCAGGTTGAAGCGACCCCAATAACGTGATATTTAGGCCCTGGAATGTGAATTGTACCAGGAGAACCCCGCCAAAAAAATTTTTATTTTACCCCCGAACGCGATTTTTACTGGGGGACCCCCTCGATAGCAATTGGGCTATTTTCAGGCTAGTTTTGAGTAGTAATTGGGCGGGTTTTGTAGCGAAAACCTGGCAACCCTGCACCAGACAGAGCTGTCGGCGACTCTTCCTATTGTGAAGTCATGCAGTGTGTAACCTCCATCGTGCAGTGTGAACACAGCAACAACTGAATGCTACTCCAGATAGTCACGCAGTGTGAAAACAACGGCGATCTGACGAGTTTGAAAATCGTGCAGTGTGAACTCGGCATAAATGGAAACTACAACACACATAAGCATTTTTTTCTTGCTTTCCCATTTGCTCCAATAGCAAAAGAAAAATTAGCAATAGCATGACTATGGCTTTACAAAAGAGGAAAAAATATCGACAGATTGTTTGTACTGATAAGAAGAGAGAAAGATGTCAACTTTGCTGTCATTCCCTCAGCTGTTAGAAACACCAGTTTGGTAAATGTACATACAAATTTAGAAAAGGCTAGATTTACAATGTTATTAACAGTGGAAACGCATTGAAAAATGTACATAGGCATAAATGCTACTGGAAATAGGTTTATCACTTGGCTGACAGTTTTATCAACAAGCATATTAAAATATGCTTTTATCATAATGTAAAGAACCACTGAATCCTTTTTTGAGTCTGATAGAAATGAACTGTTCAGAAGAGCCGATTCAATGAGTCAGACTTCCCATCAGTCAAAATACCCAATACATGTGAATATGTGCCAGTGAAGGGATGAAGACAGAAACTAACAAATTCCTGTTTCTTCATTAGTACTGTTCAACATCACCAGCTGGTCCAGATATGTGAGATTTGCTGCTAGGAATGAGTGATTGACAGCTGGTGGATCCGTTTAAGATGATCACTTCCTACCTCTGATAATCTGTCATTGTCTGATTAGGCAGGATATACCGGGACCGTGTTTTTCATATTTAAAAAAACAATTATCATTGATAGAAAGTAGCATATCCTGCAATATGTCTTGTCCTCTAAATTGAATATGCAATACTAAAAAATGTGAGTCCAAAGTCTTTGAACAATTAGGCAGCGTGGATTAATGCGAAGTCATAAATTAATGTTAAGCAGTCAGTTATACAGCATTGGAAATATTTGTCCAATGCAAATCAAGTGTTCCAGAGAGCAGTGTAATAATATCTGCTTATGCAGTGATACTTTTTATATGCAGCGTTGGAGTCAATAAGCTTTATTTGCATGATTCTTAAGATTTACAATATTGAGAAAGCATATAAAGTACTTAGAGTACATAAAATACACAAAACAATCAATAAGGTTAAAAAATGAAGGGGAATCAAAAGAAAGGGACCTCTAGATTTAAGTGAACCTGTGCTATGAAAATGTAGTGCTTATTGTGATTTTTGTTTGTGTTCTACAAATATTAAAAATAGAGACATACAATTTGAAAAGAATATATTTAGATTACTACAATCAATGTACTATTTAAAGGCATTTATCTCACTTATACTCATTCCTGCAAATGTCCTCATTTTGAATTGATTCGGAGTTTGTCATTTGATCTTGCTGATGTCTTGACTCTCTTTCTCATCCATCTCCTGTCGGATCTTTAGCAGAATCTCTAGTCCTTCCAGCCTTGTGACTCACTGCCATGCTAGAATAACATTTAGAGCTCAGAATATCTGAAAATGGCAAAGATTAAATGTGAAACTTACATCTAATGTTACTGTTTCTGAACCTTCTTAACTTGTTTACTTTGGCATATTGTTATTAATCATTGCTGGTAAGGAATTGACCCTAGCTGCCTCTAGTTAGGGATTCTCAAATCTGGCCCACGAGATCCACTTTTCTGCAGATTTTAGCTCTATCCATATTCAAACACACCTGAGCATGCTAATCACAACGTCTTCAGGATCATTAGAAAACCACAGGTAGCTGAGTTTGATCATGGTTGGAGCTAAACTCTGCAGGCATTGGCCCTCCAGGGAAAGTTTGAGGAACACTGCTCTAGGCGGTCATAAGACATACAGTGCCAGTTTAGGGAAATTAACCCGGGTGTTTCCATATTTGTGTAGATAGGCCTGTCACGGATACCCAATTGTTTGTTGGCGGATAGATTGCCCTAGAAATAATTGCTATAAGCGATATTATTGTAATTTTAAATATTATTATTGACCATTTTATGCCACTGAATATATACTCATAATGTAACAGCATAATAATGCAAAAGGCCTACACACTTCCAAATGACAACAAACTTTCAATTTTTAAGAATATTTAGATCATGGAAATTAAGTATCAAAACATTAGATACCTTAAAAAACCTGAATAAATAGTAAATAAACATTTTCTAACAAAAAGTGCCAAAAGTTAAAACGTAGAAAAAAAAAAAGAAAAAGCGAAAAAAAAAAAAAAAAAAACCTGAACTTCTTTTCTCTGTAAATTAAGGGTGCACACTATTGCTGAAAAATACAATCACTACTCAGCAGTCGGATGTCCGTATGCACAAAGGCACAGACCTCTAAACAAGGCCATATCTGCAGATGAAACTTTTTTTTCTAGAAGCAATTTTTTTTTATTTAAACTAGCACCTCATGACTACATCACGTTATGTTTGAGAAGCTGCAAAAGACACAGGAGCAAGTGGAATGTACAAAACATGGTGACATTAATTTTTAAGTAAATATAATGGGCGATATATTGCGTCACCAAAAATTATGAAGATCATGTACATATATTGCGCGATAAGTCGATATATTGATTATTGCGACAGGCCTAGTTGTAGAGACGTTTTTATTGCTTTGTTTATGTGCCGTGTAATTTCAGCCTGTTAAATAGTTTACGTGTCAGGAAGGGAATTTTAGACTATGTGAAAGCATGTAGAAAGCATGAGTTTTAAATCATTCAATTCATTAGATGGATCGATTCTATTCATGGATTTTATTAATCTTACATTGTTTCTATTGATGGTTTATCGTCAACAGATCCAGACGTTATGAAGATACAGTTGAACAAAGTATCAGATCTTCAGATCCACCAGGCCAGTCTTCAGTAACTAAACAAAACTGGACTCCGTGATCACCATCACTCACTTATCAGAACTCTACATTTTTGCTTTCTCTCATCCACCGCTCTAAATGAGTGTCTTGGACAGCAAGATCAGGGCTGGGACGCACACCAGAACCCACACAGGTAAAGAGTTCCACAAAATATGCATCATTTCATCCATACATTCTGCTATGTGCATGAGTCAATGACGTCATCTGTTAATTTTTTATTAAAAAATACATTAAAATAGCAGTTCATACGCTGAGGTAAGATTTTTTTTAAGTCTCTTATGCTCATCAAAGCTGCTTTATCTGATTAAAAATACAGTAAACAACCGATTATAGTGAAGATTTACAATTGAATAGCTGTTTATACTTGGTATATTGTAAAATGAAGTGATTCTGTGAGCTGAATTTCAGCATCATTACTCCATTCTTCAGTGTCTAATATGCTGATTTGCTGCTCACAGTTGTGAAGTCAGTTGCAATATTTTGGAATCTATAAGGAACTTAATAGGTAACCAGTGTAGAGATGATAAAATTGGGGTAATATGATCATATTTTTTTGACCTGGTAAGAACTCTAGCAGCTGCATTTTGGACTAACTGTAGCTTGTTTATTGACAATGCAGGACAACCACCTAGCAGTGCATTACAGTAATCCAGTCGAGAGGTCGGCATGAATGCATGAAATAGCTTTTCTGCGTCAGAAACAGATAACATGTTCCATAGCTTAGCAATGTTTCTGAGGTGGAAGAAGGCTGTTTTTGTAACATATGAAATGTGATTTTCGAAAGATAAGTTGCTGTCTAATATAACACCTAGGTCTTTAACTGAAGATGATGACATAACAGATCCTTCTAGTTGCATTGTATTCTAAGAGATTCATGTTTTCAAATAATGTTGCCAAGTGGCAGCATTTATATTGAAAATAACATAGGGCCCAACACGGATCCTTGTGGCACTATAATTTACTAATGTTAACTAGTTTCACAATTTAAGTAGACAAAATGGATACGGGTCGCTAATACAAATCTAAACCATCTTAATGCCTGTCCTTGAATACCTGTATAGTTTTGTAATCAATATATGAGTATGTCATGATCTATGGTGTCGAATGCAGCACTAAGATCAAGTAAAACTAGTATTGAGACACATCCTTGGTCAGAAGCTAGAAGTAGGTCATTTGTTATTTTAACGAGCGCAGTTTCTGTGCTATGATGAGGCCTGAATCCTGACTGAAATATTTCATAGATGTCATTTTAAACCAACCATATTAAACCAACATTAATCTACATTTTTTTTGTCATTGACCCACGTAAACATGGTAGAGTGCCATCATACACTGTCATGACAACTCTGGGTTTCCTACAGAATGTCCTGGATCAACGGCTTCCTAGTAGCCAGAGTGGATGACCGTAAGACCACGTGGGGCGAGCGCAATGGCAAGAAGTCCAAGCGCAAGGTTGGCTCCTCTCTCTGCAACCCACGCTACATGAGCTGCCTGCGGGACGTGGAAGCCATGGAGCCTCCTCCCCAGCCGCCCCACGCCCAGGCCACCCGGTCAGGAGGAGGAGGTACGGGCTGCGGGCAACTTCGGCGTGCGCTGCGGATGGCAGGAAGACCACGGGGAAAATGAGGGGGGGAGGGGGTGGGGCTTAAATCTGTGGACCTGGGTTTCGAGGACGGCGAGGTCAAGGGGAGGAAAGGGGGCGGCTTGGGTTGCGACAGCTCCAACGATGACACGGCCAGCGGCGCAGGGTCGGTGACGGCGGCAGACTGCTGGCAGCGGGTGGTTCGCGTGTTCCAATCCAAGAAGTTCCAGTCCCGCAAACTGGAGCGTCTCTACCAGCGCTACTTCTTTAGGCTCAACCAGAGCTCGCTTACGATGCTGATGGGCGTCTTGGTGATCGTTTGTGGGGTCATGCTCACCTTCCACTGCATCCATGGACTTCCTGATGTAGTCTATGCCTCCGTGCTCTCGTGGCCACCCCCCCCCCCCCCCCCCCCCCCCCCTTGGCCCTGTCTTGGCGTAATGGTGGTGTGCAACGAAACGGGTTCCACCAGGAACATGTGGATGGCAGCACATGTGATTGGAGTGCGTAATCGGTGGTGAGGTGGTCGGGGTGCTGATGGTGGCCCCCCGCAGCGCCTCCGAGGGGATCTGGTGGTCCGTGTTCTTCATCTATATCATCTACACGCTGCTGCCCGTGCGGATGAGGGCGGCAGTGCTCAGCGGAGGAGTGCTGTCCTCCATACACCTCCTCACTACATGGAGGATCAATCAGGATGATGAGTTCCTCTGGAAACAGGTAGGTCACTTTATCCCAGCTAAACTTCAGATTTGACTTTTATCTGTTCCTTGATTATATTTGAGTATGATGACTAGGGTTTGGAATTGAGAATGGCTCCATTGAAAAAGTACTTCCTTTGAAAAGTTGTATCTTTAAATTCATCCCATTTAAAGCATCACTGCTAGAGTCATGAAAATGCAGATGCATGTCTTTGGCTGTTGCATCATGTCTTGAATGTTTTTGAGCATCCCATAAAAAAAATGTGCCTTTTCAAGTTAAAAATAGTCCAGCTTTGAAAGAAGTGGGATCTGCTGATTTCTGTTCCATTCTGTTGCTCTCAAGAAGACGATTTATGTAAAACCTAAGAAATGTGAATTGTTTAGGGCTTCCAGTTAAGGGGTCAATTACATCTTTTTAGTAATTTATTTATAAATGCATTAAAATGCATCACAATGACTTTCTGAAGTTTCTGAATTTAAATGAAAAATATCCTGATATCATAATGATTAAAATCATTAAAAGAAAAGAAAATTTAAAATAAAATCCTGTTAAGTAATATATTATTATTTATATTAGTAGTCTAATATTAATTTTTCAATTAATTATTTTTAAATTAACGCACTTGGTACAGGCAACATTCTGAATCGTGCAGATGAAAAACAAAACGGTAAATTATATCATAAAAAAGAACGCTTCAGACTCTCATGACTGTCTGTCAAGGACAGTAAGTCCTCAAAATATTAGAGAATTAATTTTTTTTATGAAAAGGCTCAGGTTTTAAAATGTAATGTTGTGGATTCCCAGAAACTTAATATTTATGAATTAGTTCTCAATAGATATGTAAAGACACTTTTTAAGCTAGAATAGGCTAATACACATTTAAAATAAATATATTTAAAAACATTTTTTAAAAATCTTTTCTTGACAATGGTTTAAAACACACATGTGTTCAAACTAGATTTAGCTAGTTTTTCCTTTTCTTTATCATGGAAAATCATACTTGTCATTGACCCCAAGACTGATTAGTTGACTATTAGCTTACTAGTTGCGAGTTGCTTTTAAAGATACAGTGGTGTGAAAAAGTTTTTGCCCCCTTCCTGTTTTTTTAATTGTTTGCATATTTGTCACACTTAAAAGATTCAGATCATCAAACAAATTTTAATATTACACAAAGATAATGCAAGTACATACAGAATGCAGTTTTAAATGATGATTTCATTTAAGGGAAAAAAAGCTGCACAAACCTACCTGGCACAACGTGAAAAATGAAGTGCCACCCCTCCTGTTTTTAAATCATGAAAGAACTGCAATTAACCACTTTATTTTAGAAAGCTGAGTTAAATTTCACTAGCCACACCCAGGCCTGATTACTGCCAGACCTGTTGAATCAAGAAATCACTTAAATAGAAACTGTCTGACAAAGTGAAGCATGCTTAAAGAGCAACACATCATGCCGCGATCTAAAGAAATTCAAGAACAGCTGAGAAACAAAATAGTTGACATGTATAAGTCTGGAAAAGATTATAAAGCCATTTCTAAAGCTTTGGAACTCCAGCAAACCACAGTCAGAGCCATTATCCACAAAAGGAGAAAAGCTGGAACAATGGTGAACCTTCCCAGGAAATGCCGGCCAACCAAAATTACTCCAAGAGCGCAACGACTCATCCAGGAGGTCATAAAAGAACCCAGAACAACATATAAAGAACTGCAGGCCTCACTTGCATCAATTAAGATCAGTGTTCATGATTCAACAATAAAAAAGAGACCGGGCAAAAACGGCATCCATGGGAGAGATCCAAGACAACAGCCACTGCTGACCAAAAAGAACACAAAGGCTCATCTCTCATTTGCCAAAAAATATCTTGATTATCCCAAGACTTTTGGGCAAATATTCTGTGGACTGATGAGACAAAAGTTGAACCTTTTGGAAGGTGTGTGCCCGTTAATGGCGTAAAACCAACACAGCATTTCATTAAAAAGAACATCATACCAACAGTCAAAAATGGTGGTTGTAGTGTGATGATCTGGGGCTGCTTTACAGCTTCAGGACCTGGACAACTTGCCACAACTGATGGAACCATGAATTCTGCTCTATATCAGAAAATCCTGAAGGAGAATGTAAGGCCATCAGTTTGTGACCTCAAGCTCAAACACACTTGGGTTATGCAGCAGGACAAATGATCCCAAACAGACCAGCAAATCCACCTCTGAATGGCTCAAGAAAAAATAAATTAAGGTTTTGGAGTGGCCAAATCAAAGTCCGGACTTAAATCCGATTTGAGATGCTTAATTAGCCACATTGGGGGTTTCGAGCATGGAATGACGTTTTAAAACAATTTCTGCCACGACGGTGTGCCAAAATTCCTCCAACAGCGACTCGTGAAAGACTCTTTGCCAGTTATCGCAAACACTTGATTTCAGTTGTTGCTGCAAAGCGTGGCACAGTCAGTTATTAGATTTAGGGGGCAATTAATTTTTCACGTGGGGCCATGTAGGTTTGGACAGCTTTTTTCTCTTAATAAAATAAATAATTATTTAAAAACGGCATTTTGTATTTACTTGCACTATCTTTGTGTAATATTACAATTTGTTTGATGATCTGAATCCTTTGTTTAAGTGTGACAAATATGCCCCCCCCCCCCCCCCCAAAAAAATAAAAAAAACCGGAAGGGGGCAAAACCGTGCACAAGGCACTGTATCTAAATACGAAATATGTAGGGATTTGCATATTCTTAAATAATTGCCATCCTAAATTATGTCTGTACTAATCCCCAGAGGAAAACAGTTGTGTTGTTAACTTGAAAGATTGAAGCACAGAAGATGTGTAATGTGTGTGTGTGTATATATATATATATATATAATATATATTATATATATATATATACACACACACACATATATATATATATATATACAGGTGCGTCTCAATAAATTAGAATGTCGTGGGAAAAGTTAATTTATTTCAGTAATTAAACTCAAATTGTGACACTTGTGTATTAAATAAATCAATGCACACAGACTGAAGTAGTTAAAAACTTTGGTTCTTTTAATTGTGATGATTATGGCTCACATTTAACAAAAACCCACTAATTCACTATCTCAGCAAATTAGAATTCTTCATAAGACCAATAAAAAAAAACAGTTTTAGTGAATTGTTGGCCTTCTGGAAAAATGTTCATTTACTGTACATGTACTCAAATACTTGGTAGGGGCTCCTTTTGCTTTTGCTTTAATTACTGCCTCAATTCGGCGTGGCATGGGGGTGATCAGTTTATGGCACTGCTGAGGTGGTATGGAAGCCCAGGTATCTTTGACAATGGCCTTCAGCTCATCTGCATTTTTGTCTCTTGTTTCTCATTTTCCTCTTTACAATACACCATAGATTCTCTATGGGGTTCAGGTCTGGTGAGTTTGATGGCCAGTCAAGCACACCAACACCATGGTCATTTATTCAACTTTTGGTGCTTTTGGCAGTGTGGGCCAAGTCCTGCTGGAAAATGAAATCAGCACCTTCAAAAAGCTGGTCAGCAGAAGGAAGCATGAACTTGCTCTCAACAATTTCTGGGTAAACGGGTTTTTGCCAGTGACGTTGGGGGTTTTTCAAAAAAACAATGGACCAACACCAGCAGATGACCCCAATTCATCACAGACTGTGGAAACTTAACACTGGACTTCGAGCAGCTTGGGCTATGAGCTTCTCCACCTTTTCTCCAGACTCTGGGACCTGGTTTCCAAATGAAATACAAAACTTGCCCTCATCTGAAAAGAAGACTTTGGACCACTGGGCAACAGTCCAGATCTTCTTCTCCTTAGCCCAGGTAAGAGCCCTGACGTTTTCTGTGGGTAAGGAGTGGCTTAACAAGAGGAATACGAAAACTGTAGCCAAATACCTTGACACGTCTGTGTGTGGTGGCTATTGATGCCTGCCCAGCCTCAGTCCATTCCTTGTGAAGTTCACTCATATTCTTGAAGCGATTTTGCTTGACAATCCTCATAAGACTGCGGTTCTTTCGGTTGGTTGTGCATCTTTTTCTTCCACACTTTTCCTTGCACTCAACTTTCTGTTAACATGCTTGGATACAGCAATCTTTGAACAGCCATATTCTTTGGCAATGAATGTTTGTGGCTAAACCCTCCTTGTGAAGGGTGTCAATGAATATCTTCCGGACAACTGTCAGATCAGCAGTCTTCCCCATGCTTGTGTAGCCTAGTGAACCAAACTGAGGGACCATTTTGAAGGCTCAGGAAACTTTGCAGGTGTTTTGAGTTGATAAGCTGATTGGCATATCACCATATTCTAATTTGTGGAGATAGTGAATTGGTGGATTTTTGTTAAACGTGAGCCAAAATCATCAAAATTAAAAAAACCAAAGACTTGAACTACTTCAGTCAGTGTGCATTGAATTTATTTAATACACAAGTTTCACAATTTGAGTTGAATTACTGAAATAAATGAACCTTTCCACGACATTCTAATTTATTGAGATGCACCTGTATATGTGTATATGTAAGTTTACACAGCACTTTCATTGTTTCAACAAAGATAACTGTATTAGTTATTTAGGGTTTATTTGTTTAATGAGGTTTGACTACTTCCACCTGTCTAGACTTATGCTTCTGTTCTCATGTCTGTATCTACTGCCTTTGTCCTGGATGTGTTTAAGTATAAAGACATGCTATACTGCAGAGCGTCAATTATGCAAACACTCAGAATTGAATTCCACCATGGTAATCAGTCACCTGATCGTATGTACACTTCCACCCACAGCGCTGACATTCGTGAGTTTGTTTGAGTTACTGTTAATGTCTTTACTGCATTAGCATGATTGAGAGGCACCTCTAGCATGGACGTTTTTCTTCCTTTGGATTTGGTGGCACTATCTATTAGTCACAGTTGCCATTTGGCTTTGCACACTTTTGAATACCATTTTGTTTTTGTCTACTAATAATGATTTCTTGTCAATGTGGTGTGTTATTTTATCAGTTAATTGGTAACCTGTTGCTGAGATAGACTTTCATTTAGTGAATGGATTCTGTCAAAGCTGAGATAGGGCATGGCAGCAGTCAGCGTGACTGGCCAGCATCATGTGAACTCACTTGCCTATAAATGGTTCTGCTTTCACGGTATTGACTCAGCTTAGTTAACAATCTGTGGATGATCAGTAGCTGTAAAAGTCATTTTAGAAGAATGTAGAATAAACAAATAGGGTTTTTCAATATGCACAGAGTGAGACCACAAATGTGTTTCCCAAAGTATTGGAAGTTTAAGTAGATCGTAGAGACCATTGGTGCCAATGGTTTGTAATATCTACTCGACTTTTGAAGCTTTTGGGAAACGCAGCCAAGGATTGCTGATGACTGATATAATGTGGATGACAGCAGATGAAATTAAACACTAATTTTCCACAATATGTAGTCAAAATTCACTAAGATATTTGAACATCGTCAATTGACAAGGCGTTTAGTAGATTTTGGAATTGATAGATTTTTGGAATCTGGCAAAAAGAAGACTCGTCTCTAGATTTTTTTCTCATTGACTGACAGCTGTGTATATTGAATTGTTTTCCTGAGGTAATTGTAACATTATGTGACACACTGTTTACAGAGCTGTTTTATTGATGCCTTTTTGTGGTTGAAACAGTGAGTGTTTACTAGAGACATGATAGATTTCAATAAGTTGTACTGTTTCCATCAACACACCTTCTGATGTTCATTCTTGTTTATTTTTGTGCTATATCTAGTAATAAATAGAAAGAGATGTTCGGTTCACTTGCCGCTTGAGCTGAGGTGCTACAGTGATCTGTCACACCACATTTAAAGGGATAGTTCACCCAAAAATGAAAATGATCCCATGATTTACTCACCCTCAAGCCATCCTAGGTGTATATGACTTTCTTCTTTCAGACGAGACAAATCGAGTGTCACCATTAAAAAATGTCCTGGCTCTTCCAAGCTTTATAATGGCAGTAAATGGGTGTCGAGATTGTCGTACGCGCGATCACGAGAGAGTGGTGTTCCGGTGGAGGACGTAGGCGTAACATAAGCTCCGGTGAGAAGTGACGAACGCGGAAGCGCAGAGGAAAGCAAAACAAAACACCGGTCACAAATTAGAAGTACAAAACAAGTATTTGTAAAGAAAAATGTCAGAGGATTTTGATATAAGCCAAGAGGAGACTTTGCTTCCTTTGCTGTAAACAAAACTGGGTTCTCACGAGACTATTATTCTCACCAGAGCTTATGCTACGCCTGTCCTACGTCAGCCACTGGAACGACACTCTCTTGTGAACACGCGTACGACAGTCAGCGGAAGCTAGATATTATAGTTTATAAAGTTTTAAATATGGATATTTTTCATACACAAACTCATCGCTTCACTTCAGAAAGGCCTTTATTAACCCCCCAGAGCCATGTGGAGCACTTTTTATAATGGATGGATGCACTTTATTGGACTTCAAAATCTCGACACACATTCACTACCATTATAAAGCTTGGAGAGCCTGGACATTTTTTAATATAACTCCATTTGTATTCATCTAAAAGAAGAAAGTCATATTCACCTAGGATAACTTGAGGGCCCTCCAAAAGCATTTTGCCTAAAAAATTTCAAATTATTTTTTTTTGCCATTTCAACCAAAACTTATTGGTTGCCAATATTTCTGTGCATCACTACTGAAAATATTAGCATTTTACCACCCAAAAAATAAGTTTTAGGGTCTCTGCCCAAAAATACTTTTTGCTTGTGAATCATTTTGCTAACATCTGGTTGGCTGAGATGTCTTTGGAGGGCAGGGTTTTACATGGAGGGTGTGTCATCTCATATAAGCAAAGTGGTGGAAATGAGCAAACTGGCTTACAGCAAAAAATTCTATAAATTTGGTATGAACAGGCCTTTGGTGCTCTTGTGTGTTATGTATTTGTTAGTATTAGCATGTATCATCTGTACGGCCTGTGTAGTGCTAGCATGTTGGATAGCGCTGTGACAGGCTTTGGCTGTGCTATCTGTGGCCGCAGTGTGTTGTTGTGAGTCAAGACAAGGAGTCGGGGGTAGGATGAAGGTCAGGCAGCGTGGTTGATTGAGCCGCCCCAGCAGAGGAGATCCTTTTCTCTCCTTGCACTCCTCCCATGAAAGTATCAGCACATTGTTAAGCGCTGTCTCCCAGGCCTCTGTGCTCCTACACAAGGGACCCTTTGTACTTTTCTCCAGGGTGTGTATGTGTGTGTGTATTTGTGTGTGTGTGTGAGGAGTTTTGGGGGACAGGAGGAGGTCGGTGTGTATGAAGGGAGGGAGGGTGAGGTCTTGACCTGCGGGTCACTGTATGACCATAGTGCATTGTGAAACTATGTATTTCTACTGCACAAAGTAGTGGGAAAGAATGGGAACAGGAGGTCATTTCATTATAAACCATCAGGAAGACAAAGCAGAACGCTTGGCCCCATTAATGCAGGAAGGAACGGGTTGCTTACAACACATTTCCATCTTTTAATTAAAGATTTCGCAGATCTCAGTGAGGAATCCTTGGCGCAATGGAACACTATGTATTATACTAGCTGGATTATTTGCATTAGTCTTCAATGTTTGCAGTACGTCTGTGCCATTTATCAAAAGCCTTAACATTTGATTAAGTCAACACATATTAAAATGACTCACCTTCCTACTATGTATTTCTGGGCAAGTTGGTCTTGGATATTATTATCAAGACATTAAGCAGAGACCACAATTATTAAACTGCGGATCACGGAATGTAAAAAGAATAGTTTTGGTTCAGCTCAATTGATTAACACTGAAAATAATTTAAACTTAGCCCTATGTTTATAAAAACAAACAAGATATGTGCTGACAGCCGTGAACTTACAATAGTCTATGGGGCAATAATACTGGAGTGAGTCATTTCTGTAAACAAGCTCTTTTGTTTGTTTTTCTGAGGTAAAGAGTCAAAATTATTTTCTGTGCTAATCACTACATCTTAATGTGTTTTACTCATAATCCCTCAAGGTTTTGATATGCATTAGCCTTGTCAAAAGCGCTGTTGGTCATGGTTTTTTTAAGGCGTCAAGATTCTGTCTAGTTGACCATGTAATGTTTATGTACACTTTTTCGGACAAACATGAGAAATTTCAAGATAAACTTTAAGTAGCTTAGATGAGCAGTCTTTAATTTTTAAGGACATGGTTCACCCAATGAACATTTTGTCATTATTTATCTACTTTCATGTTGTTTAAAACCCGTATGACCTTCAATGGAACACAAAAGAAGACATTTTAATGAATGTCCAGGCTGCTCTTTTCTATTTAAAGGAATAGTTCACCCAAAAATCTACTGAAAATGTACTCACTCTCAGGTCATCCAAGATGTAGATGAGTTTGTTTCTTCATCGGAACAGATTTGGAGAAATGTAGCATTGCATCACTTGCTCACCAATGGATCCTCTGCAGTGAATGGGTGCCGTCAGAATGAGAGTCCAAACAGCTGATAAAAGCATCACAATAATCCACAAGTAATCCACACCACTCTAGTCCGTCAGTTAATGTCTGGTGAAGTGAAAAGCTGCGTGTTTGTAAGAAACAAATCCATCATTGATATGTTTTTAACTTCAAACCATTGCGTCCGGCTAAAGTTAAACACACACGCAAGTCCATCATCCATAATATTGCTTCCCCTGTTGTCCTCTCACATCAAAATCCAACAACATATTTGTTTAGACTGTGTTTTTGTTTGTAAACGGTTGTAAACGGTGCTCAATCTTGAGTATATTTGCCTCCTAATTCAGATGAGACAAATTTTTAATTGGAGAATTAATAGGAAGACTCGTATTTTAAAAATCCAGGTTTGCTATGCTGTATGCTTATGATAGTTAAACAGTCTCTTTACAATCCGTAACAAATTTATATATGTGTATGAATTTTTGCAATCTATTTTATTCATATTCATATGACCTACTTATGCCCCACTGAGAGTTATGTTTAGGGGTTAAGGTTTACGTTTTTTGTTTTTTTTAACAAATCACACGTTTCTTACAAAAGTATGACTGGGTTGAATATTTAACTGAATTGTATTTATAATATAATCAGATATTTAAAAAAAGGCAGAAATTATGATGAATCAAGAGGTTCTTCATAAAAAATGTTTCCTTTGTGGACAATACAACAATCTTTCACACTATGTGTAAAAATACAGTATAAATCAATCAAAACGACTTGTGTATGATAAATCCTGATGCTAGTTAGCAAAGAAAATCTCCCACTTAATTTTCAAAATACTTTAATTAAAAACCTGTATTTTGTTTTACAATTTTTTTTCATAATGGCTACAAGGAAGTGTTAAAATAGGCAATGATAAATTCCCAATAAAATGTGTTATGTACATTTGAAATTACCACCTTGTTCCTTCATAAATCCTTTGAACGTGACCTTTGTTATCAGCTATTTTTTTTGGAAGAGCGAGCGCTAATGACACATGCTCTTATCTCTAATAGGCTGAAGCGGATCTGTGTGCAGATTTCTCAGAAAGCTGCAGTGTTATACAGGCCAATTTATCCTGCAGTGTGGACACTGCATCCAGGCATTTCCCCTTTCCTCTGTAACTCATTAAACCAGCACACCATCCCTGCTGGTTCTGCTGGTGTGTGCCTGAGTATGTCTGCCCTCAATAATCTGCGTGATCTGAGACTTAATGTTGGTTTGCAGATGTCCCCGCAGTCCGAGAGGAGTTAAAACTGACCACAAGAATTACAACTGGCTGTTGTTAATACCACGCAATAGATAGGTCCTATTTATAGAACAATTCATACAGTCGTAAATCTATTTTTAAGCTGTGCACACGCTTTCGCTTACTCGTTCTCATACAGATTAATTGTAGTACATTGATGCGGAAGGGGTGTTTGGATTCTGGGCTGCTGACTCAGAAATGTGGTTTCAAGGCTTTTCACGCCTTGTTTGCTGCTTTGTTCTGTCTATACATATGTGCGTATTTGCATGCATGTGTGTTTGTGGCAGCTGAACAGTGTTTTGATGGGGAGGGGTATGATCTTGAATGCATTAGTCTTTTTTTTTTAGTGGGACAGTTCACCTAAAAATAAAAATTGTCGTTATAATCATTCATGAGTTAAGTCCATAAGAAAAGTGGCAATGTCTTACGTTTCAGGAGCAAATCATTCTTTTGCCTTATGAAACAAAAGTATATCGAAATATGCTGGAAAATATAATGCAATATATTAAATAATACAACTCCATATATGGAAAAGTAGTGCTTATATTTTTCAAAATACTGTAGTATAATAGTATAAATACTGCAGAAGACAAAAACTGCACTACATTTTTATTTCACGATTTTATCATGATTCTTTGTTGGTTTTCCTAATTTGCAAACCAAAACCAAACAGGTGTGGTTCCAGTGACGTCTATAGTATTTTTTCCTGCTATCAAATTCAATGTGGACCAGCCACTGTTTGGTTTCACACATTCTCCAGAATATATTCTTCTGTGTTCAACACAAGAAAGATGTTAATACAGGTTTGGGACAACATGAGAACTCTACCGCTGAGTTAGCCTTTGATGTGAATGTATGTCGCATTGTACAGTATACTGAGACAGAGGCACCAAAACTGCAAATTATATAATGTATGCTGTAGCACAATACTACAATATTTCTTCAAAAGCAGATCGTGGAGGCATTTTAATCGTCCACGATCAAAAATCGTAGGGATGCCCGATATGACAATTTTGGCTGATACCGATAACCGATTATTCTTTATTTTTGAAATCCGATAACCGATATGTTGGCCGATAAGTCTATATCCAAATTGTTATATACTTTTGAGAGCCTGATTACAAAAAAGGTCTCATCATTAAAAGCCACATCCCAAACACTTCAACATAAGCAGCCTTGTTTGAACGGTGTACGTTTAAAAAATATTTTTACTCTCCCATTACCAAATTTAGTCATAAAAAAAGTCTTACAAATAAATAAAATAATGCATAAATAATGCAAACAAGTCACTGGACATCATTACACGGGTAAAGAATCAAAATGACGTGCCATAGTATCCAATAAAACGGAAATAGCCTGTGCAAGGGGGGGGGGGGGGGGGGTGGGAAAAAAAAAAACCCCCCAAAAAAATTAATTTTAAAAATAATAAAATGATTTTAATTACTAAACCATATTGTTGATGAAAATAATAAGAGAAAAATACAAGTGGTTGTTGTTATTAATAATGTATCAATGATTTTGAAAAAGTAACAAATTAATACCACTGTTTTAAATAGCAGCCGTTGAGCTGCGCGTGCTGAAGCTGAAGAGCTGAATGAACATGGTAAACTGAAGCGTTTTGCTGGCAGCTTATTTAACTCAAGGAAATGCATCCTGAGATTAATATTAATACAACATAAACATAATATTACAAATTATATATGTACAAAATGATGCAGTTATTGCATGCTATAGTCAGAATGTGTGATCCTGTTGTGGATGCGCTCTTCCCATAACAACGCGCTGAAACACAGCAACTAAACCCAAAGAATGCACAACGTTTTATTATAATAATGTTCTCATTAGAATGTTATATACACAACATTCCCAATCATAGTTATTAATGTTGTGCACTGCTGTTTGAGCTGCGTGCGCTGAGCTAAAGACGATCACCGGTAAACTGAAGCGCTCTTTTAACTTAACCAAACGCATTCTATATGAGATAAATCAGATATACATCAAATAAACACAATATTACAACGTACAATTGCACAAAAGGCTGCAAACAAACAGCGCGCATCTGAAGTGTCTCTGAAGGAAATAATGCATTATTTATCGGCTTTAAGATATCGGCCAAATTTTCTTATCAGGCCGATACCGATAACAGAAAAAATGAGCACTTATCGGCCGATACCGATATGGTGGCCGATATATCGTGCATCCCTAAAAAATTGTGATATTGCACCCCTAATTATGAAGTATATTACTGAATATAAACATATACATTATGGTATAATATATTGTCATATTTTTCAATATATGAAAAGTAGCAATTATGATGTATTATTCATTATATGAGCAATATGCAGTGCAATATGGCTGTATATCAGCACAGCTGTACAGCCATATTGCATGGATATGAGTGTGATATTGTGTTTATACAATGGTTCGATGGCACAAGTGTGTAAATAAAAAAGACAACAACAGAGTGTCTTTAAAAAACCCTTTTGTGCAGAACTACTTCCTTAAGCCACAGATTCAAAAATCGAGGTGTTTTCAACATGTAGACGAGTGCTTTGTTCGAAACAGGGATTACAATTTTTACAATGTTGCTTTTTGGTGCGGTTCGCTTTCACACGGCAATGTTTCTAAATGGACCAAATTTGTTAATACAAGTGACGCGCGAGTAAACTGTTCTCTCGTTGGTCAAAGTTCCATGGTTTATTTTCCGGGATTCCACTGAGCTGTCACAGCTGTCATCTGTCAGAATGGAACAATATCAGCTTTGCGGGCTTATTGTTGGGTTTTTTGTAGCTGTCGTTAATAATAATTTATCATTTTGAGCAGGAGTCCAGGATTGATTGGGAAAACATTTTTAAAATGCACATACTACAAAGAAGAGCAATAAGACGGCATTATAAAACAAAAAAGTGCGCTTTAATTTTTGAATGGCAAAGACGTGCTCTCCCACACACATTCACAGGTTCATTTTTAGGTATCAGCAAAACAACAAAGTAAGGCTTTTCACGGACACTTATGTCATTACCCATTATTACTATTGTGATATAGCCTGGTCGTTGGTCCGTGGGATCGGATGCTTTCGCACTACAACCGAATTGCTCCAGAGTCGTTGTCATCGAGCCGAGACCACCTTGTTCAGGCGATCTCGGACCGATTGTTTTGGCATGGATCCGAGCGTGATTGCTGTGTTCACATATGCCCAAACGAACCGTGCTAAGGGGGGAAACGCGCCAGGTTCCGAAACAACAGGCCATGTGTGAAAACACCCTCAGTTTGACAGTTTAGCAGCTGAGCTTAAACCTCCATTACTAATTCAAAAACTTCACTTTAGAAGTAGTAACGAAGGAATGTTGAGTTGCTTCATAAAAAGCTTATTGTATTACTGTATTAAAAACAGCATATTATTGGAGTAGAGTATTATGAGAGAGAGATGACTAAAGCGAGTGGAGTACCTGCAGTGCTACAGCATTCAGTATTCAGCTCAATCTCATATGTCACAAAAAACGTTAGTTTGAAATGGTCGATGGGAAAAGTCATATCTTGTTGTACGGTCTTTCCTCTGTTAAGGGTGAGTTTCGATGACAGTGCTGCTCAGTGCTGCATTGTTGGCTGCATCTTACAAGTAAAGTAAAGTAGAAAGTAAAAAGAACTTCCTTGTTTACAACCCTGTTTCAATCTCTTTCAATATAAAAAGTCTTTACACTGACTGTAAAACAGTATGCGCCATCTTAAGGGTGATAGAATTCACTAAAATCATGCAGTCACGAACACATCACACCCCCTGTTTCCCAAATACAAATACTACTATTATTTATATAAGTATTATTTATTGAATAGTAATATTTAATAAACAACAACAACAACCATCATACAAGTTGCAAGGCAATTCATTAAAAAGTACAAAGGCAGCACTCTGAAATACAGCAGTAAAGTTATATAAAATATAATGTGATGAGATTTTGCCCTTTGGAACAATTAATAGATTAATGAGACCAAAGACTGCCCGTTAGATTTACCCAAATGTTAACAATAGAGAGACATCAGAGCCAGTGGTAAATTCCAGAAGATCTGGCTGAGGTGAGGCTGCTCTCGGCGGGTTCATGAGCTCACATCTCTGAAAACATAAGCACATTTTCAGATACACCTTATCTTTATTAACAAACCGCATATTGAAGTCTAAATAACTACATTCTCACCTAAAAAACTCTTAAAACTACATTCCGTGACACAAAAACAGTATTATTTGTAAGATTTTAGTGGTTTCAGGCGTCCGCCATGACGCTCTCTCTGACAAATACTGCAAACGGAGTGATACAAACAGTGAAACGGTTGGAGTGCTGTTATGTATCATAGAATATCTCATGCCTGGAAAGGCTCTCAGCCAATCAGATTTGAGAACCAGAAAGAAATGTTGTATAATTGTAATAATTAAACACAACACAATATATTTTTCTGTATATTATTAATAATTATTACATATTATAGGGATATTATTAATTAATCAATAGACTGTACATTAAATAATTTTATATATTGATCATTACTATATAAGGAAATATATTTTCTTTGCATAAGGGTTGAGTCAGTGAATTAATTGTTTGATCTGGTTCACAAAACCAGTCTAAAGGATTCTATCATGAACTGGACTGATCCAGTTCTTCTATTCAGCAATATGAACAACATAAGTATGAGTAAATAATGACAGAATTTCCATTTTGGGTGAACAATCTCTCTTTAATATGTTTTTTCACACTTTAAAATCATTTTTATTCTTTTTTTAATCATTTTTTTTCTCCACAAGAGGAAACTGGTGAGCGAGTAGGTCAAGACTCTGGCGTGTGAGTCATGGGTGTCTAAATATTGGTTCCAGTACAGATTTTATTCTTAGCCTGTTTTACTCTGAGATAATGATGTTAGAGAAGCACCAGCATCAACACATGTCTGTTCCACCCAGTTTTTCATGTTGTTACATGCGAAGATATTGGCTTGAGTCAAAAAGGTTGAGAAGCACAGATTTAGGGTCCATTGAGTCCAACTTTGTTTAAAATGATCATTTAAAAAATCCTGCCATTTGTCCTGGTTCTGATCAAATCCAGCCAGAAGAATTCCCATCTATTTTGAGTACAATGTGTAGGTTTACTTTGGGGAACTTCCTTTCTCTTCCTGTCTAGTATTTAATTGTGACAGACTTTGTGACCATAGGACTGAGTCATGAATACACTTGAATGAAGACGGATCTTAAAAGGCGTAATATATATGACATTGCTAAAAATGAACATTGTTTTTGTGTATTTGGTGTAATGAAATGTGTTTATGCGGTTTAAGGTTAAAAAACAAACTTATTTCCACATAATGTTACTTATTGTTTCGCCTCTATGCCCTGCCTTTCTGAAACGCGTAGATTTTTACAAAGCTCATCGGTCTGAAAAGCGAGGTGTGCTCTGATTGGCCAGCTATCCAATGCGTAGTGATTAGCCGAATACCTCAAGCGTGTGACTGAAATGTTACGCCCCTACCATACTGTGATGCCCTGTCTGGCCGGAGCGACGAGGCATTTTTTTTGCATCCAGTGGGGACATAATTACTGATTATAATGACTTGTAATGTCTTTTTACACGTTGCGTTGCATTGGGCCGCGTAAACATAAAACCATGTCGCATTTGTGATCGGAGAAATGACAAAAAAAAAGCGCTACTCTACACTGCCCAAAACTCACGTTTGAGTCGTCAGTGGCAAATCCTTTAAATGAAAATATACTTACAGTATGTGAGTCAGAACAGCAGGCATTGTAATCAACTCTCCCAGGATCAGGAAACAGTCAAAAATGTGCTGCACACATCTGAATATATTTGGGTTATTAAACTATGCTGGACAGTGTGTATTACAACTTTACATGATTCTAGCGTTTTCTCTTTGGAGACCAAAACAAGTAGTTTCGCATCACAAACGAAACAGAGTAACACACTGAGTGAGTGGGAGGCCGGAGGCACTAGAGTGAGCCGCGGCAAGTAGAGTGAGCGGAGGCTGGCTTAAGTGAGCAAAGGCAGGTGGGCTTGAGAATGGCGCGGCCGGCAGGCTTGCGGCAACCACACGTGACGACACCCGGGCTGGCCGTGGACTCTCGTTCCACGGTGAAAGCCGATACGGCAATCCACAAGCGCGACGTGAGTTATTTCCTCAGCGAACAGCATGGATCAGCTTTAGGCATGACGAAGCGGATATCGTCCTCTTTTAAAAAGACCAAACAAAGTAGTTTCGCTTTCACAATGAAACACACAGTGCCTTCACGACATGGCGGCAGGCAACAACAATACTACAGCGAGAATAAACGTTACGCCTTCTTTCTTGGCTGTGAACATTTGGGCGGAGTTATGCAAATCTTCCAACACAGTGACATAGACATGTGGGGGCATGTTAGAACGAGCCGTTGTAGGTAGGTGTGGTTTGACTCTTAACTTTTATAAAGATATCTCTTTGGATTTGAGACTTTACAACTTTACAAATCTTCTTTATGCACAAAGAGCTTGTAACAATCCAAAGAGAAAAGAAAAACTGAAATCGCATCATATGACCCCTTTAAATATATCTGATCAGTTTCACATTATCATCTATGGGACACATTTTCAACAATAAAATGTGAGAAAATTTCCCATATTTAAGCTACAATTCACCATTGACAGCTGGTCACACACTGGACACTTCATTCTGTATTCTGTATTTCTCAAGTACAAGGCGGCGCAGAAAGACAAACATACTACTGAAAAACCCCTGGGTGAACGATTTTTTTTTTATTTCCTCATCACACCCCGAGTCATTATGTATTTAACATCAATTTGGGACCAAAATTTTATGTCATTTTTTAAAATTTAATGAGAAACTATGTGATTGGCACTCTATGAGTGACGTGATACTCATAGTACTCCAGTTCGAGAATCCTTTCTCATGAGCAGTAAGAGATGTCACACTGTAGGACTGCGACCCAAATTTTCTGACACTGCAAGAACTTTGTCACAGGCTAAGATTCATCACAGAGACCATTAATTCGCCATCTGTGAACATATCCCACTAGGCGATCAAAGATCCTAGACAACAGAAATCCTTTAGGATCCCAGAAATGTGCAAAATTGTGGCCAAAATCGTGCAGTGTGCACCGGGTTTTACATTGCAAGCCATATCTAGAGACCACAATATCATAGAGATTTGTGCACAGGCAAGCACCACTCTCATGTTCTTTAGAAAATTTTTTAAAAAATCTATTTGGAGTTGTTGACTTTTGTCATATTAGCTGAAGATGCGGTTACTGCAGTGCAACAGTGAATTCTGTCTAAAAACATGGTCATGATCCAGTGGATTTTATTTTATTTTTATTTAATTAAAAAAAAAAAAAAAAAATTTCCGAGATTGCTTTATTTGTTTATATGAGTATTATATAATTTTATTTATTTTTTTAAAACAGTGTTGCTTATTGTTAAACTATTACAATCAGTTATGTGGACTGAAATAAAGGTGAAATAAAATAACATATAAATATTAATTGAAAAACGTTTTTTTAATATAAAAAACATAAACAAAAACAGAAATGTTGCCTGGCAAATGAAATAAGTTGTGAATTATTAATTAACTATAACTAAAGCTAATGAAATAAAAAGAAAAATAAAAAAAAAAGAAACCTAACACAAAATGGGTCAAATCCAAATGAAAAAACTGGAAAAAAGTTGTAAAAACTAAAATATAATCGTAAAAACTAACACAGATTATAAATAATAATCACATTTATATTATTGTTTATTTACAACAGTATTTATATGTATTTAAGTAATAAAAACTAAAATAACACTGCAAAATACAAATTTATTCTTAAAATACGCAGCTTATTTAAATTTTGGGGAAGATTATTTAGAGCAAGGAAACATAAATAATGTAATACAGGAAATAAAAGCAAAAGATGACAAAAGTAAAGTGTGAGAGAGCTCATGTCATCTTTTTTTTACTTCCTGATGGAATAAAGTCATACTTCTCTTTCTTTCTCTCACTTTTGCTGTCTTTCAGTCTCTCTGTTCTTTGCATCCATCTTCTGAACCAATGAGTCGGTGTCCTCTCTCTGAAACCAATTAGCACACAAACTCCACGAGGCCCAAACAAACACGCTCGCACTTACACAATGCAATCTCCTGTTTCCTCCAGCCAACACCCTCCCTCAGGGCTGTCCTCTTCAAAATCCTTCTCCTCGCTCGCAAACACAACAGACATCAGCTGCTGTGTGACAGAGTGTGTGTGATTGTGCGTGTGAGCTGGCAAAACTGAATTACACTTCTCAGTTCAGACCTTTTATTAATTACAAACCATGTTAGCAGTTTAAATGAATTATGTGGGAAATGTTTTCCACAATGCATTGACCACAGTGCACAAAAATGCCTGCTTGTATTCTCTGGGCAAGAATTGCTAGTTTCTTGACTTTTCTCATTCTTTCTTTTTGCAATTTGCTGCTTTCTAGTTCATATTTACTAGATGGTGTCATGTTTGGTTGGTGTGGTAGGGAATATATAATAAGTCAAAATACCAGTGTTGTTATTGTTAACTTAAAACTAAAACTATATAAAAAAAGGTTTTGTTGTTGTAAAGCTGAAATAAAATAAAATATAAATATTAGATCAAAACATTTGCCTTGAAAATATCTATATCTGAAATAAGTTTGTTGAATTAACTATAACTAAAGCTAAATAGAAATAAATATTTTTTAAAAAAGCACATAACAGATTAATGAGAACTTTAAATAAAATTAAAATGAAATCTGAAAATTAAAAGCAAATTTAGCAAAATTCATTAATTACTATAAAATATATAAATTAATAAAACATTTTATATTATTTGTTGTTTGCATTTAATATTTAGAGGTATTATCTAGCCAAGAATTATATAAATTTAAATAAAAAACCATAAAATAACACGCATAATCACAAAGTATTCATAAATAAAAAATGCCTAGCTTTAGGCTTCATTTGACTCTCTTTAGTCACCTGAGTTATTGTTTTGACATAGTCTATAGAATTAACTTATGACATTTCTCTAACACATGGTATATAGTTAATACGAAAGTAATATTTAAATAATCCACAGCATATACTATTTACTATTGAAAATACTATGGGAAATAACTTACTATCCCTCTGGTGCTGCTCACATGGCAGTCAAAAAAGACGAGCATTTTTTTTTTTCAATTTCAATTCTGTGGAAAAGTAAGTATTACATTTGAGCTTGTTTTTTATTTAATATTTGTATTTTTTTAAGCGATTTTATGGTACTAAATTATATATATGGAATAGTTATGGTCAATTTATTACCTTCATTTATTATTAGTTTAAAAAAAGTTATAGAAGTTTAAGTTTATTATGAAAAATGCCCAAAAAATACTATTTAAAAATTTGATAGGAAATATATATTTTCCAAAACATGCTTTTGTTCCGTGTGAAAATCAAAGCCATAAAATCTAAACAAGTTCTATTTCAAATTTGAGGTTGATATCTCAAAAAATGAGCTTTAAGTAAGACGATGTTTGGGTGCAGTACCAGACGTTTCCACTAGATTCAATTTGCTTCCCATTCATTTCCAATCCGGATGTTTTTGACTGCAAACAGAACAAGTGTGACTATTTTTTTCAGGACCTTTTAACCTTTTCAAATCATGTGCCAAAACTTTTTCAAAGTTTCGTACCATTCCAATGAATGTAAACATTTCTAAAAAAACATAACCCAACATTAACCAGATAACAGATAACCATTTTAAACAGAAGTACGCAACATCTGCACATGTGACCTAGCAGTTAATCATCTGGGTATAAGAATTTGTATTTGCATACTTTGCACAGTGTCTGTACTGTATAGTGCAGAAATAGTTGTATTGCAGTAAGTATGGATGCAGTACTAGTGTTTTCCAGAGCAGGGGATGCTGGGAGGTGTAGTCTGCAGTGTGCTTTCAGTCTGAGGTGAATGTGATACTCTCTTCTGTGCTTCTGTAATGAATAATTACTGTCTCCAGCACGGCATCAACCGCATGCTAACAAGCACAATGATGTGTCCACCCAGAATCCACTGTGGATATGGGGAATGTTTCAGCTGCTGATACTAGATGATTTACATTTAGTTCACGCCTCAGTGTTGGATCATTTCATCCAAAAGTTGTTCGGCCCTCTCAGTTCCCGTTGTATAGATAGAGTCAGTGGGGAAAGCTAATGTAAACCTGCACTCCACTGCAGTTCAGAGGGGATTATGGGATGGATGTGGTGCCATGGCAACTGTACACATTTTGACATGCCTAACTTTGAGACCATAATGAAATACTTCAGACACTGACGTTTTTTCAGGTCTCAGGAAATAAACTCAAATTCTGAATAAAAATACTGTGATGGTGTCAAGGTGGAACCCTCGCTCTTCCTCCTAAAACCCGCTCTGGCCTCTTTCAGTTGTTCTGTGCAACATTTTGACCACACAGGCTTATCTAGTGACTAGCAGGCCGGGGTTTCTCTGACTCTGCCCTTTGCTATCATAGAAGTTGTTTCATTTTGTGCCATATGCAGATTAAAGAGATTCCTGTGAGGTGTTATGCTCTGGTGGCCGGGGTTGCTCCAGTCGCTCGAGCGATCTTATATTGAGTAACATTGAAGGAAAGCTACAATTTAGTTTGAAACTCAGTACTTAATTTAGTTGCACTATTTGTTCTTAACATACTATTTAGTTGCACTATTTGTCCTTGGTTGCAAGCGCTCCATAACTGAATTGATGTTTATTTATGATATTATAATATTTGATCATTTTTAATTTCATTATTGTGGACAAAGTAGTGTAGAGTTTTGGATATTGGCCATAACGTGAAAATAATTATTGGCTTATCAAGGCCTGTATAATTTTTCGGGGGATATTAGTTGTTGTTTTTTTGGTCAGTATTGGTCTATGTTGAATATTTAACTGTATATTTAACAGTATTTGATTATTTTATTTTAATAATTAAATACTTACTAATTCATTATTTTTCTTTATTGAATGTTATGGGATTCTTATTGCGTTATCTGTTATTGGCTATAACATGACAAATAATTATCAGATATTGAATATTTTATGAGTGATATGGAAATATTTGTACTGTTTAATTTATATTTATTTAATTTGTTCATTATTTTTTACAAAATGAGTATAGATTTGAATTTGCAGCTATTTTTGTCAGTGATTGGGGATGTTATATGAAACCCATAGTATTAGAATATAGAATAGATAGTTATTTTCGGCAGTTATTTGCCATAACATGAAAAAAAAAAATAGCAGCCGGGTAGTTTTGCATATTTTGAGATGAGATGACCAATTTTTAATAATATATAATCTTTTTCTTTATTATACTGATTTTTTACAAAATGCTGATGTCCATGTTAAACTATGCTTTGTTTGTGAAATAAATAGTGTGACTTTAGTCTGTCTGTTTTTTTTTTTTTTTTTTTTTGTATGGATTAAACCAAAGGTTAAGCATGGCGAGCTTGGTTGGCTGGAAAATATGGAATATGAGGGTGGGACAGTGGGAATGTCATTCTCTCACGCGCTCTCGCAGAAGAATAAGAATAGAATGGTAGAGCATTTGTTCATCGTGGCTCATATTTGAGAGGGGGGTGATTGTGATGGTTGGGGGGTCAGGGGGGTGAGGTGGGACTTTTTTTTTTGAATGAAGACAAAGCATGTGGTTCACTGAAACCACATTATCCATGAGGAATAAAAAGATGGCATCCTGAATCCATCTGACCATCATTGTGTGTGTTAGTCTCAGAAGACGATCGCAAAGTAACGGCAGATACCAAAGGTGGACAAAATAACAGAAAAATGCTGCAGATATTAAAATAATGTTCTGGTTTTGATGCAAGTTAAAGATCTATAGATTATAAAACACATCAGAAAGTTTGTTTGCAGTAATGTATACACACTGTTTCAAAAGTATAGCCACAAGTGAAACGTTATACATGTTCAAATTAGATTTAGTTATATCGTGCTTCCCAGAGCTAGAAGTCATGAAAGTCATGAAAATTGTTTTTAGGACATGTTTACACTTGGCAGATTTGGTTCGATTGAAACAAACTCTTGTGCAATTGTTCTGTTAGTGTGGATCACTTGAATAAGAAACCTTAGTGCGTATCAAACAAGCAGACCGAGGCCCACCTTTTCAGGGGTCCACTTCTATATGAATAGTCTTGTATTTTTTGACTGAAATATGAACCCAATGTAGACTAAAGACATCTAAATGAACCAAAAATTATGTCATAAGATGTGACCCTAATAAGGACAGAATGCTCAAACATATTTGGTTGTTCTGTTCATAGGAGTTACAGTTTGTTGGCTATTACAGTAGCTAGAGGCGTCTGAACCGCCGTCTCCTTACAGCAGATCTCTGTGAGCAACAGAGGAATTCCTGCTGCTGTTTTGACTCCTTTATACATTTTATAAACTCTTCATGAGTTGTCAGCTGGTAATATACCACCATATGTACAACACATACAACAAGCGCGCTTAACTCAGCCACAACGATGTTTTTTGAAGTTCAGTACGTTGACAAAATACACATCATAAAAGCTGTCAGGCACTGTTTACACCTGGTATTAAAGGGATAGTTCACCTAAAAATGAAAATGACCCTCAAGCCATCCTAGGTGTATAGATAGACGAATGTAATCGGAGTTATATTAAAAAATGTCCTGACTCTTTCTAGCTTTATACTGGCAGTAAATGGGTGATATTCAATAGTCAATAGAAGTTACAAAGTGTTGTGTTGAATTCGTAACATGAAATGGGAGTTATAGCTTTTTTTGGCTAAACAATAACTTTGTGTATGTGTATAATATATATATATATATATATATATATATACACACGTGGTGTGAAAAAAGTGTTGCCCTCTTCCTGATTTCTTATTTTTTTTGCATGTTTGTCACACTTTTAAGTATGCAGATCATCTAACAAATTTAAATATTACACAAAGATAAATGCAAGTAAATACAAAATGCAGTTAAATTATTATTTAATTTATTAAGGGAAAAAAGCAGTCCAAACCTACGTGGCCCTACGTGAAAAATGAATTGCCCCCCTCCTGTTAAATCATGAAAAAACTGCAATTAACCACATTATTTTAGAAAGCTGAGTTAAATTTCACTAGCCACCCGCAGGCCTGATTACTGCCAGACGGGTGAATCAAGAAATCACTTTAATAGAACCTGTCTGACAAAGTGAAGCATGCTTAAATAGCAAAACATTATGCCGCGCGATCTAAAGAAATTCAAGAACAGAGGAGAATCAAAACAGTTGACATGTATCAGTCTGGAAAGGGTTATAAAGGCATTTCTAAGGCTTTGGGACTCCAGCAAACCACAGTCAGAGCCATAAACCTTGGAACAATGGTGTGAACATTCCCAGGAGTTGCCGGCCGACCAAAGTTACTCCAAGAGCACAACAACGACTCATCCAAGAGGTCATAAAAGAACCCAGAACAACATCTAAAGAACTGCAGGCCTCACTTGCCTCAATTAAGGTCAGTGTTCATGGTTCAACAATAAGAAAGAGACTGGGCAAAAACGGCATCCATGGGAGAGTTCCAAGGCAAAAGCCACTGCTGACCAAAAAGAACATAAAGGCTCATCTCACATTTGCCAAAAAACATCTTGATTATCCCCAAGACTTTTGGGCAAATATTCTGTGGACTGATGAGACAAAAGTTGAACTATTTGGAAGGTGTGTGTCCCGTTACATCAGGTTTAAAACCAACACAGCATTTCATAAAATGAACATCATACCAACAGTCAAACATGGCGGTGGTAGGTTGATGGTCTGGGGCTGCTTTGCAGCTTCAGGACCTGGACGACTTGCCATAATTGACGGAACCATGAATTCTGCACTCTATCAGAAAATCCTGAAGGAGAATGTCCGGCCATCAGTTTGTGACCTCAAGCTCAAGCGCACTTGGGTTATGTTGCAGGACAATGATCCCAAACACACCAGCAAGTTCACCTCTGAATGGCTCAAGACTAAATTATAAAACAAAATTATAAAATAAAACTAAATTAAGGTTTTGGAGTGGCCAAATCAAAGGCCGGACTTAAATCCGATTGAGATGCTTAAACAGTCAATTCATGCTCAAAAACCCTCCAATGTGAATGAATTAAAACAATTCTGCAAAGAAGAGTGGGCCCAAATTCATCCACAGCGATGTGAAAGACTCATTGCCAGTTATCGCAAACACTTGATTGCAGTTGTTGCTGCAAAGCGTGGCACAACCAGTTATTAGATTTAGGGGGCAATTACTTTTTCACGTAGGGCCAGGCAGGTTTGGAAAGCTTTTTTCCCTTAATAAAATAAATAACAATTTAAAAACTGCATTTTGTATTTATTCAGGTTATCTTTGTGTAATATTAAAAATTGTTTGATGATCTGAATCTTTTAAGCGTGACATCTGCAAAAAAGTGAAAATTCAGAAGGGGGCCAACACTTTTTCACCATCCACTTATGTTATATAGTATATATATATATATATATATAGATACAGTGGGTACGGAAAGTAGTCAGACCCCCTTAAATTTTTCACTCTTTGTGATATTTCAGCCATTTGCTAAAATCATTCAAGTAAATTTTTTTCCTCATTAATGTACACACAGCACCCCATATGGACAGAAAAACACAGAATTTTTGACATTTTTACAGATTTATTAAAAAAGAAAAACTGAAATATCACATGGTCTAAGTATTCAGACCCTTTGCTCAGTAATTAGTAGAAGCACCTTTTGATCTAATACAGCCATGAGTCTTTTTGGGAAAGAAGCAACAAGTTTTTCACACATGGATTTGGGGATCCTCTGCCATTCCTCCTTGAAGATCCTCTCCAGTTCTGTCAGGTTGAATGGTAAACGTTGGTGGACAGCCATTTTTAGTTCTCTCCAGAGATGCTCAATTGGGTTTAAGTAAGGGCTCTGGCTGGGCCATTCAAGAAAAGTCACAGAGTTGTTGTGAAGCCACTCCTTCGTTATTTAGCTGTGTGCTTAGGGTCATTGTCTTGTGGAAGGTAAACCTTCGGCCCAGTCTAAGGTCCTGATCACTCTGGAGAAGGTTTCCGTCCAGGATATCCCTGTACTTGACCACATTCATCTTTCCCTCGATTGCAACCAATCGTCCTGTCCCTGCAGCTGAAATACACCAACACAGCATGATGCTGTCACCACCATGCTTCACTGTTGTATTGGACAGGTGATGAGCAGTGCCGGGTTTTCTCCACACATACCGCTTAGAATTAAGGCCAAAAAGTCTCATCAGACCAGAGAATCTTATTACTCACCATATTGGAGTCCTTCAGGTGTTTTTAGCAAACTCCATGCGGCTTTCATGTGTCTTGCACTGAGGAGAGGCTTCAGTCGGGGCCACTCTGCCATAAAGCTCCGACTGGTGGAGGGCTGCAGTGATGGTTAACTTTCTACAACTTTCTCCCATCTCCCGACTAGATCTCTGGAGCTCAGCCACAGTGATCGTTGGGTTCTTCTTTACCTCTCTCACCACGACTCTTCTCCCCCGATAGCTCAGTTCGGCCAGACGGCCAGCTCTAGGAAGGGATCTGGTCATCCCAAACGTCTTCCATTAAAGGATTATGGAGGCCACTGTGCTCTAGGAACCTTAAGTGCAGCAGAATTTTATTTGTAACCTTGGCCAGATCTGTGCCAATTCTGTCTCTGAGCTCTTCAGGCAATTCCTTTGACCTCATAATTCTCATTTGCTCTGACATGCACTGAGAGCTGTAAGGTCATATATAGACAGGTGTGTGGCTTTCCTAATCAAGCCAATCAGTATAATCAAACACAGCTGGACTCAAATGAAGGTGTAGAACAATCTCAAGGATGATCAGAAGAAACGGACAGCACCCGAGTTAAATATATGAGTGTCTCAGCAACCATTGACATATGTATTTTCCGTTTTTATTTTTTAATCAAATCTGCCCCCCCCCCCAAAAATGTCAACAATTCTGTGTTTCTGTCAATATGGGGTGCTGTGTGTACAATAATGAGGGAAAAAAATGAACTTAAATGATTTTAGCAAATGGCTGCAATATAACAAAGAGTGAAAATTTAAGGGGGTCAGAATACTTTCCATACCCACTGTATATACATATATATATATATATAATTGCAATGAACTTTAATTTTGTAAGTTACCTGCATTTTTTTTGTTATTATTACTTAATCAAAACAACCCCAACTGCAGTTTGAGGTTATTGGATATGCACCAATAAACAACATGATTATGAAAAGGAATATTAAAACGGGGTATCTGTTTTTGCAAAAGAACTCTTCTAAGGATTTGCAACGATTATAGATTTTGTTGGTACGATTATTGTCTGAGGAATAAACACGGTTTCATGATTATTACGATTATTATGCATTTATTCACTTCCCAACAATGTACAACTGTTGTAGTATAAACAATTTATACTAATGTATAAAATCACATGAACACTCTTTAGATATTAAGTGTTATTTATTGCTGGCTTTTGAAACAGAAATAACACAGTAACCAACAATACAGCACAAAATAATAATAAACAAAAGACAAACAAAATCCATCTCTCCCATTGGAATTAAAAAAGGTGACCTCTGCTCAGTAAACATCCATGACAGTATTTCTCTTTTGAAAATAACAAATGGAAATAGATCACAAAAGTATTTAATGTTTTCAGTTTGTACATGCTTTACATTTCTTTTGGACCTGGGGTAGCGTGCTTTAGGAAAACATGGTTTTGTTTTTTTTTTTTTTACTTATGAATACTACTACAACAGGGATAGTAAATAACAAAGTCAATGAAGTAGCCTATTATTAATATACAAATAATATTAACTTTATTTGTCCCACAGGGGAAACCGTTACTAATGATGGAAATAAACTGAAATATTATTGTAATCAACTGTCATCCATACCTATTAATTTTAATAATCATTATAATAATTCATGTGATTTTACATGTGGCCTGAGAAAATCATGTCTATTATTTTGGTTTGTGAGATCGGAGATCACGCTGCGCACGTGTACAAACATTCAGGAGGACACAAACTTCTTGAGAATGCTGCCCCGTGACTTTTATTAATAAAATAGATTAAACAGCCTACTGGAGAGACGCGCAGACGCAGGTAGGCTAATTCACACAGGCAACTGTCACCTGTCTCTCTCTCTCTCTCAATCTTGAATAATTAATGAATGTAGCTAAATGTTATAATTAATTCAAATAAATGTGATCTTACCGCACTATTTCATCTCTTTCTGATCTGAAACGGGCAGAATGCTGAGCTAACCGAGCTGTAGCTTCGCGTCAGGTGGTTCTTACATTCATATCGTGTATTAAAATCGTTCAATGTACAGCAAGCAGTGCATCATCCCATATGTATTCGCTCTTTAGCAGCTGCTTTTTACGGCAACATTTCCATGACACCTGGTCATTCTTGGTGTACCCAAAATGGTGCCACACTATCGACAGGCATTTTTCTGGTGAAATAAAGCTTCGCTGTTTGGTCCCTCTGTCACAGTTCATCTAATGCAAGTAGTAGCCTCCGTGCCTCTGATAAGCACGTCATCTTAAGCTGGTGCACCGCTAGTGTAACTTTGTTTTCTTTTTGTGCAAACTGCAACAGTTCCGTTCCGTGTAACAGAAACACTCGGTTTAGCGGAACCTTTACGATTAATTAACCGCGACGTTTTAAAGCGCGGTTAATCGCTGCATCCCTAAACTCTTCACATGGAGGAGGAAAACCTGGAGGAACTAGAGCTACATCATCACATTTATGTTCTCCAGAACTCTCGAATATTATTCAGAGATTTGATTGTTTGTGAGGATTGTTTGATTGCTGAGGCCTGGATGACATTTGCCTTTATGCTGAAATGTGGGAAAATGTAAGTGAATAGTGTTTGCATCATAGGATATAGTTTTATATTAGTACTTCTTTGGCGGGCTTAATGACTATTCTTCATCAACAGCGCACATTCGGCATACAAACTAAATGTGTAGTCAACATTCACAATGACACTTTAATTATGACCAACTTAAACTGTACATGACGTGACTTTAAGACTATGAGGCTTTTGTAGACTTTGAAAATAAAGCAGGTTGTAAGATTTTCAGTCTTTCAGTCTTTCATGTTTAATTCAATTGGTTACTTGCCATTTCTTTTTTTATTAATAGTGAATTTTACTAGTAGATTCTGAGAGAAAATTGTCATTATACTAAATTTTTCAGTGTTCCATTATGTATAATGAACCTCTCCACCATATTTGCCAGTTGGTAACAAACATTACGGATTCAATGAATCTTTCTCTAATTGTATCTGAAATCCTAAATTTAGCAAAAGGGAAAAGATGACTCATCAGCCCATATTACTTTTTTCCATTGCTCAAGTGTCAAGGATGTGTGGCCCTAGTACTGGGTTATGCATCTCTGTGCATTGTCGTTGAATACACATTGTTTCAGAATAGCAGTCCTGTCATAAATTCCAGCTTTGACATGCAGGTTTTGTTGATGCTGGGTCACAGAGGTGCTGATTTAATTCTCTGCTGACTTCTGATGCTGGGCATTCGGCAATCATCTGAAGTCTGTCAATCCCTGGTGCTGGTTGCCAGTTTGTCGGTGTCCACGTTAAGCAATGTTTTGCATTTGTTTGTTCCCCTTTACTGAAGAATTTAGCATTTTCTGTGAGTGATCCTTCTGCAGTTTGGACCAATGGTTGTTGTTTTGGAAAGTCACAACAAAATGTTAATTGTCAGACCTCTTTTATAGCTGTCAACATTAATCAACCCAACGTGACTCACCTTTGCAGCTGCATTGGTAATTGAGATTTAATTACCTCTGGAATAAGCTCTTTTTCCTGCAGAGTTGCGGTTCATTTGTCCATCCTCTCTATGTTTAAAATGAGTTAAAGGGATAGTTCATTTAAAAATTAAAATTGTGTCATTATTTACTGAACTTTCATTCAAACCTGCATGACATTGTTTCTTATGTGAAAAGAGATTTTAGCAGAATGGTCATGCTGTTCTTTTCCATACAAGGCGAGCATTTCTATTTAAAAAGTATTTCTGTCATGACAACTCTCTGAGGGATTGGCATGGTAATGTACATGACAATGTTAATGTATTTGGTCTTAAATTTTAAACGGTAATACTAACCGTCAGGACATTTTATCGTGATTTATCGTGAAACCGGTAATCGTTACATCCCTAATCCAAAATAATATCCCTTTAAAAGTGCAGGTACAAATCTGCCAATCAGATTGGAGCTTGAGATTTTGGCAAGTGCTTTGCAGTAATCATCAAGCGGTCACTGAACGGACTGTGGCTGAGACTAGTTCATATTCAACCTGACGATGGGCTCTCAGATCATGTGAGTTTCTCGAAGGACGTTGTGGAATTTGGGCTGGAGTCGCTGAAAGAAAATCAGCAAAATCGTGATCGCTCGTGGACATCTTGCCATCCTCACACCCTCATTACAGAAGCTTTGCAAGCTTGCTTGATGACACAAGCAAGAGCCCTCTCTGATTTGACCCTTTGAGCGATACGGTCCCACATATGGGATTTTTATTTCCGTGCCCCTGGGAGTGCCCCTGGGAGTACGGTCCCACATATGGGATATTCGGTGACGTCACATAACTGACAAATTCAGCTTTAGCTGGTGCTGAGCCAGAGAGAGAAGTGCACTGCGCTAGTCATATTATCACAACTATGCAGTGTTTTTAACCACTTTAGGTTTTTTTAGGTTTCAGACATTTAAATACACATAAGTAGAGTAGCCTACTAGTAAAACAATACATTTAGAGTTTGTAAAATACACACATATGTCTATGGAAGCAACAATAACAATCCATTCAAATTTAATTTGCAAATGTGTTTTATTATTTGGGAGAAATTGATGAATTCACGTGCTGTAAATCTGCCTGACAGGACTCTCTGAACTGCAGCGCGAACAAACATGGCGGCGCCCATCTCACATTACAGATCACGATCAAGATCATTTAGAAAGGTTTTTAAACGACAAAACACACTCATTTACATATAACTGTGAATCAGATTGTTCATGACATGGTATGCAAGCTTGTGAATATTTTAAATAAAAAAGGAAAAACAAAATAAAAGCGATCCATCTGTCATACAGTGTTATTGTGGCCGCGGTGTGTCACGTGACAAGCATAACGCATCGCCATGGAAACAGTAAGGGGAAACGTTCTAAAATAATGGTAACCTTAAAAAACTCACTCTGGGGGGACCGCTATAATATTTTAAACTCACCACTGAAAGGGTTAAGGATCAGTTTTGTTTATAGTTAAGCTTTTTTGGGGTTTTGGGAAAAGTTGGGTTTCTCAGTACCCCTCGACCAGCTTTGACGGTTGATTTACTGCAGCAGGTCTCGAAGGCATTAGTGTTAATAATTTCTCGGTAGACTGCAGAGTAGCACATAGTCATAACCTCTAAAGGGTAGATAGAAGATACAGTTCCAGGTGACCATAGCTCCGTTACCAAGACAGTCAATCGTAAAAAAGCAATTCCTGAGAAAACCTTAAAAATTCAATGCATTCAGAATTTTATCTTTAAAAAAAGTCCTAAGTAACATTGCTTTGTTTGGTCATTTGAATTTGTTTGTTCACTAAATGTAAAGTGCCTCATTCAGCCAGTAAATTCATAAAGACAGTTACAGATTTCTTGTTCAGCAAATTTTCAATAACACTGTAAAAAATGACTATCGAGTATGTTTTACAAGAAAATACTGTACTATTTCAGTCTTTGTACTTCAAAATTTCACGTTTAATTCAATGTTACTTGCAGTTTCTTTGTAATTATTTGTGAAACTTATTAGGGGCTGAACGATTAATTGCATTTGCGATAATATCACGATATGAAAAAACAAGATTTTTCAATTGCAGAGGCTGCGATTACACACGGTCACGTGACACGTGAGAGTAACGAGGTGTGAAGATCGATCGGTGTATCACATCAAAGTACGGCGAGCGAGAGAAAGCATAAGGAGACGTCCGCGCTCTCTTATAGCTCTCGCAGTACTTTGATCACACACCCATCGGTCTAAGCAGCGCTGCTTCAAGTCAAGCACGGGCCATCAGCAGAATGTTGTGAGTGTTAACCATTTGTACATTCTCTAACGCATATTTTAGATTCACAATTCATCATGTCCTCCTGTTTTTTTACCATAATAAAAGTTATAGGAGCATTAAATAGTTAATAAAGAACTTCATTCTAATGCTCATTATATTAACGTTAGCCGTGCTTATGCTAACGATTAACTACTCTGATAACAGCATTCATTTCAATCCGACATTCAAATGAAAATATTAAATAATATTCATAACAGAAGCGGTGTTTCCCACAGACTTGCACTCTTTTTGCAAATTCATTCTCTGGCAGCAGGAGGCGCTTGTAGAGCGGGAGAGATAGAGTAACGGCTGTAAAAATCTCAGTATCCCTCAGTATTGGGTTTTGGCCTTTCATTACAAAATAAACATCCTTAAATCAAGATACAGTTACTGAAGGCAAAAGCTAAGATATGAAATATTGTTTTCTGAGAACTTGAAAACAACTTAAAGTGCCCCTATTACGGCTTTTTGTGTGATTTCTAAGTGAGTGAAAACATCCTGCCAAGTTTTAAATCTGAAAGTGCACCGTGTATAAAGTTATTGTCTCTCAAAAGAAAGAGTCGACTCTGAATCATTGAAACGAGTCGTTTTTAAAACGAATCCCAAGCCGTTTCAGGTTGAGGTCAACATGAAGCATTAGCATATTGCACTTGTTGGTCTTTTCGTTGGTCTGAATGAAAATGCAAATTAATTATTTGCCACTAGGTGCCACTTTTGGAGCAGTAAAAATAACTGTTTCCCCGGTAACGCTGTACACAAAGCAACACTGCGATAACAAACACTGTTTTATCAGGCATTACAGGCATGATGACTTTAAAATGAGACCAATCGGGCCAATCACCGCAGATTAGCGTCACGCAAAGGAGGGGTTTGGAAAAATGAATCGTTAAATGAACAGTTTGGGAGTCGTTGAGCAAGTAAGGAAAATAAATGCATATTATAAGACAATGAAAGTGTTTTTTGATCTCGCATGCATGTCAGCCTGTTGGCGACTCCCAAAATGTGTATTTTAAAACAGAAACAACATATCTGCCAATAATCCCCCCCACCAACTTAATTAAAGGGATAGTTTACCCAAAAATGAAAATTCTGCCATCAATTACTCACCCTCATGTCGTTCCAAACTCGTAAGACCTTCGTTCATCTTCGGAACACAAATTAAGGTATTTTCGATGGAATCTGACAGCTCTCTAACCCTCCCATAGACAGCAAGGGTACTACCACGATCAACGTCCAGAAACGTAGCAAGGAGATCGGTAAAATAATCCATGTGACATCAGGGGTTCAACCGTAATATTACGAAGCTACAAGAATACTTTTTATGCGCAAAAGAAAAAAAAAGGAAAACAACTTTATTCAACAATTCGTCTCCTCCGCGTCACCGTAGAGCCATTTTGGAGAGTACTGAACACAAACAGCGTATGTTGTTCTGTCAACCCTTTAAGTTTATTTTTCTGACCAAATTGTCAGATATTTGTTCTTATTGTAATCATAAATTCACTGCATTTTGAAACATTTAGAAAACAAGACTTCGGTAACACTTAACAATAAGGTTCATTAGTTAACTACTTTAGTTAACATGAACTAAGAATGAACAATAGTTCTTCAGCATTTATTAATCTTAGTTCATATTAATTCCAACATTTACTAATGCATTATTAAAATCAAAAGTTGTGCCTGCTATCATTAGTTAATGCACTGTAAATTAACATGAACTAAGTGAACAACTGTATTTTCATTAACTAAAACTAACCAACGAGTAATAAATATTGTAATAAATATATTGTTAATTGTTTGTTTATGTTAGTTAATACATTAACTAATATTAATTAATGGAACCTTTTTGTAAAGGTTTACCAAGACTTCTTATCTCATGTCATGTTGCTGCTCAAATGTATCTTGATTTATGCATTTTTAGACATTTGCACTAGAAAACAAGACAAAAATACGTAACTTTTTTGCAGTGGGATCAGAAGGTACAGTGAAAGTTATTTCCATATTCTTTATTTGGTCCCATATTGTCAAAATTTAAATTTCCTGGCTTTTTTCATGATAACTGAGGTCTAGGTGCTATGTAACTACCATATAAGTTTCAAAACAGTCAGTCCACAGTCAAATTCACACAGCCTGCTTAAAGTAGCTGTGATTTTTCACGAACCGTTGTGACTTCCGTAAAAAGTTGACGTCAGAACTGCAGTCACCGCCTTCAGTCACCACCCGAGCACCACCCACCGTCCCACTCTCCTTTAGCCACACCCCCAGACAACATCACGTCCATGCTATTGCTGAGCAACGACAACACGGAAACATGTCGAAAAGGTTAACTTTAACCACGAAACCAGATCTGCCGACCTGTAACGTTACACTCACTCAAAGGATGGACGATCTGACAGGATTGTTACTATGAGGTGATCACATCTAATGTGTGTAGTAAAGACAAACTCTCCGTGTCCATCTAGTCATGATGAAGATGTATATACATTTCAATTTCAGCAGGCAACTATTTTTACAGCTACATTATTGTTCCAGCCACAATTAATCACAACAATGTATATACAATTACAAATGATTATATATAAATCGTCAGTTTGTTGTTTTACACACATGCACACAGACATTATTTCATACACGACATAATCGTGAGATGCAAGAAACATAGACATATGGCAAGAAATCTGTAGACGCGCCCATAACAACAAAAGACAATACTTTATTTAACCTTTTCTGATAAGAAGTGTGCGCTGCAAACGCGAGCATTTTTGATGATCATTTCTGTCCAGTCTGCTCGTTTTATCGCGCTTAACCACAGCTGTCGTCGTTTTTTTGTCTGGCAGTGGCAGCAGATATGCGATCAAATTTCTAATTTGAGGCTGTATTACGTTGATTCTGGCACCCAACATCACAACAAGATGATATTTTAAGCTCATGTAGCTGAATCTGCACTGGTTTGAATGGGTCGCCTCCAGTTTCTCCTTTGTTTGGCTGCCTCCAGCTAGCGCAGTGACGTCGACTGACCCTAGTTACCTGTGGCTGGCCTCGCCGTGCGTCACTCAGAAAACAACAGGCCAATCAGAAGAAGAGGCGGGGCTCATGAATATTAATTAGACAGACCAAAATCGACCTGTTCTCAGCAGAGCTCCTGAGAGAGGAGCTGTAAAAATATATTAGTTTTTGATAGTTATACCGCAACTAATAATGCTTAGGACAGCAAACAAATAAAACTCCAGAAAGGTGTAAAATATGGGACCTTTAAAAAGTCAAATTTCATAAAACGTCCAGAAATCCTGGAAATTGATTTGGGATGGGGGCTGTCAATCTCCAAAAATGCACTTTAAAATACCCATAAAAGTTGTCCAAATGACTCATGCCTTAACAGTTTAAACTTGGTAAACCTAGTAGTTTTCTCATGATGTGCATGCTCACATGAATGATCTTGGTAACACATAATCAATTCATCCGCTTATAAAAGTATTTCCAACTCATCTAAAAAGACGATTGGACAATATTACAGCTCAAACAACAAACCTTGCACTGAACAACTTTTTATTAGCTCTTATATTACATTCTAATGGACATTATGTTGCAGGTGCTGTTCATAGAGCTTAAGTCATTTTACACCCGGAACATTCCTTAGATGCTCTCTATCTCACTACTCTGAGCAATAAACACACTGCAGTGCACATTCAGACTGAGCTGTAATCATCATATAATTTTATGACAGTTTCTACACGTCGCTTGTTGACTTTTACTGGAAAAAACTGGCAGAGGCAAGAAGGAACTCTAAACATCGGCTTTTAAGGGAATAAATGTTCTCGTGTCAGTGAATATGTCACTTTTAAAGCCGGTGTGTGAGAACATGCTGTGAGTGAATCAGGAAAATATATTTATTTGATGATTTGTGAGTGAAAGGCAAAGAAAAATAGACGGAGGAGAAGATTGACAGAGAGTAAAGGGTTGAACGGTGTCTCTCTGTGTCCCAGCGCTTCTGATGGTTATTGCTAATAAATCTTGAGCGTGAAGGAGAGAGGTGTCAAGTTGCGCAAACAGAACGGCCAAGTGTGTGTGTGTGTGTGTGTGTGTGTGTGTGTAAACCCACTCTCCTCGCCCTCTGGTGAAGAGCGAGCAATTAGGACCTGCCTGTGATATGAACACACACAGCTGATAACACACACCGATCATAACCACTGTTCAGTCAAAAGAATCAGCACATTTTGCATGCCAAACAAACATATTTAGTTTGATTTAAAAATGTAATTGAACTTATTATGACTTACTGATTATGAAGATATTATTAATTAGATAATAATTATGGTGACAGATAGGTAATGCATTTTTATTACAGTGGCTTTATATACTACTGATAAATATACTAGGGATGTAATTCTTTAATAATTATTTATTGAATCAAAATGATTATTTTATGTATGGCTGATAAAAGGATAATAGCCAATATTAAAATTCTGTACTATTGTCCAAGTAAATAAAACATAAAAATAAACTGAAATCAATCATTTTAAAAGCAACAAGTGAATTTAAGTATAACAGCATTATAATGTACAGTATGAAAAAAATGGATATTCATTTTGAGATCTGCAAAAGATTACAGAAGAGTGTTATTAAATTATTATTGTTTTTAAAAGTCAGCAGTAAGTGTCAGATGACAGCAAGGGTAACTTAAATCTAAAAAAAATGAGCAGAACAATTAAATATCCAATATTGACTGATCAGTGTCATTTTATGTATTTATTATATTAGATTATAGTATATATTAATATTTCGAATTAGCTTTATGTATTTTCATTGTTATGATTTTCCATTTAAGTTTTTTTTCTAATTTCATATAATTTTCATGGAACTTTGTTACATCTATTTATTTATTTCTATTATTACATCTATATTATAATATTTACAGTTGTATATATATATACCGTTATCCATCAAACATGTGTATAGTTCACAGTTGAGCTTAGAGGGGCGGATTATGTAATGTTTGATGTTCTTGGACCCACCTATCAAAAAGAAAAAAAGGTATAAATAACAAATGCTTTACAAATCTTTCTCATCTGTTTACCTTGTGTTTTATTTGTTTACCTGTTTTAAATTATGGGTTATTTGAGGTTGAAGGCATATGTATGTAAGGGGGCATTGATTAAAAGTATTACATTACATTTTTTTGACCCTGTTTTTTCTGTAATACATTCTATTAATTTAACATGTTAAACTGACAGCTCTAATTTAGCTGTAACACTATTGTTGATGGAAATTGTCAAAACACTAAAAAGAGTTATTTGCCCACGTGCACACTGACTCACACATGCACACCATAGACGGCTGGTTTTGCTTGAACAGAAACTTAATGAAACAGAGCTAACAGCCATCGCCTAATGCAGTGGGGGCCAGCCGGGCCTCAGCCTCACAAACACACACACACACACACACACACACACACTGCGCTACAGCTTTGCCTCTTGCCTGTCCCTTTGCTTTCTCATATCGTATTCTGTGTGCTGGAGCAAACCATTGTTTGTCAAATCTATTGTATTATCTCATGTAGAGCAGCATACAGTACAACATTGTCTCTGCTATCAGATAAATCCTCTGTAGTTTTCAAAACAGCACAGACATAAACTATCCAGTCATCTATGAGAAGCTATTAGATTAAAATGGCTGCGGTCCCACTTTATATTAAGTGGCCCCAACACTAGGAATTAAATCAGTCACCTTATTGTGTCAATGTATTGCAAAACACTTTTGCTGCTATTGAGGTGGGATACAGGTAAGGTTAGGGACAGGTTTGGTGGTATGGGTAGGTTTAAGGGTGGGTTAAGGAGTAAGGGTCAACAGTGTAATTATAAATGTACTTTCAGAAATTAATTACAGATGTAATTACATTTTTAAAATATAAGTACAATGTAAAAACATGTACACAATAAGTGCATTGTACCAAATGATTAATTTAAAAGTAAGTACATAGTTGTTAAGGCCACTTAATATAAAGTGGGTCCATGGCTGCTAATAAACCTGCCTGTTTGACATGGTAAAGTGGCAGTGAGAAATTATTTAATAGTTTATAGCTTACTCTTAATATCAAATGGTTGGTCTGGCCATTGATTGGTCATCGAAGAAGGGTTATCGACTGATTACTTTTTCACCGTTATTAGCTCTTAATTTAGCTGCGATTGACCTTTGACTGTGCTCACACTCTTAAAGTACAGAGTTAAGGACTGATCAACTCCAAACTGAGTCCCTCTGTAGTTACTTTACGTCTATTATTGCTTTATTATGGCTGACAAGGACTTTATTTTGGAGTAAGACTAGGTGATATATTGAATATTTACATATTATACATAAATATTATGTATTTAAATTTTTTTGGTTTCACTCACCTTTCTTAAGAAATGTGCAAATCAGCATATTAGCATGATTTCTGAAGGATCACGTGACACTGAAGACTGGAGTAATGATGCTGAAGTATACTTAAATAGGAAACATTTATTTTCAATTGTAATACTATTTAATAATATTACTGTTTTTACTGTATTCTTGATCAAATAAATGCAGCCTTGGCAAGCATAAGAGACTTTTTTAAGCACAGACCCCAAACATTTAAACATACTGTAATAAAATTCAGTATTTTCGAACATGCCTTGATTATTGTTTTAATCTAGATCTTATCTTCAGTAGATTTTGCCATTATGTTATAGTTAATCTATTGATAGATTTTTTTATACCTTAACATCTTTGGTAGTCACAAATAATTGTTCATCCAACTAAAAGGGGAAAAAAACTATATTAAAAAAAAAATATTTTGAATCGAAGATAGTTTTTAAATGAAACAAATGTTACAGGCTGTCATATATATATAGAGTATATATATACCAAAAAACAGGGTGTGGTGTGAAAATTGTTGGCCACCTTCCTGATTTCTTATTTGTTTGCATGTTTGTCACACCTTAATGTTTCAGATCATCAAACAAATAAAAATATTAGTAAAAGATAACACAAGTGAACACAACATCCAGTTTAAATGAAGGGTTTATAGTAAGGGAAAAACCAAAAATCCAAAATACTACATGGCCTGGTGTGAAAAAGTGTTTGCCCCCTAAACCTAATAAATGGTTGGACCACCCTTAGCAGCAACAACCGCAATCAAGCGTTTGCAATAACTTGCAATGAGTCTGTTACAGCGCTGTGGAGGATTTTGGTCCACTCACCTATGCAGAATTGTTGTAATTCAGCCAAATTGGAGGGTTTTCGAGCATAAACCGCCTTTTCAAGGTCATGCCACAGCATCTCAATAGAATTCAGTTCAGGACTTTGACTAGGCCACTCCAAAACCCTCATTTGGTTTTTCTTGAGTCATTCAGAGGTGGACTTGCTGGTGTAGTTTGGATCATTGTCCTGCTGCAGAACACAAGTTCGCTTCAGCTTGATGTCACGAACAGATGGCCGGACATTCTCCTTCAGAATTTTTTGGTAAACAGCAGAATTCATGGTTCCATTTATTACAGCAAGTCTTCCAGGTCCTGAAGCTGCAAAGCAGCTCCAGACCATCACACTACTACCACCATATTTTACTGTTGGTATGAAGTTCTTTTTCTGAAATGCAGTGTTACGTTTACGCCAGACGTAATGGGACACACACCTTCAAAAAAGTTAAACTTTTGTCTCATCAGACCACAGAATATTTGCCCAAAAGTCTTAGGGATAATCAAGATGTGTTCATGAACACTGACCTTAACTGAGGCAAGTGAGGCCTGCAGTTCTTGGGATGTTGTTGTGGGGTCTTTTGTGACGTCTTGGATGAGTCGTCGTTGTGCTCTTGGTGTAATTTTGGTCGGCCGGCCACTCTTGGGAAGGTTCTCCTCTGTTCCATGTTTTTACCATTTGTGAATAATGGCTCTCACTGAGGTTCGCTGGAGTCCCAAAGCTTTAGAAAAGGCTTTATAACCTTTTCCAGACTGATAGATTTCAATTACTTTCTTTCTCATTTGTTTATGAATTTCTTTGGATCTCGGAATGATGTATAGCTTTTGAGGATCTTTTGGTCTACATCACTTTGTCAGACAGGTCCTATTTAAGATATTTCTTGATTTCGAACAGGTGTGGCAGTAATCAGGCCTGGGTGTGGCTCGAGAAATTGAACTCAGGTGTGATAAACCACAGTTTTAAAAGGGGGGCAAACACTTCTTCACACAGAACCATGTAGTTTTGGATTTTGTTTTCCATTAATAATAAAAACCTTAATTTAAAAAACTGCATGTTGTGTTTACTTGTTATCTTTGACCAATATTTAAATTTGTTTGATGATCTGAAAACATTAAAGTGACAAACATGCAAAAAAATAAGAAATTAGAAGGGGGCCACACTTTGTAAACAACTGAATATAGATATATATATTTTTTTTTTTTTTTTTTTTTTTTAAGTTTAACCTCCCTTTGTGGAATAATAAATCTGAAGTGTATGGAATCTGCTTTGGCAATCAATTTTACCGTTTCACTATTTTGGTTATATTTTCTCACTGAAATATTCTCAATACTTTCCCATAGCCATGACTGGCTTCCCAACAGCTATATGATGTGTCCTCTGGGAGTAATTATTTAGCATATATTTTAAAATAGGGTTTTTAGGAAATAGACCACCAAGTGTTTCATAGTGATTCTGCAGTGCTTTCAGTAGAGTGTAATGGTGTGAACCGTGTGACCTGGAGTAACCCCATCTCTCTCCCATCAACCCCTCCTCTCATTCACCCAAAGGAAGTTACAGTGTTGGCTCTGCTTCAGGCTCCATTTTTAGCTCTGTTCTGGCTCCCCTAATGTAAACTCTACAGGAAGTAGCCTCTCTGGGTCAGAGGTTGGCTTCTTTTCCCATACTGCAGTCGAGTAAAGCCCTAGAGTATGACAGATGTCCCAGGATTCCAGAGCGCTGAGCTAAAGCCGTTTTGGTTGAAAGGTTCAACTGATCACTAGAGAGACACTGAATGAGTCTGCTTTTCTTTTTTCTTCTCCCCTCAGCTGAGCGCAAACGTGCTGATCTTCCTGTGCACCAACATCATTGGGATCTGCACTCACTACCCAGCAGAGGTCTCTCAGAGGCAAGCCTTTCAGGAGACGCGAGGCTACATCCAGGCCCGACTGCACCTGCAAAGAGAAAACCAGCAGCAGGTCAGTTCAGTGTCGAGGCCGTGACCATTCTCATTCACTGGCACAATTTACTAGCTACACTACTGTTCAAAAGTGACATTTTTTTTAAAGAAATTGATACTTTTATTTAGCAAAGAAGCATTAAATTTGATTAAAGACATTTATAATGTTACAAAAAAATCTTATATTCATCAAAGAATCCTGGAAAAAAAAAACAGTGTCACACATTCCACAAAAATATTAAGCTGCATAACTGTTTTCCTGCGCAGCAAATCAGCATATCAGAATGATTTCTGAAGGATCATGTGACACTGAAGACTGGAGTAATGATGCTGAAAATTCAGCTTTGCATCACAGAAAAAAATTAAGTTTTGAAAAATGTACAAATAGAAAACAGTAATTTTACTGCATTTTTGATTAAATAAATGCAGTGTTGGTGAGCATAAGACACGTCTTTCAAAAACAAAACAAAACAAAATCTTGCCGACCCCCAAACTTTGAACGGTAGTATTGTTTCCTTTTGAGACTTTGAGTGTCTTCCTTATTTGTGTCACTAGTGGAATTTGTATAATCATTTACATCTATTCATTTTAAGGACTGGTGCCTGGCATTAAAATTGAATTCTATATTAAATGATTTTTAAAATGCTTTATTCAGTAACTGACTCTAAATGACATCACCAGCTGTGTGTTATGGATGGGGATTTTACGATTCGATTCATGATACTGATTTCACGATTTGATTTTCTCACGATATTTTTTTTTTTAACAAAATTAGATTTAAGACAAACTATAAATGAGTGTCCTTTTATTATTGCTTGGACAAAATGCTGCACATTTCTTTGTGAAACAGAAATATGTCAAATAACAAAACTAAATTGAAATTTTAAAACAAACCCCAAATCTAATCAAATAAATAAGACAAAAAAACCTCTTCATATAAACAAATGCTACCTGTGCTCTTTCCATTCAAAAGTAGAGGCAACCACTGCATTTGAATCCCAATCCAAACAAAGATGCTGAATACATGCAGCATGAGCAGTTTTTAGAATCTAAATTAGATTGTATAATTTCAAAACCTAAAGCAAACACAGAATGGTCTGACTTTAACTTTGTGAAATTATGCTACATAAAACACCTGCACAAAACAAAAACAGCAGAAGCTCTGAATGAGACGCAGACTCACTCTCTGCCAGCAGGTGGCGCTTATGGAACAGCAGATACAGTGTTTCCTTGGCTGTAAACAAAGTAGCGCTGCTACTTTAATATGCATTATACAGAGGTAAGATAAAAAGAAAATACCATCTAAACTTTTCTAAAGACAGTCAGTTCCCCTCAGAGATACATTCATATAAACTTCCACCCCCAAATGTATCACGTTTCGTTTAACATCTCAACCGTCTTGAATAGTCACACATTTATATCGATTTTCAACTGGCTCGCGGTGAATCGTTACATCCCTAGCTATGGACAATCATTTATACCTGAATAATGACACTGGCAAACTAATAAATAAGGATGCCAATAAAAGTGTTTAAAAAGTGCACAAAAAATTTAGAATGTTCGAGTTCCAAAAATTCCAACGAATTCCATGTATATTCAGTATAGGGGTGTCGCAATTTACAGGTATTGACGATAATTGTGATATTTAAAAAATATATATTGATATCATGTTAATCAGTGTTGGGGAAAGTTACTTTTATAAGTAATGCATTACAATATTGCATTACTCCATAGAAAAAGTAACTAACTGTGTTACTTTTTGTCACCTGAACTGGGCTTGCTTACTTATTTTTAATAACCAAAAAAATCAAAAGTTATACTTTTGGCAACTGTAATGGTCCTTTAATACCAAAAGTGAAATTAATAAGCCTCAGGCTGAAGGAAGTGCCTCTGCCTCTTCACATCAGTCCCAATTTCTCTCAACACGAGGACAGAAATGGTGTTACTTGCGTGTCTTATTTGGAAAAGTAACTCAGATATTTCTGCGAAAATGTAAAAGTAATGTGCTACTTTACTAGTTACTTAAAAAGTAATCTGATTACGTAACTAGTATTACTTGTAATGCGTTACCCCGACACTGATGTTAATACTGAACATATGATATTATGTAAATAATCCAGCACCAGTAACTATCTGGTTGACTCTCCAACATAGTAGGTTGACAGTATTGGTGAACAGAACAGAAAAAAACTATGCAGTATGTAGCTACTAATGCTGCACAAAATCATCTCAAAGGAGATGACAGACGGAAAAAGTTAACATGCCAGTTTGGGAGCTTTTTGGATTCCGTAAAAAAAAAAAAGATACTCCAGTGTGCAGGAAGTGCCAATAAACTGTAAGTGTTTATTTATTTGATCTTGTACACTTTGGTACAGCTAAAATCTGTTCATGCCAACGACAAACTATAACAGTAACTATTAAACACTAAAACGATAACGGTAATGATAAAAAAATGTACACAAAATGTAGTGAATTCCACATCACAGCTATAAAAAAAGAGGACTGAAATTACTGTCAGAATGATTTTTTCCAGCTCAGGCATCTATAACATCAGACGAGAAAACTGCAGAGCGTTTTTATAATAAACAGAACAATAATGTGCGTTGGTGTGGATGCCTGTGAAGTTATGGTTATAGTTATTGTTCTCATATGAATGGGCTTTTATGCTTACTGTCATGACTGTGTAGATTTTGTTTATGTTTCATGTTCTAAATTCATGTCTTTTATTTTGAAGGTTAGTTTTGTTCATAGCCTTAGTCTTTATCACTTCCTCATGTTTCCTGTCCCTTATGTTCCTGTTTCATGTCTTAATTGTTTTCAGGTGTTCCTTGTTAACTCATTAACTTGTGTATTTATAGCCTTCATGTTTCTCTTTTCTCTTGTTGAGCTTTGATCAGTGGAACCTGCTGTTTGTGAATTCTGTTCTGGTTTCTGGTCAAGTTTGTTGAAGTGAAGTTCAACTCATTATTTGGTTCTGTTTATTTTCTGTTTGTTTGACGCGTTTTGAAATAAACTGCACTTGTGTTCAACTCTGCTCTCCTTCAGTGGACTCAGCGTTACACTTACAAACTCTCTCTCCATGTCTCTACCTTCATGTTTTGAGTGTGATTCATAGGCCAAAAAATGAAAACACAAAATAAACAATGTTTAATAAGACTTGGTAACACTTTACAATAAGGTAAACTATATTTTCTTAAATCAATTACGTTAACCAAAAAACAACATGAAAAAATACTTTTCCCTAAAGCCAGTTATTAATCTCAGTTTATGTTCATTTCAACATTTTACTAATACATTATTAAAATCAAAAGTTGTATGTGTTAATATTATTTAATGAGCCTGAGGTACATTGAAAGTACAATTAAACATTTTTTTTTTTTACAGAGCCACCAAACGGAATTTACTGTTTGAATTTCTTAGGAAAAATTATGACTTTGTTTCATATCAGAAATAACCTGCTCTGTCTTGTTTGTCGGCAGTTGTCAGTGTCCTCTTTGCTTCGTGATGTATTTTTCACTGCGTGAGAACATGAGATGTGTGGTGTGAGTGCCATGGCTTGTCGGACATAGCAACAGTAACTAAGGGGGGCGGGCCTTTGTGAAGGGTCAATTGCCATTCGATTCTATGTAAAGAATTCTAGAGATATAAAGTGACGTGACATGTGGCCAAGTATCGTTACATACACACTGTGAACACACACCTGGAGCAGTGGCCCACCCTTTTATGCTGCGTCGCCCGGGGAGCCAAAAAAGTTGGGGGTTTGGTGCCTTGCTCAAGGGCACCTAATTCGTGGTATTGAAGGTGGAAGAGAGCTCTGTACAGATTCACTCCCCCCCCCTACAATCCCTGCCAGTACAAGACTAGAACCCGCAACCGTTGGGTTACAAGTCCGACTCTCTAACAATTAGGCCACGACTTCCTCACTATAAAAGACTTTTCCCAATATAAACCTGTAGTCATGGCCAAGCCCATAAATATATGCCACGGGTAGGCCTGTGCGTATAGCTTACAACATTCTCAACGTATCCATGTTTCATATCGTTCTGTACGCGATTATTGAACATTTTATAAGCCTTTTTTTTTTAACACAAAGCCAGAGATTTTTTTATTTTTTTATTTAAACCACTGTAATTTATAATTAACACAATTTATTTATACAAACATCTAACAAATTTAACATTCAAACACAAAATAAAAATTAAACAAATTTTCTATTTTCTAATGTTTTATATGCAGATTAAATTGGTATTTTTTTGTATAGGTCTAATTGTCTCCCGAGGCTACAGGAGGGCGCACTGAGCAAAATAATGCAGCGCATTTATCAAGTAACTCTATAAAAACGTGCATTACGTCTAAACTAACTGATAAAAATCAAATTCAATTTCGTAAATTTGCATAAACAATTATGGAACAAACATCCATCACGTATTTATGCACTGCTTAATCCAAAGAGCCGAAACGCCATTCACACAGACGGCATTGAAAAGAATAAACCTCCACAAATTTGCGACGTGTTTTTCCGAAAAGTTTTTTAACTGTTTTAACGTTGCCAGTGGCTTTTCCATACATCTCTTCTTGTGTGCAGCAGCCATTATTATTCCGTTCCTAAAAAATGCGCTGATTTATGCCGTTCGGTGTGAATGGCTTGGTTGCGTTGTAAGCCCCATTCAAGAGCTTTCTCCGCATTGATCTTCTTTTTCTCTAATTGTTTAATGATAACGCAGCAGCGTCCGCTCTTCTTTGGGCGAGACTAACAAAACATTCAAATGCAACAACTTCACTCACATCATTATCACCAGCATCTCGTTGCTCCACTGATTGCCCTTCCCCTGTTGCACACCTAACATTCAAATGCAAATGTGTATTTTAAATTCAACTAATATTCATTCTTTATTCACAATCTCCTTATCACAGGCAGACACAGCACTCATTTCAGCATGTGTTCGTGTTTGTGTGTGCTGTCTGCGGCACTCATAGCACGTGCCTATATCGTGCGCTTTATCAAAAAAAATGTATATCGATATCGAAGAAGGTGTAGCGTCGATAAATACCGATACCGTTTTATCGCCCAGGCCCAGCACTGGGATGCTGCTGTTTGACAGGCAAAGAACAACTACATAAAGAAAGGGTATTTGATCTTCAGTGAGAAGAATTGCATGGCAATCTTTCTTTCTCTCTCACACACATTCCCTCTCTTCTCTCCTCTCAACAATGTTCAGGAACGCCTGTTGCTGTCTGTTTTGCCAAGGCATGTCGCCATGGAAATGAAGGCTGACATCAACGCTAAAAAAGAAGACATGATGTTTCACAAGATCTACATCCAGAAGCACGACAATGTCAGGTGAGCATTACTGTTATGGGTCAAACTGTGCCACATTTAACCAGGACTGGATTTGATTAGATTGCGAAAAGCGATTTAATCAAGTGATCTAAGACTATTTAGGATATTATTGGTTTATATTATGTTTCCCACCCTCATGGCCTCATGATGTAATTAGCATCAGCACAACAGACAAGTTGTTTCAGAGGTGGAGAAACTCATTATATTTTCGGGTGAGACTATGAAAACAAGCATATGTTTTTCTTTAGGTTAACATTTAATTCATCAGTAAACTCCCTATAGAAGAACAATTTGTCTCAATATTTAATAATATCTTTCCATTCTTCTTTCCCGTCTCTTTTACCCATTTCTTCTTTGCTTTAGCTCTGGAAGCTCGTAATAGAAACAGTGGGGCTTTTCTTATGAAATGTGGTCAGCTAATTATGGCAAGAGAGGGAATAGTTAATTATCAGTCACTAGACTAGAGCTAACCCCAGAAGATACTGAAATGAAGCCACGATTCAACTAAAGCGCTCCATAGCGCCTGCTCTCACACAGCCTCGGAGTGAATTTCCCCTCAGCTCAAGGGATTCACACACTCATACTGTATACTTTTCTACCTACAGTTATGTTATTGACCTCTATGTTTCCAAACATAGCTTTTTTTTTATCTCTGTCTTAATTCATTGTGTTTTATTGGCATGACTGTTTCCTGTGAAATATTACCAAAGCATTTAATCAATGCAGGAACATTTTAGTTAACAATAGACTTTTATGTTGTAAAAGACAAAGCAACAATTCATCCTGTTTAAATCTCTTTCGCTCTGTCTTTGTCAGTATTTTGTTTGCAGACATCGAGGGTTTCACTAGTCTGGCGTCGCAGTGCACGGCTCAGGAGCTGGTTATGACTCTAAATGAGCTGTTTGCCCGCTTTGACAAGCTGGCTTCGGTGAGCACATCTGTTAACACATGCCTAAAAGATGTTTCTCAACTGGATCGTTGATGCAGCATCGTCTGTTTACAATAGACCAATTTCAGTGTTTGCAAACAGTGATGAAGGTTTTTGTGGGCGGAGCCTATCTGGTGGCAGAAAATGACAGTTTTAACGTAGCAGTCTATTCAAGCCATGGACTAAAAGAATAACAAGTGTAATTTTGAGTTTATATTTCAAAATTCAGACTTTTTTTAACGCAATTCTGAGATTATATCTCTCTATTCTGGTAAGAAAAATCAACTCGACATTCTTTTTAGTTTAGAATCCCACACTTCTGGCTTTTTCCCCTCAGAATTGACAAACTCGCAATTGTTGAGTTGAATCAAGTTATGAAGTCCGAACTAGGAGATATAAACTTGTGTTTGCAAGAAAAAAAAGTCAGAATTGTGAGATAAAATAGGTAAATGTTATGTAAAATGTTACAGGTTTAAATACGAGTTCAGCCATGTTTCAACTTGTCGGGCTATACACAGGTCCCCTATGTGAATGTTATATAGACCTATTGTTTAAATCAAATGTATGCTTTAAAAGTAGGGTAATCATATTAGGTTTCATCCATAGTCTGTCCATTTAAACATCTGCGTTTAGCTTCAAATGGAGTCTTTGACAACAATATTCTATTAAAATTATTTGCATTCAGATTCTGACATCCAAAAGCACAACAATACATTTTTCTCTTATTCCATGGATTTGACCTGTTTCCCTCCACTTGTTCCCAGTGTTTTTCTGCCACCACAATGCACGCGCAGCTGCAAGTGACGTAACTGTGACGTCTACTCCAAATTGCTCTATAGTGACAACATGAAGTCTATATTTAATAAATTGTTGAGATTGCTAGATATTAGTTCAACATTATGCATACAGTTTTCACGTTTTCGTTTAAATATAATACACTTTTTTAAATGATAGAAAATAGAAAATACACTACTGTTTTGTGAACATGACTACATTTAGTAAATACTGGATTTTCATCAAAGATCCTTAAAACAAGTCATGGTTTTCCACAAATAGATAGGCATCAACAGTTTTTTCAACACTGATAATAAGAAATATTTCTTGAGCAGCAAATCAGCATATCAGAATGATTTCTGAAGGATCATGTGACACTGAAGACTGAAGTAATGCTGAAAATTCAGGTTTACATCAGGAATAAATTACAATTTACAGTAGGAAACAGTTATTTTAATAGTTATTTTATTTTAATCAAATAAATGCAGCCTTGGTGAGCATTAGATACTTATTTTAAAAAGAAACATTACAAATTTTACTGACCTCAAATTTTGAACTGTAGTTTTCATATATATATAAAATACTTGAATAATTGGTTTCATTTTGCACTTTCTGATGGGAGTCCTGATGGGTGCTGGACGAAATGATGAATGTCAGCAGCATTTCCAATGTAGCATTCCTCCAATCATTCAATCATTTTCTGATTATTTTAAAAACAATTCATTTGAGATTGAAACAACCCTACTTCATGTTGCTCTGCTTTGACTTCTCTTAAGACCTGTTACTCGCTGTAATGTATGTCCTTTGTCAAATCCATTGTTAAAGGTTTCTGTTTGTTCTCTCACTGAAGTTTTATCAGTATTGACACGTTTACACATGGTGTCACATGCACACACAAAAATCACACACTCTGTCTGTATCACACACTAAGCAGAATGACTACCCTCTTTTTACACCTCAGCGTGAAGCTGCCATCTCCCCAGCTTGAACTTTCTAATTAACTTCTGTTCCCTTTTGTGTGTGTGTGTGTGTGTGTGCAGGAGAACCACTGCTTACGGATCAAGATCCTGGGGGATTGTTACTACTGCGTGTCAGGGTTACCTGAGCCCAGAGCGGACCACGCTCACTGCTGCGTGGAAATGGGGGTGGACATGATTGAAGCCATTTCGTAAGTCTTTCTTAGTTGTCAGTTCTTCGGAACATCAACCTTGTGATATTTATTTCATATGAACAGTTGTGAGGTTAAATTATTTAATTTTTGATAATGATCTGTGAATTTAATGTTGGATATTAAATGTTTTATGTCTATTTGTTTATAAGGGATTTGCGAACAAAATGTATACAGATTTGTATGGTAACCAATATTATTTTTATATTAAAGTTAAAGTGAGACCCCGACAGTTGGGGAAAATGACCAGGTGTTTTTATTATTTAATGTAATTATTCATATTATTTTATAATAGTTATTGTTTAATAATAACTATTTATAATTCATTCCACGAATTAGATACAAATGTATAGATATATATTGCAGCCAGTGTTGTTATTGTTATTTTCAATTCGTCAAGTTGAAATACAGCCAAACCTAAAATAAGTAATATTAGATATTAAACTAAACAAAAACTTAAACAAATATGAGAATTCTGCTCAGCCACCTACGAATAACTAAAAAATAGTTGAAGTCTAACATTTCTAAACTAAAAAGAAAATTTTTAATTTAAAATAAAATAAATAAAATGACAAAGCTAAAAACTTATTAACCTACGCAACGTTTACCGGGGTTCAAGCGCTTTAGGTATTTAAGCACATAAGGAAAAAGACATTTCATATTATTTAGCAAGCGTGTAACCACCTAAATCAATTATTTAAAAAGCATTTTTGGCAAATCCAGGTGATTTACCATAGATATATGGTTTTAGACGTTTATGACTGTTATAGTGCCAGCTGTGGTCCAATCTCCCTGAAACTTTGCATGCTTGTTTAGAATCACCTGTCGCATGTGCTTAGCGGGTTTCGTGAAGTTTTGAGTTTTCGTTGAGGCTTTATAGGCTTTTGGGTATATTTGGATAGGCCCCTTTTCTAAAGGACCCCGTTATAGCTTCCCAAAGGGTACATTTCGACATGTTTTTTTTGAATAATCTTGACCAGATATCCCAGCTAGTTGCACGGCGGTGGTTTTTTTTTTTTTTTTCCAGATTGAATCCGAAAAACCTAGGCTATTTTTCCGCAAATTAGGTTTTTTCACATCTTCTCAATCCTTTAAAAAATGGTTTGATTGCCAGCAGTGGTTCTAGAGGCAAAGTTGTTTGGAACGAAGAGATCTATCATACGAGATGAATATCACGTGTATGTGCGGAAAACCGTGCAATGTAGGATCATTTACGCCCTCAAAAAATGCAATACCACCCCCCAGGGGCTGATTTCTTTCAAATTTCTCACTGACCACACAAACAGTCGGCCTCTGTTAGCCTTGTCTAATAGGTGCTCAAATTTCGTTGGCCAATGGCGGCCATGTTTTTTTGAGATACGCAAATGTCCCCATAGACACTTGTGGCACTTTGGACCAAGACCGTGCACAGTGATTTTCATGTTGATAGGACAAATGGTTGCCTATTTATAGCCATTTTTTCCCTCTTACAGCACCACCAAGTGTGTGACCTCAGCTTGAGCTCTTACATAAGTGTTCCAAGTTTGGCGAAGATATCTCATTCCGTTCAGGAGTTATAGCCATTTTAGTAAAATTGGCCCTGCCCCTTATGAACGTTTTGGCGTCCCTATGCGACGGTGAGTCGAAATTTCAACTTTTTTTTTGATAATTATTGAAATTCACTCTCCAGAGAATCTTTCTGCATTGGTTTGGTTCCGATCGGGTGAAAAACCTTGGGGTAGTTCGCAAAAGTAGGTTTTTCAAAAAATGCAAAATACCTGAAAATTTCGCCAGGCTCACGATCGAATCTGGCATGCGGTTTGTCTGGAATGAGCCAAGGATTCCAACATCATAAGACACTTGAGCCTGCAACTGACAGTTTAGGAGTTATGAGCGATTTCATACTTTTGATTGCTGTAGCGCCCCCATCAGGCCAATTGGGGTGAGCCTCGGTCACGTTGTAGGCAGTGTGAGTACTACTATCCCTCTAAGTTTCAAGTCTCTACGACTTACGGTTTGGTCTGCCTGATCACTTTTAGGTCAGAATGGTGATCTTTGAAAATCTTAATTACAATAGGGTTTCAGCGCTACGCGCTTGAACCCCTAATTAAATTACTAAAACAAACCAAATGTAAAATCAAAAACTGCTAATAAAAGCTAATATGGACTACTAGTATGTAAAAATAATACTAAAATAACACAACTCCAGACACCATGAACCAGCTTGTGATTTATTAATAACTTGTTTGTGTTTGTGTCAGATTGGTGCGAGAGGTCACAGGGGTCAATGTAAACATGCGGGTCGGTATCCACAGTGGTCGCGTGCACTGTGGAGTTCTTGGATTGAGAAAGTGGCAATTTGACGTGTGGTCCAACGACGTCACACTGGCCAACCACATGGAGGCTGGAGGCAAAGCCGGGTGAGAGTCAGACATGTAAACAAAGCTACACATAGCACTTGGCAGACTGTTTAGTAAATGTACCATTAATGTAACATTAACATTGTTGACACAGCTGAACATGATTTTATTCCTCAGGAGGATCCATATCACTAAAGCTACTCTGCAGTACCTGAATGGAGACTATGAGGTGGAGCCAGGTTTTGGAGGGGAGAGGAACGCCTACCTGAAAGAGAACAGCATTGAGACTTTCCTAGTGTTGGGCTGCAGTCAAAAGCGGGTTAGACATGTCATTTTGTGCTGAGTTCATGCTACAACATTTTTAAGATGATTGTGCTATAACCTTTACCATCTTCAAATGTCACCAACAAGCAACATCTCTGCTATATATATATATATATTAGGGATGTGCATCTCATGACTCAGGCCGATACGATACGCATCTCGATGCATAGCCAACGATACGATACATTAAAGATACATATGAAGCAGCTACCGATGCGATACGATTCATCCCTATTACGATGCAGTGCGATCTGATTCCGATTCGATTCGATTAGATTCAACACAATGCGATTCGATGCAATACGATGCAATGGAGAAAATATGATCAGTTTGAATGCTTGAGCCTGTTTTTGTTTTCCATAAAATCAATTAACCCAAATACGCCAGGCTTATTTCAGTTAGTTGGTTTCATAAAGCAAATTTAACATAGGCCAAGATCAAGCTAGTCACTGTGGCAACTTATGCTGGGAAACTAACCTGGTCTAAAGCAGGCTAACTGTCAAGCTAATCTAAGCTTATTTTGTACAGTTTCTAGCCATGCAGCCTTTCTCTCTGGTTGTATGACAGCTGTACCTTTTATAGTTAGCAGAACAGATAACAGAACATTAGAACATTACAATCTAAAAATGCTCTTTAAAAGCATTAAAATAACTAAATTAAAAGTTTAAATCACTGAATTAAAAATGAAAATAAATAATAAATAAAATGACTATTTTAACTGGTATAAAAAACACACATTAACTCATCTGAGCTTAGTAATTAGTACTGTAGCCTACTAGCTTACATTTGATTTACCCATTACAATAGTCCCTTTACAGTTACTGCTATCATAAAAAAATACACTTTATATGTAGGTTTAAAATTCTACAAAAGAGACATTTAATGTCAAAAACAATTTTTTTAGCAAATGTATATTTTACTCAGAATTATTACGCTCCGTCTGTTTAGCGTGCATGTGCGCAGCAGCGCTCGTTGCTCTCGCGTGCCTCGCCCACTCCTGACAGCAAAATGGACATGTTTGCATGACTTTAACATTTACAGATGAAAAATATACCTTTGACATGTCAGTTATGCACTGAGGAAAATACAACGTCTCAAATGCATTAAACAACACAGATATATTTGCTGTTTGTCATGGTGGAATGATTTGATCCATGATCGACATTAAGATACTAGCGTGCACAAATTAGTGAGATTGTGTTAATTTAATTTGTCGTTAATGGAACAGCTTTAGCCCGTGATTTGTTAGGTTATTTCAATTCAGTTTTTGGACTTTAATCCCAGTTTTTTTCTCGGGTCTCCGTGGTGTTGTGGTTCGTCATATTCACGCAGCAGCAGTGACGCTTGAGAAACAGTTTAGAGAGGATAAATCAATCTACATATAAAATATTGGTCACATATTATTGGTCACTTTCTAAACAATAAAAGTATTAGCGCATCCACCAGTAATTATATAAATAAATTGTTTTTTACCGATGCAAGTATGTTAGAAACGATGCATCGTGATATAAATGGCAACTTGTAGCCGATGCACACTATTTAAACCGATGCATCACATCGTTCGCTTTTTATGCCGATGCACCGAGCGAATCGTGGAATCTTCCCATCCCTAAAATATTTATTACTATATTTACCTTATAATTATTTTAATTATTTATTTATTTATCTTTTTTGTATACTGTATTTTTTACACTCAAAAAAAACTTTTTGTTACGATTTTTTTTTCTTTCTTTTTATGGTAAAGAAAAAAAAAATTTGATAGAATGGTAGAAAATGTCTTTAAAATATAACTGAGCCAAGTCAAAATTACTGTGCTGCTCTTAAAAATGTAATTTATCACAAAATCTCAAATTAAATTGATATAGTTTTATACTGTAAACTATAATGTTATGATTTGTGATGCATAAATCCATTTGTAACGTTTAAAACAATGGATTTTAGTCTTTATTTTTTATTTTTATTTTTATTTTTATTTTAATCAATTTCGACATTTATTAATGATCTTGCATAACACTAAACAACATGCTTCTCTTTTATTCAAGAGCACAAAACTTTTCCTTTGCCCTTGACTGTTTCAGAAAGAGGAGAAGGCCATGATGGCTAAGATGCAGCGCATGCGGACGAACTCCAACGAGGGTCTGGTACCGCGATGGGTGCCTGACAGATCCTTCTCCAGGACTAAAGACTCCAAAGTCTTCAGACAGATGGTGAGACCCCACATGACCTGTCGGTCAATCTGTCACCCACTCCCTGTGACACTCGCCTGACGTCTCTCTCCTCTTCCTTCAGCCGATTTCTGCCTTTACATGCTTCTTTTAGTCCTCCTACATTACTCTCAGATCTTTCTAATCTTCATTTGTTTCTTCTCTTCACTCAGGGCATTAATGAATCATCCAGCAAAGACAAGTGAGTGATTTTTCTTAGCTTTAAGAGAGTAAATGCAGTGGGGGGAAAAGGGAACACAAAAGGCAGAATTAGAAATGTGCTTTTCTAACTGTTCTTCTGCTCACAAACGCAGCCGTGGTGCTCAGGAGGCGCTGAACCCCGAGGACGAGGTGGATGAGTTTTTGGGCCGTGCCATTGACGCTCGCAGTATTGACCAGCTCCGCAAAGACCACGTGAAGAAGTTCCTCCTCACCTTCCAAACCTCCAGCCTGGAGAAGAAGGTCAGACTCAAAGACGCTGGCTGAGATCCAGCTTCCCGTCCCGATCACCCCACCCTTTCCAGTTTAATTTAGTAGTGCCGATCGTCTAGCAGACTAACAGGATGGATGAGATCATCAGAGATCAAATGTCCTCCAATTTCCTGTTTGGTATTTAAGAAGAAGAAAAGTAGACTGAATTCTTCAGAGTTGTTCAAAGCAGTTTTTAACATGTCATTAGGTTAACGGAGTTTTTTTGGTGGTTGTTAGTCATTAGCAATCAGCAATAATTCACACAGCATTCATTTTTGGCACAGATTGGTAAACCAACATATTTTAATATTTTATTTTCTTGTCTTGTTTCTAGTATGCCAAGAAGGTAGACGATCGTTTTGGCGGTTACGTGGCCTGTACTCTGCTGGTCTTTCTTTTATCTCCTTTTATCCCAGATACGTCTATTCCCTCGTGACGTATCAACACACACACACACACACGCTCACACACGCTTACTTAAAGGGACAGTTCATCCCAAAAATTAAAATTCTGTCATCATTTACTCACACTCAAGTTGTTCATGTTCAAAACGGGTTTACCCCCCCCCCTGTTTTACCGTTTTGCTCGATTAAAATTTTGTGAACGAAATCCAGTCATTGCAATAGGAATCGCCACATTTGCGGTAGTTCCTTTGAGGGGCAAAAAAGATTCGCTAATTTGCCTTGCTGACCTACAGAAAGCTGCTTGGTTATGAACGGCTTCTGTGTGAGAAGTCTATTTTGCTAATGACAATAGAACTAGATCTGTTTTTTTACCATGCAAGGCCTAAATTGCTAATGTTGGACCGCACCTAATACTCCGTAGAAAATGTTCTGCATTTTTTAAATTTTGAAAAAGTTATATTCATACTGTTTTTACAAATGAAGGTAATGATCGAAAAGTAGTTTGACCAATAACATGCAGCCATTGTACATAATCGACCAATCGTGGCACGTGAGAAGGTGAGATCTAAAGGTCAAAGCGCTGCAAGTACGCGTACATATTAGGTGTGTTCGTAAAAAAGAGGACGTATGGGGGTTTCCGCACTTTTACATAAGAGAGGTTTTGTCAGGTTTAGCTCACTTCTGTACAAAATCTGTACAAATTTGTCCCCAATATATGGCTGAGTATGTATACAGATGCACACACTTAACATGAATCTGAAACCTCCTCTATGTTTTGCAGTACTCTGGTCATGCTAGGAATATATATCAGCATCTTCATCATTCTTGCCAACATCCTTTTCATCTGTGCCATTTACTCCTGCGTAAAGGTAAGAGGTCTGCTTATGTAGTTTTTCATTCTCTTGCATCTTCTCTTGTACGAACGTGTACAATTGGGCTTTCTTCCCCTCTGTCTCACAGCTCTTCCCTGCTGCTATGCAGACTGTGTCCAAGAAGATTGTTCAGTCTCGCACCAACAGCACACTGGTGGGAGTTTTCACCATCATCCTCGTCTTCATCTCTGCCTTTGTCAATATGGTATGCAGAGCTGCCAAATCACTTCACACACAACATTAGTGTGTCTAACACTTTAGCTAACAATCTTATTTCTTCCAAAGAGACTGTATGGACACAAATGTTACTTAAAATACCAATTCTGTCATCATTTACTCACCCACATGTCGTTCCAAACACGTATGACTTTTTTTTTTTTTGCCAAATATCCAGAGTGCTGTAATCCGTACAATAAAAATAAATGATGACCAGTGTTGTCAAGCTCCAAAAATGGCAGAAAAGCATTAGAAATGTGCAGAGTGTTTATTTTGAGGTGAACTCTCCATTTAAAGGAATCGTTCAACCAAAAAAATGACAATTTGCTGAAAATTTACTCACCCTTTAAGATGTAGCATCATTTGCTCACCAATGGATGCTCTGCAGTGAATGGGTGCCGTCAGAATGAGAGTCCAAACAGCTGATAAAAACATCACAATAATCCACACCACTCCAGTCCATCAGTTAATGCCATGTGAAGTATAAATATGCTGCGCGTTCGTAAGAAAATTCATCATTATGCATTTTAACTATTAACTATTGCTTTCGGCTGAAGTCCTTTATAATTATTACTGCTTTCTTCAGTGAAAAAAGTTGTCTAAGCTGAAACAGGAGAGAAATATGGACAGATCAAGCACAGATTACAAGTGAAAACAGTTCTAAACAAATATATTGGTGGGTTTTGATGTGAGAGGACAACAGGGGATGGATATTTTCACTGAAGGAAGCGTTATTATTGATTTTGGACTCATAATCCATGTGAAGTGATAGTTTAAAGTCAAAACATTTTAATGATGGATCTGTTCCTTACAAACACACAGCTTTTCACTTCACAAGACATTAACTGATGGACTGGAGTGGTGTGGATTACTTGTGGATTATTGTGATGTTTTTATCAGCTGTTTGGACTCTCATTCTGACGGCACCCATTCACTGCAGAGGACCCACTGGTGAGCAAGTGATGCAATGCTACATTTCTCTGAGTCTGTTGTGATGTAGAAAAAAACTCATCTACATCTTGGATAGGCCAAGAGGGTGAATAAAATTTCAGTGAATTCTCATTTTTGTGGTGAAATATTCCTATAAATGCTTGTATCTATGCCTAAACTGATTATGTATTTCGGAGCCCGAGTGTATGTTTTGTGTTTCCTGTAGTTTTCCTGTGATACACGGAAACTTGTGGACTGTGTAGCAGAGCAGTTTAACTGGTCGTCAGAGATGGTTACTCCCTGTGTGATTCACAACTTGTCTCGCTCTGCTGCCGACGGCCTGAATATCTGTCCCAGCAACACTCCCTCCTGCCCCTTCCCTGAGGTAAAACGTGTGCATAGTCACACTAAGATCAAAACTTGAAACTTCAACTGAAACCGGATTCATGTTTTATCCCTTATGCCTCTTTCAGTATTTCAGCTACAGTGTGCTGCTGACCCTGTTGGCCTGCTCAGTGTTCCTGCAGATCAGTAGTATAGGGAAGCTGGCTTTAATGCTGCTCATCCAGCTCACTTTCCTGCTGCTTGTGGAGTGGCCAGAGGTGGTGCTGTTTGACAACGCAGACCTCTTCGTTACTGCCAATGCCCTGTGAGTACCGCTGCCAGCCTCTAGAGGGCGTCAGTACAGCTCAAACACCACAGACAGAAGTGGCTTTGAAGTGGCTTTATGTTCAGAAGATCATTTGAACCATAACTGGAGCTGATCTGTGGTCTGTTGTTTGTGATTATATTCAATAATATAATTCATTCATTTAGCATTAAAGTATTAAATACTGTGGTTTGCAGCAATGTTATTTTAGTATAATTTACATACTATATTATAAATTAGCTTTTATTTTTATATTTTCACGTTTTCATTTGGAGAAGGTTTCAGTAATTTTGTTATGTGCTTTTGTCTATTTTATTGTTTTTTATAATGCTCTATTTTTTTGTGTATTTTTTCTTTAGTTTTAGTTTTCTGGAATTTTAGTACGCTAGTAGTTTTTGATCTAGTATATTTCATCCCTATTTACCGTATATTTCAATTACGAAAATTATTTTGGAATAGTTTTTTCAGTTTTCCAGTTACAAAACGGTTTGCAAAATTTTATAATATATTAACAAATAAATCATATAAAATAGAAATAATATGAAATATAGAAAATATAAAAATAAATGGTTTAAGTGTTGTTGGGATGTGAACCTTTTCACTGCATGTTAAAACGAGTGTTTTTTGCTGCTCTTTTTTAGTGTTTTCAATGAAACTCTGCAATGGTGAGACCTAAATTCATCTCTTATGCTTCCCATTATTCATAATTTACAATTTATTGTTTCTATAAATGCAAAAGTGTTTAATGTTCTTGGTTTTTCTGCAGGTCCAGTCTCAATACGACTACTGAGCAGTGGTATGTGCAATTAATACAGTCTCTTTTTTCCATGTCTTCATCGTTTTTTTTTTTTAATGATTTTTAATGTTTTCTTGGAAACGCTAAATCTTTGCTGTGGCTGTGTGCCGTGTTCTGTTACCTTTATGCTGTGATGTAAATAATTTATCCTGTGGCTGACCTGATCTCTCTCATTTCAGTACTTTCAGGGTGACTAAAGTGTCCCTAAAGGTCATGACCCCAGTGATCCTCACTGTATTTGTACTAGCACTGTACCTACATGCCCAGCAAGTGGAGTCAACGGCTCGTTTAGACTTCCTTTGGAAACTTCAGGTCAGGGTTTGAGCCTACAGTATTTTGGCCAACACCAAAAGTTTAATCACTAAACTACAGCCACAGGGAGATCGTGTTTGTTGGTAATATGATGTAAAGCGTAGGGGGATCGGACAGCTAAGGGAATGAGAGATAAGGCACAACAGCAGTGATATCCCTAATTGGTCAAGACAGTAATTCGTTGCGTAACATAAAATTCATTGTAGAAATATGTCCTAGGAAGAAGAATGAATCGTAATAATGTATGATCTGGTTCCTCTGAGACGAGGCCGAGCAAGAAGAAAATGAGGATGAGGACCTTATCAAGGCTACTGCACAACGTGGCGCGCGGCAATTGCATAACACAACACAACATCCCCCTGCCCAAAGCTGATGCCGCGGAGGTAAGGCCACTGTTCCTAGCCAGTCACGAGAGTGGATGAATATGAACTGAGCGGGTACTACGCAGTCGTGGGAAGCTGCAACTAGTAGGCCGTCATGTAGTCATCGACCTCACCACACCAGAAGCTATTCCGGATTACGTACGTGGGCCGCCGGGAGAAGCCAAGCAAACGAGGTCGAGTGGGACAAAAAAAGGTTTTTGATCTGAGGGCTGCCTCAACATGTAAATCATCTACAGCCTGATCTTTGAGATCAAGTTTAGGGGGTGGCAGTGTAGGGAAAGGTTTTGTGTATTGAAAAGAATATAAAGAGACGTCTATGAAATTGATGATAAGAGCGACATAAACATGGGCTGTACAATGATAACCAAGATTAAAACTAGTTTGCGCGGATAGCTAGTACGTAGAGTGTTAACTGAAACATCTCCTCTCGGAATAGGATGCGATCAGCAGTGAAGGAGACAATAGACAGGACACATGCTGGAGAACGAATAAAGAACCATTGGCATGCACCTAATGGCCGCTCCCGGAGTCACAAAACACACAACAAAAAAAAAAAAAAAAAACAACCTTAGCCCAGAGAGGAAACGCGGCGCGGGAACATCGACAAGAATAAAGGTAAACAGACACCTCCGCGCGTAAGGCCGACTATCCTCCATGCACCAATCACGCGCACGATATAGATGCAGTATCAATGATCACTACATATACATTCAAACAATCTATACAGAATTAGAAAAAGTATCGGAAACTGGATGTTTTAAAACACAAACCTGATAATGTAACTTTCCAGCCAGGAGATAACCGCATATGTGTGGTGCATGAGTGTCATAGTTCAGTAACTCCTCGGGTTAACATATCCCGGGGGAGGGGTGGGGGGGAGGATTTTGGACCTGTAGTGAGGTGAGTGTCAGATGAGAAACGGCTAAGCACTAAATATTCAGAGTATAACCTAGTACACACAAACTAATTCAGTAATCGATGCATGTGAAATTGGTGAAATACTTAAACAGATTAGATGGGGAAGATTAATGTTACCATTCAACAAAATACTTATGTGGGCAAGAAACAATTGAGTTGTTAAAATTCACGTGGCTCCTACTACCCACAAGATAGCACATGATGTATTAAAATAATTACTCTTGCATGGCATACGCATAGTGTAAAGAAGAATAGCATATTTGAGAACCAATATAAGTTTTTACTTTAGAAAAAAGTGATGGTCGCAAATACTTATTAAATGGTGTATAGCAAATAACTGCGTAATTTAACAGCAGTGTGAACAAGTATAGTCCCTCCAACTGTTGCTCGTCAATCAACTTAAATCGATAAAAATGTAATTACCTTTAATATCTAACATGAAGGAGATGAAATAGAGTGACTCAAGATTGCATAGTACACAAGGAACATGTAAGGATAAGGTGAGGGAGGAAGAAAAGTTGGTTTGGCAGCGGTGTGGTGTCAAGAGGAGGTTGAAAAGCGAATAAAAACAGGGTGGGGAGAAGTGACAGGGGATAGGGGGGGGTTCAAATAGACAAAAAAAGTAGGACGAGCGGCGGGGTTAGTTAGTGCTGTCAAACGATTAATCGAGATTAATCACATCCAAAATAAAAGTTACTTTTACATAATATATGTTTGTGTGTACTGATATTTTATTGTCTTAATACCACATGGCATGGTCTAAAATATTTAAGACATATGTTTTTTGGTTTATATAAAATATTTTGTCTATTAATATATATATACACATGTAATATATATATACACACCAGTTATGTTTTTGTATTTATATAATATATACATAATATACAAAGTACACACGCATATATTATGTAAACAAAAACTTTTATTTTTCATCTTTTGACAGCCTAAACAGTTTGTAAAACTGAAATTAAATAAATAAAATATTTAATACTACAATTTTATATCAATCTAATTTCTAATATTGAAATTTTAAATTAAAAAATGAATACTTATAAGGAGTATATCAATAGATATACCACTATTACTATTTATCTAGTATACTACGACATGACATGATGGAAAAGGAAACTTTTTTTTAAAAAACATTAGAAATCCCCATGAATAATAAGGGTACATTACTAAATTGGCAATGGGTGTGTTGTTGTGTTTTGTGTGTGTGTGTGTGTGTGTGTGTGTGTGTTTGTGTGTGTGTGTGTGTGTGTGTGTGTGTTGTTTTGTGTGTTTTGTGTGTGTGTGTATGACTGAAAACAGATTGGCCAGTGGTCGCAGGAATTCCCTGGCGCCAGAAAGCCGCAGTATGATATCTGGGGAAACACAGTAAACGTGGCCAGTCGGATGGACAGTACAGGGGTCCCAGACCATATTCAGGTAATCCTTCAAGCCTACATGCTCTAGTCATCAGGAGCAAGTGATTTAGAAGTGATTTTCTGATGTTTTACTGGATGTCTTGCAGGTGACCACAGACCTGCACCAGGTGTTGGCCAGTAAAGGTTACAAGCTGGAGTGTCGAGGGGTCGTAAAGGTGAAAGGCAAGGGTGAGATGACCACTTACTTCCTGAACGACGGACCTCCCAACAGTTAGCAGCGCACTAGAGTTCCTTTGGATTCCCACAATTCCCCAGAGAGGAGGATTTCTAGAGGAAAGCAGAAGACAAACAAGTAGCCATCGCCATCACGTGAAGAAAAAACAAAGAAAAAAGGAAGATTGAAAAAAACGAAGCAGACTCCAGACTGGAGAGTCATGGCGGTCGTGGATATGGCTGTGCACCTTGAAGAACGATTGTTTTTAAGCCTCTCCCTCAGGCTGCTTGAAAGATGCAAAGTCTGTTTATTTAATAAAGGCCTTTATTTGCCGAAGAAAAACGCTGTACATAAGGCATTTTTTTCTCCAGTTTTATTTTTGTGTGACATTTTTTTCCTCTGTTATTCTTATTTCAGGAGAATATAAATACAGGTACTCGTGTTTTGTTCGGAATTCCTTATTTATTTTGATCTTGATGTTTTGTGCAAAAAGTCCTTTATGGAACAAGTGTGAAAAACGCATACGCATTTATACCGTACATAAACACGTACGCTCGTATATCTGTGTGTGTGTGTACAAATACAGTATCTGTATGAATTAAGAAGAGAACTATTGACCAAAGACCAAAGTATTTAACAGAAAAGAAGTTGTCAAAATGTTTGCGGAAGTTTGAATATTACGTAATGCTCTGACGTCCTCACCCCTTGATTTTTTTCCTGTTTTCCTGACGTCTTATCATTTACAGTAAATTACACTGATTGATTGATGAGCAATGCGGGTGACTGGCAGAGCATTGCGCACCAGATCATATGAAGGACTGAATGATTTCATTTAAAGTCGTGCTTTTCCTTCAGAACGACAAATTCTAGATGGAAAACTGTTTGGAAAAGCTGTGGAACAATAGGGATTTCTTTGGGGAAGTACGACCAGGTCTGGGCCTTCAACACGTTCTCTAGGAAGACTTCGGTTTTATTTTGTGTGTTCCGTCAACCATTTCTTCTTTTTCCAAAGAAGTATTTTTGGTACAAAATGAAATAAAAGGAAAAAAAGTTTTTCGGAGGCATCTGGGGAAAAGCCACGGCATTGGATACCACGGTACGAGACAGTTTATCGAGATCCAATTCATTCTAGAAGGACTTTTTTAAAACCGAAAGAAATATATCTATAAATTATGACTGAATACTGTGCTTTGTAATCTCGAAGGGGCATAACTCTTTTCACTGTGAGGTTTCTATGATACAACTAGCTGCTTTCTTGCCAAACTAAACAGCTCAACAGCATGTCTGATTGTGGTATCTTCTCTACGATTTTTGTTTGTTTGATTCCCTGAAGTTCTAATGTTTGGGTATTTTGTATCACCTCTGTATCCATTTTTTAAATTCTTATTCTGGTTGTTCTTATCTCTTCGATTATGATTCCATTCCAGCTGAGGAGAGGGAACAAAGACCTGAATCGAGGCGTTCAAGCGAATTGGTACTACTGATCAACTGCAGTCAGTGACGTATGATCGGATCAACAATATTCCCTCCACCGCTTGTTCTGCTTCATTGTAGTGAACATCTCTTTAAGGAAAAAGCCACATGGGAAAATACATATTTAAATCGTAAAATTCAAATTGCCAACAAAGACTTCTCATGCACTGCGAATTGCAGTGCATTTGCCTTAATTGAACATATTTCAGCATATGATAACAGTGCCTCTTCGTATCAGACGGTCTACGACGCAAACTGTGCAATTCACCCGGTGGACGCGGCGCAATTGCGGCCACGTTCGTTAACTCAGTCACCTCTTTCAGCGTAATGGCTTGCATGATGGCCAAAGCACTGTCTTTTTCCTGCTGTGTTCTTCACTTATTGAAAACTTGCTCTGATCGTAGCTTGCTCATTGCATGTCAGTTGATCACGTTCGTACCAAAGGCAGGGGGGCCCTGTTGTTCCGTCCAGTATGTGCAATAAAAGCGTACACGAGTGGAGATTCAGCGTGAGGGAAGCAAACACAGTACCTGATGTACTGCGGACAAGCAGGAGTGTATTGTAGTACTACTGACTCTCACACTGGGGCCTCTTGTCTAGATCAGGGCTGAACGACTCCTGATCGTCTCCTTATTTTCGTTTACCTTTCGTTCGTTTGTTTCATTCTTGTTTTTACTTTATTCGAAGGATTAGAAAAGGGACGAGCTCTTCAACTCTGCAAAGGCAAGTTGAGAAAAGACTCTTTATGAATATTGACAAACTTTTCCCCTCTAAAAATAAAAAAAAATGTCTGTTTTATTTGGTTTTTGTGATTGCTTTTTATGTGGTTTTGTTTGAATCCCTTTTTAAATTTGGTTTTGGTATAAGCCATTGTGTTTGCATAGGAACTTGAAGGGTTTTATCTGCTTCAAATGATTGATAAGAACATGTCACCTGTTTTATCACCGTTATTGGGCATAAAAATGGGATCAGATTTTAATTTATTTGCAATTAATGATAATCACTTCCATAATCAAACTAGTATCACTTAAATTAACAATGTGAGCTGATTCATTTCAAAACTCTACCTGAGAGTTGCGTGTAAATCAAGATGCCTTGCTCATTAAAGATTTTATGCATGTGATTTAAATACCATTGTTAACGCAACTTAACATGACCCTAGATCATTATATCATCCTGTTGTGGTCCGTTTTTGATACTAACGAAAGAAGATTCAAAACATTTATTAGAGGTCTACTAAAAACTTGACCTCGGGAAGATGTTTCAGAATGGAAACTGCTTCAGGTCCAGTTTAGGCACAAATGGTTCATTGTTTTATTAATACTGGACTTAGCCACCATAATGCATGTATATGCAAAGAGCAACATTTAGCACAGAGTATGGAACTTAATTTATTGCACTAAATTCTATAAACAATATGGCACAGCCATAGATGTGTAGTGGATACGCTAGACTTGCATTACTGTGAGTTGTGTGTCCTCTGCACCTCCTGATCTGCAAAGCCAAGTGACACACTGCAGTGTTGAAGCATTATGGGACTGTGATCATCATGTGAACATACTGTCCAACAGACTTATAGGCCAGGAATCAAAACAAGCTGAAGTCTGGGCAGGTCATTGACATCTCATTCACAAACCTGAGAAAAGAAGTGAAATTTGCATTAAAGCATTACACATTAATTGTCTGTTGACAGACACACATTAGCCTACATAGCTTCATATTTGGTCATTTGGCTGTTTTTGCGTGGGAAGCGACGGGTTTGAGTCCAAGGCTCCTGGTTCTTCAGGCCACCGGTGGAAACCCCCCAGCCGTACTGCTGGTTGTCCGTCACAGCGACACGATACAGTTCTTTAGGAGCTGAAAGGGAAGCACAAGCTCTCACACTGATATCACTTATTAACAGAGAATTCCTCCATTTTGTCCGAGCATAATTACATGGACTCTCAAGAGTAATAGATTGAGTATGTGGGTGTTTGATGGATTTAGTGTGAACTTACACCTCTGAACGCGTCTGCTCAAGTCCTGGTATCTGCTCCGGCTGCCGAGATGCAGGTTTGAGGAGTCTGAAAGGAAAGCAACAAACATGTCGGACCTCACTACTGTAGGTAAACAGTGCTGAAGACTTCTCATAGAGTCGCACCAAAGCAACCTTACCTCGTGCAAGTTGGTTCTGAGTAGATGTTAACATCCTGTCCCCAAAAGGGTTCTGATAGCCCAAATATGTGATTCCGAAGAATGCCATAATCACTACTGTATTACGAGAACTAGCTAAACAACCGCGGAAAGAACGAGCTGAACCGAACGAGCACCGAAAAGAGTCGAAGACGAGATTGAGCGCTGTCTTCAAACGCTGGTTAACGTGTTGCCATGGATACATACTTGCACTATCTCCCGTTTATTTATCAGCACTTTTATAACCTAAACCCTAAAGCATTTCGAAGTCATAAATATCGCTTGCTTATTAAATATCCCCTCCGTCCACTTGCTAGTTCACCGTCCTATAGTTAACGACTTGTTTGTTTGTGGAGGAAATAATCCGAGAGTTAAATTATCCAATGGGTGCACCTAGTAATCTTACTGCTTGAAGAAAATGTAATACCGAGCCATTTTCTAAACATTTTCTCTGGTGTGTGTGTGTGTTTCCAACTGAAAGTGGTTACAACGCTTGGCCTCGGTACAGGTAAGCACTTGAGTTGAGCCCGCAGTCCTTTTTATAAAATAATTATTCAAATGACAGAGTTCGCATCAGTCAATGTACAAATACTGATAGCCTACTTTGCTATTAGTCTTTTAGGTTTGGCTATGTGGTTCTTTTAGAGATTAAATAGTTATTTAATAGAGAGTAGTAGCTATTTAGACTTCTTCCTTACTCGACATTTCTTTTTTTTATGCCTGTCTGATACTTTTTATGAATTTTTTTATTATGCTTCCATTTACAACAAACAAACAAGGTACATAAACACATCACATAATCTAACAACAGGTTGAGCATAACCAGTGACAAACACGATCACAATAAACCAATAATAAAGAAGATAGAACAAAAATAAAACAAACCAAAAGGGGCTTTTTACATTAGTTTATACATGCTCCAAACACGAAATCAATTTGAGAGCTTTCTTGTTTTTAACCAATTCTAAAGGTTTGCACAACATTTTAACCTCATTAATCCACTGGTTAACCTTGGGTTTAGATTTAAACCATCTACATTTATGAATGAAAAAACTTTCCGAGACAAAGCAAGAAATTAATAACAAAATCCAACTCTTTGTTTTCCAGACAAATACCAAACCGAATTAACTTCATGGTAAGGGGTGGGAGTTCAGCCTCTCTAGACTGTAGCCAGTTCTGTACATCTCTCCAAAAAAAAGTGGCACCAAATCACAACAAAAGAAAACGTGCTCTAGATTTTCAATATTCGTTTCACAAAAAAACACAAGTATTCACATCCAAATGACATTTCAGTCTTAAAAATGCATTGGTCGGATAAATCTCATTTCAAATGTTGACGTTCACCTCCCTTAACTTTAGGAGGAAGAGGAAAAGATATATAGCTTTTCCTAATTTTTTAAATTTCCATAATATCAAAGTCTTTGAGCATGTATTCCCTTCTAATAGGGTTAGAATAATAAGCCTGTAAAATAAAATCTCTAATGACTCTATTTGTAAAATTTTTATCACAAAAATCACAAGCTTCTAAGGAGAGCTGTCTCAGTTCTGGGGAGACTTTGGAGTACAAAATGTCTGCCTGTCTGATACTATTGGATGTATTCACGGAACAGAGGCCGAAGCACTACCAAAACAATGTTCTTCCGCTTGACGCATACAGGTTATTTTTACCTGCTTTACACAGTGTAGCTTTAAAATAGTTCTGCTGCGTGACAAATGAATCCGCATATTCCATGTTTCACTCATTGTGTCCTTAATTAATATGAGCTCATAAAAATGAATGTCACAATGAAGAACACTCTTGCCACTGTTTGACATTTCATGTTAACGGCTCAAATTGAAAACGGCACAAACTAATTCACGTTGCAGATTTTTTCAGATGCTACAAATGGCTGAAGTTAGATCAAGTTGAAGTTGATACCGAAATGTGCTCCAGTTTGGATTGTTTTCTTGTAGGATGAGCTTACGAAGTCCTCAATGTGCACTACCCATAAAACTGAGCATCTTGGGACGGACAATTTTAATCGCCATACTATGGATATCACTGCTGGATCTAGAAGGGTGGAGGTCTGCCAGCTACTGGTTTCAAGGTCTTTCCTTAAAGCCAAGATACAGAGGCGTTATGGGTAGGAATTCCAGCAGCATCTGGGATTTTCAGATGAATACCTTTAAACCACCCTTTGAAGAGGCTACAGCGTTATCTGGAGATGCCAGGTGTCCCTCTGGGTTCTACAGCATGGAGGAGCTCAGGCCTCACATTGAGAGACCTCAGGAGGATCCTGAAGGACCTGGAGCTGATGGAAAGCCCATCATCACTGGCATCTTGACACCTGCAGAGCTGAGGGAGAAACAGGAGGGTCTTTCTAGAAATGGCTTTAACCAGTTTGCCAGTGATCGCATCTCCTTCCACCGCAGTCTTGGTGTCGACACGCGGCCCCCGGAGTGAGTACCATAGGAAGCAGACTGAGTATAATTTTTCATATTTTACCCTTTGATCATGTAGCACACTTCTAGTACACTGTTACTCTTTCAAGATGCATTGAGCAAAAGTTCAGAAGATGTCTGCAGTTACCCACTACCAGTGTGATCATTGTGTTGCACAATGAGGCATGGTCCACTCTTCTCCACACCATCTGCAGTGTCTTACACACTTCACCAGCTGTTTTACTTCAATCATACTGGTGGATGATGCAAGTACTCAAGGTGAGTAAAGGCAAACATGCATTGATTACCGCTTTGAATAAGGTAGACAATAAAACGAGCAAACAAATTCTATGAACTTATGTTGAAGGATGGCACCAAGCCATATCTAGAGACCAGAATATCATAAAGACCTGGGGTCTCATTTATAAAACTCTCCGTAGATTTCATCCTAAAAGTGTACGTACGCACAAAAGTTTTCAGATTTATAAAACCATGCGTACGCCAGAACCTGCGCAAAAATCCCTTTATAAATCCCAGTCAGGGTAAGATTGTGCATACGTGCATCTCCACCCCGACTCCTCCCTGAAATCACCATATATGCAGCTTACAATGCCTAGTTTTACTATGAATAACCTCATGTGCATATCATTTCCATGCACATTCCATCCACGTGACACCATGTTTAACACCGTCAAAGGTACAAGACATTAAGGGAATATGAGATACGGACTATAAATGCCATTTGTGCCATACACCATTTTTATTGCTAAAAATCATCCAGTGTCCTTGTTATGTTTTAGAATAAATATATCAAAATATCCATAAAAACAAAACTGTTTAAAATAGTTCTCAGATAGGCTAAATATTTTAGAATAGAGTTGAGCACATTCTTTTCCACTGGCCAAATAAGTGTGTGTGTTTTCTCAGGTGAGTGTTTCTATGGTTGGTTGGAGCCTCTGTTGGCCCGGTTAGTTCAAGAACCTACCACAGTTGTGAGCCCAAGCATTGCTGTCATCGACAAGAACAATCTACAGTTCATAAAGCCTGTGGTGTCAGCCCGCACGCATAGCCGTGGGAACTTTGACTGGATCCTGAGCTTTGGCTGGGAGACTATTCCTGAAGAAGAGAGGGTGAAACGCAAAGATGAAACCTATCCTGTCAGGCAAATGAAATACAAATTTACACAAACAGAGACACCTTTCTCATAACACATTTTGATTTAAATTGCATTATATTGCTGCTGCATATGAAACACCAGTTTTCGTGTGGTTTCATTTTTCATTCAGGACACCCACTATTGCCGGTGGGCTTTTTGCCATTTACAAGCAGTTCTTTGAATACATTGGAACCTATGATGACAAGATGGAGTTTTGGGAAGGAGAGAACATAGAAATGTCATTCAGGGTAAGACCAACTAGCAGGTTTGTATCTTTTGCATCCCTTGAGTGAACTATTGTTAACAAAATGAGAAGATTTTGACATTTGTCATTTGCAAATGATTTACTATAACTCATTCTAATTCTGATACGGTTTTGTTAGTTAACTAAAATTATTAAACATAATATTCTTTAATTCAAATAAAGCCAAAATAAAAATAATATATAAAGAAATACAACTAATAAAATGAAAGAATATAAAGAAATAATCATAAAAATGACAACTGACATAGAAAAGTTGAAGTACTAACACTACTAAAATTGAAATTAACGATAAAAAACGTCATATATATCTATACAACACTAGCAATACAAATGAATAAAGCACATAACAAACTTTATTAAAACCCAACAAAAAGTACAATACAAACTAAATGTCTAATAAAAGCTAATTTTGTTTTTTTGGGGGTTTTTTTGGGGGGGGGGTTTTTTGGGGGGGGTTTGATTTGGGTTTTTTTTAAGGGGTTTTTCAAATATAATAAAACTATAATGTTTTAAATAAAAATAATACTAAAAAGAACTCTTCTGCTGTCCTACATATGTATTGTCTTAATAGTATTTTTCAGTTTTTTATAACCATTTCTTACAATGTGTCAGTAAGTTTTTGTTATTTTAGCATGTGTGTTTGGCTTAGTGTTATTTTTTTAGGATTACTGATGAACTAATGTAGTTTGATTTGTATTAGTTATCCATTTTAGTTTTAGTTACAGTTGTAGTAATGTTGTCAATTTATTAGTTTTTTATTATGTCTGTATAGGTCTTTTATGAAGTTTAGTTTTATTTAATTTGAGTTATTTCAGTAATTCAACATACAAAATGGAAATGAAATAATATATATATATATAATGTATTAGATATTATATATGTATATGTATATGTGTGTGGTTGTACATACACATATATGTAGTTGTTTTTTTTAGCTTTGGCTTAGTGTTATGTTAGAATCATTATTAGACTCTTATACCTTTTGTTCTTTTCTATTTTGAATTCTTTTTAGCTTTATTTTTTTGTTTTCATTTACCGTTTATGTTGTTGTATTCATTTGTCATTTTTATTTAATCTCTTTATTTTTCTAAATGGTTTGTGGGTTATATATATATCTATCTATTAATAATATATTATATATATATAGATATATATATATATATATAGTATTTATAGAGTTTTAACTTTTAGTTTTAATTACTTTTTCTTATTTGTCGCTTTGGATAAAAGCGTCTGCTAAATGACTAAAAGTAAAAAGTAATGTAAAGTAAAAGTCTCTTGCAGGTATGGCTGTGTGAAGGCAGTCTAGATATCATTCCCTGTTCTGTGGTCGGCCACATCTTTTGCACCAAAAGTCCGCATTCCTTTCCAAAAGGCATAGATGTGATCGCACGCAACCAGGTTCGCCTCGCAGAAGTCTGGATGGATGATTACAAGAAGATTTTCTACAACAGAAATAAAAAAGCTGCTGCCATTGCAGCGGCGGTGAGAGAAGTGGATAACACATTTAGTATTTTAAATGATTACAAAATCTTATTTGTAAAGCTCACATATTTCTCTTCTACCTTTGAGGAGCACAGAAATCATTTGGAGACATCAGTGAGCGCCTGAAGCTCAGAGAGAGGCTGCATTGCAAAAATTTATCCTGGTACCTAGAAAACATTTACACCGAGGCCTTTGTGCCTGATTTGAACCCTGTGCTGTTTGAATCGGTAATGTAGTGCTATAATTTCAGATTTGCTACAATAATAGCTATTACCAGCAAAATATTCATTTTTTGTACATATTGTGTCTGTAGTTGAAGAACATTGCCACAAACACTTGTCTTGATATTGGTGAGAAGAATCCTGGAGGGAAGTCAGTGGTTTTATTCATTTGCCACAACATGGGAATAAACCAGGTACTTTATGATAACTGCTGTCATCTGCACGTTATTTTTTATTGGCCGTTTTTAATAATTTTCCAAACATTTGTTTCGCTTGTTTGGCCAAAGTAAACAAAAGCACACTGCATATAACATAAAATAAAAATGGAAGATACAAAAAAAAAAAGCTAATTCTAAATATTAATAAATATTATAATGGTATATAAATAGCGCTAAAATATTTTTAGTTATCAATTTTCTATACCTTTCTAAATATTTGTTTTGCTTTGTAGTATTTTGAGTACATGTCGCATCAGGAGTGGAGGCATAATATTGATAAGCAGCTGTGTCTGCATGCGACGATCGAGCCTGAACCCGTGGAAGTGGAGCTGTGCAACTTTCAGGATGAAGGAACCGTCCCTGCTCCACAGCAGACATGGAGTTTGATTCTTGTTTCCCAACAGGTGTGGTACATCTCCCAACATCCCTTTGCCTCTGGCTGCATAATGCCACAAATAATGAGTGCAGTATTATGGCACAAAATGATCTTATCTCAAATTGGGTGGGTGTTATCTTTTAGAGATTTAAATTTCATCTTAATGTGTGTTATCTTACCTTTTATATATCTGCAATTGTTTGCAGATATATCTTCTCCATAATGCTCTCTTTAGTAAGTGTTTAATGGTGGAGTATGGCAACATCATCATGAAAAACTGTGACCCTGCCAACAATTATCAGCATTGGTCTTTCATCTGAACTCAAAAGGGGTTCGTCCTCCATCAGATTATCTGATTCTTTTTTTTTTGGAATATTGCACAAAACAGAAGTGCAGTGAATAATGTTGCATCACGGTTTCGCACTAATGTAAGGTTTGTGCTGTGTATCAGGAGTTCTTAATTGAATTATTAATCTCAATCAAATGAAATTGAACTGATTAAATTAAACTTGATTAAATGCACTAAAATCAGTGTTTGTCGAATAATGCACACTTTTAATAAACAATGTTGTTCCTCGCATCAAACGCTGTTCAGTTGTAGTAGCATTTGACCAATGTGTTTATAAATTAAAGCTGATGAATGAAAATGTCTTTTTGTAAGCAACTTGTGCAGTGACTGCATGTAATTGTGCAGTGGATTGAATGGTTTATCTCTGAGCCAGGCTTCTTAAAAGTCCAATCAAGAGACATTACGCAAGGTGGGCGTTTAAAAAATAAAAGTAAAAAAGAACTAATGCAACAGAATAGAATAGAGCATGCTGTTTGTTCTGCAGTTGTTAACGTAATGTTAAATGTCTAAATCATTGAGGTAGCTTTATACTAAATATCTATGCGGCTATGCTTAATTGTTGTAATTATTAAATATGTTTGTTATACGTGTTATACGTACCTATATTAAATAGGTTTGTTTGTTTCTTTCTTACGGTGACTGAGAAGTGCAAAGCAAATCACAATTCTGAAAACAAAATAACAAATTACAAACGCAAATGCAAGTCTAAAAAACAAAATAACAATTTCGAAGCACACAACAATCAGAAAACATTATAGGACAAATCCGAAGGCGTGGTGGGACAGACCTGCAGGAGGGCGGGGCTTGTTAAACACCCCACGCAGGGCTGTGATTGACGGCTAAACGCTGCATGGGAACATGCGAACGCTCTTCATCATGGAGATCGCGCATGCTATATCTATATTGAGTTTTAATTCCCTGCTGATAAGACAGAACAAGTCCGACTGAGAGCTCTGGAAGAAGTCAGCACGACATTGCAGATAAAAACTACGGGGGATGAGAAGTTAAAACAAATCACAATTCTGAAAACAAAAGACAGACGATTACAACTCACTCTAAGGGGGTGTGGCAAGTCTTAAAAACTAAATAACAATTCAGAAAGCATAACAACAATTCGGAAAACATTATAACAAGTAAGAAAACACAATGACAAATCTGAAAACAAAATAAGTCAGAAAACACAACGACAAATCCGAAAACAAAATAACAAATCAGAAAACACAACGACAAATCAGAAAACAAAATAACAAATCAGAAAACACAACAACAAATCCGAAAACCGGAATAGTCAGGTTAGTGTTGAGCTGCGCCTTGGTTGTGATTACTCACCGCTGCTGGACGAGAACTATGTCAATCAACGTATACAAAGAACCAGCCTAATAACAGCACAGAGTCGAGGTAGAAAGTTGGAGATGTATTAAAAATAGCTCATTGGGTGGTTTTTTTCTGCTTTGTTATGTTGTTTATTAGACTTGCTTTCTGTATTGTTGTTGTGTTTTCTGAATTGTAATTTGTTTTGCACTTCTCGGTCACCGTAGTTTTTATCTGCAATGTCGTGCTGACATTCTTCCGGAGCTCTTCATTCGACAGTTTTCTTGCTCTTATCAGCAGGACTTAACACTCATTAGATATTCCGCATGCGCGCTCTCCATTGGACTGAAGAGCGTTCAGCATGTTCACCATTGCAGCGTTTAGCTGTCAATCAGCGCCCTGCGTGGGTAGTTTTCCACAAGCCCCGCCCTCCTGCAGTCTGTCCCCGCCCACCGCTCTTATCCCCAGCGCAGTTGCGCGGTGACGTCTGATTCTCCAGCAATGATGGGCAGTCGAGCGAGCGCTGGTGAGTTGCTCTCTCCACCAATAACATCACACAAACCCGCCGTGTCATTTCAACAGGGAAGGAGGAAACTGTCTTAAAGAATGACACTGTAGTGGCTATTGTTATATTTTTGCGCTGAGTCTGTTACAGCTCTTGAAGTTTAGCTTGCTGTTTAGTCCTGCTGTTTTTGTTTTGTTAAGTAAAGAGCACTATAAGTAAGTAGCATGTTGTCATGCAGTGTATATTCAGCTGTCTACAAAGTTCAACTTTTACTTTACCAGCTTTATCATGTTCCGTTTGATGTTAAATGTATTCCAGATATCTATGTTTAAGGCATTTGTTGTGAATGCGATGCATTGCATAAAATTATTAGCAAGCTGTAAGTCCAGTCAGTGCCAGGCTGAGCCCTGTTAAATAAGGGATTGTGCTAATAACATGGTAAGTTCAGAGTGTGGCTTTGAGGGAGGTTGTGTTTTTGTGTCACAGGAGGTTTATATGTGTACCTTTCCTGTATGCCACAGAGAGAGCACACACTACAGTCCCTGAACTCAGTGGTAGGACTTTTTTTGGTTGTCATGCCAATTCAATTAGTTATGTGACCTGACTTGCCAAATTTCTAGTTAGTTAATTGTTAGAACAGCTGTAGTTGGTGTTGTTTATATGTTCCCTAAAAAGTAGAAGCGACTCTGCATTGGCAAGGAATTATTGCATGTGAAATAACTTCATCAAATCCACACCATTTATCTAGACTACTTCTTTCCAAGTGTATGTCTTCATAATAAGGCCATTTAGTTAACAAGCTTGCTCTGTGGTTGATCTGTTGTGTTATTTGTTGATATTGTGTCACTTGTTTAATATTCATACTAATGCCTTTGACATTGTACTGTGTTCAGGTTTGGGGGTGACTCATTACAAGTGACGCGAGTTACGTACTCAGATTACTTTTTTCAAGTAACTAGTAAAGTAACGCATTACTTTTTTAATTTACAAGAAAATATCTGAGTTACTTTTTCAAATAAGTAATCCCATTTGTTTTCATATTTATTGACTGACAGCTCTCCTGTCACCATATTGGGAGAAATCAGAAGTGCAGAGGAGTTGTGTGCGCTGTGTGAACATGATGCTACTGTAGTTCTAGACTAAATGTGAATGTGCATTAATTCATCCCACTCACAAAAAACAGATTCAGCATTCCTCAAAATGAATAAAAACGTTGAAATGCAAACTCAGAATATGACGCAAACCTGCAATAATTAAATATGTTAAATAACACAAATGTATCTAATCCCATTTTATTAACTGATGTCTTTGCTGCTGACCTTTGATGATCCAGTTCAACCGTACTAATAAGCAAAAATGACTTTAGATAAACTAACAATTGTGCTTCATTTTTTTTTATTGCTGAAGAGTGTTTATTCTCCTGCGTTCTACTGTACAGACGTGAATTTACTTTTCATTCAGCCTGAGGTTTATTCAGTACACTTTTTGGTGTGAAAGGGCTTTTACATTTGCTTTAAATAGTACTTCTTATATTAAATACAATCAAGCCCTGCTTATATTTAAAAAGTAATGAGAAAGTAACGCAAAAGTAACATAACGCATTACTTTCCTTTAAAAGTAACTAAGTAACGTAATTAGTTACTTTTTTAGGGAGTAAAGCAATATTGTAAAGCAATACTTTTAAAAGTAACTTTCCCCAAAACTGCTGATGTGTGGTGTGGGGCAGCTTTTAGTAAAGTGCTCTTTGGAGAACATTTTTTTGTATGTGAATTTACGTGTCACATTTTTCAGTAGAGATAGATCAGTTTCTTTATTTAGGCATTTTGAGGTTGGCGATGACTGATTAACATACACATAAAAGTGTTATTTTGCAGTTTTGCTGTTTTTGTTGTCATTAAGTTATGTGTTGTATCAGCAATATCGTCCATCCTGAGTCTATGGAAATGATACAGCTGTAATTTAACTCCATAAACATACTTTTGATCTGACTGTCCGCTGTCGCCTCTGGCTTGCTTAGTTGGGGACACTTCATTTCCAGCGTTATCGTTGACATGATTGCAAAGATATTATTTAAACTGAGCTGGATGTTGACATCACTGAATTCAATGATGAACTGTCTTTAACTGAAAAATTAGTGTTTACTATTGTCACTTTGCATTATTGACACTATTTTCCTAATTAATGCTGTTCAGTTGCTTTGTCACAATCTGTATTGTTAAAAGCGCTATATAAATAAAGGTGACTTGACTTGACTTGACTTGACTTGTATGACTGTAAGGACAACATGAGATCTGCCGTTTAATCTTTTTCTGACCTCTTGGCAGACAAGATGAGCCTTCCCCTCTCACGCTCTGAAGTCTTTGGGCAGCTGAGGAAAGAACTACATGATGATAAAGAATTTCACCAGTCTGACGTTCATACCTTCATCATCATGGGGGCTTCGGTGAGTCTCCGTGTTTGTTAGTGTGGTATTTTAAAATCTCTGTCTCTACTAATGAGGAATTGATACAGTCTCATCTGCAACCATTCATTGTCACTCATTTTGTATACTTTGGATCTACTGATGAGCTTTCATGATGAATTCATGTATTTGGGTGACTTTGTTTTATTAGAGTGACTACATTTTTTCATGTACATCAGTATTCTGAAATTAATTGAAAATTCTGAAATTAATTGAAAATTGGAAGTGCTCTGTTTAGTACTGAATCTTGTAAACGCCACAATCCAATTGCCTGATTCAGTTTAAGACAATATTCAGATTTCCCAAATTCTGATTCCCACCCCTGGAATATCATACATTTGTTGCATGCAAACACCTTATTCAGAAAATAGAAACACTTTAGATTAGGGAAAAATATCCACTATTAACTAGTTGCATATTACTAACACAATGGCTGTTTATTAGTGCTTATAAGCATTTTGCATGACCATATTCTAGATTCCTTAACCCTACCCCATACCTAAACTTAACAACTACAACCGCTACCTTACTTACTATCAATAAGCAGCAAATTAGAAGTTTGCTGTGGGAAAACTCTTAGTTAACAGTGTTCCCTAATCTACGGTGTTAGCCAGAAAATTTACCGAAAAAGGATATATGTGCACACTCCCCACAACTTCCCAGTTTGTAAAGCACAATGAAATGCACATTACAACTGGCACAGGTGCGCATACAGTTCATCACCGGATTTCATCACACTTTCCATGATTGCATATAGTTTGTGGAATGAGTGTTTCCACATTCTAAAATTCTGTTGCCATTTTGTAAACTTCATTTACAAAGACATCACAGCTCTCTCCTACCAGTCCTTGCTGCAAACTTTCATCCCTTCGACTTTATTGATGTGCTTCTATTTACACATTACTGCATGTGTTTATTAATGTTTGTGCCATGCTTTGCATTTCATGGTGGTGTTTTTGGGATTGTTGGAGGTAAGAAGTCCTAATGAAATTATTGTGAAAACATTATAATAAAAACTGACGAATGGCAGCGTCTTGACTCTTTGAGAAAAGAAACCGCACATGTGTGAATTGGCATACTTAAAAAAAATGTACAGGAATATTCTGATGCCTGTTCACATAACTATCAAATTCAGAATATGACACCAACCAGAATATAGACCGTGCATGTAGACGTACACTCCATGAAGAACCTTTAACATCCATGGAAACATCGTACATAAAAGATTCTTTATAGTGGAAAAAGGTTCTTTAGATTATTAAAATGTTCTTCATACTAAGAAAAAAAGGTTATTTTAAGAACTATTCACATAAAGGTTCTTTAGGGAACCAAAAATGTTTCTTCTATGGCATCATTGCAAAACCCACCTTTGGAAACGTTTTTGAAGAGTAAAGTCATTGAAATGACTGTCAAAAAGTGGTCCAATTTGTCCAAAACCATACTAATGACTTGGTTCCTATTTCATATTATTTCTTGTACATACAAATTTCTTTGGTTACACAACTTGTTTTACAGCACAGCCTGTTAACTGCTGAACCAATAAAGGAAGAAAGTCTCAAATTCCACTGAATTAATAAAATCGCCTTGTTGTGTTGTACAAGGAAGTACAGCAGAAATTATGCAACCATGAAGGGACATTTCCAACATAGGGCTTCTTTTTATCATCCAGACAGAACAGGGTGGTTGAGTAATTCAGCGGTTCAGTTCACAGCCCATGAACGCTTAAGGCCTTGAAATCTGATTGGTCAAGTGTGGTGACAGAAGATCTGTGATTGGCTAGTCGTGATGAAAGACTTACTGTATCGAGCCTTGATTAGGTTCAGCATGAACACATAAACTGTGATGAGTGCTGAAAGACCTAATGTATGAAAAAAAAAATAATGCAAAGTGTTTAGAATGTCAAAATGAAGTTTGCATTGTAGTAGCTTTTACACTTCTCACTAGACTGTTGCTCTTCTTAACTTTGTGATGAAATTTAAACCCTCTTCCTCCTTTTTTTTTGGCTAGATTTTCCTTGTTCCTCCTTATTTTGTTCAACTTTTTACTAGTCCGTTTTTACACAACTGCTTTGTGAAAAGATCTTTGTTACTGTTGGCTTTTCCTGTTCTTATTGTTTGGGGTTTTAAATCGGTGCGAGTGAGCTGGATTATTTCATATCACTCTCTGTCAGCACTTTTCTTTCAGTTGGTGTGGAGAGCGAGATGAAAGAGCTGGCTTGTGTTTGGGATGAGGGTGCAGTCAGAGAGATGGTGGAGAGGGGATATGCATGGTCAGGTCTGGATCATTGGTTGGCATGGTGTTCAATAGGTTTATGGCATAATATTGAGTCTGTTCAGAAACCATGTCAAAATGCAGATGCAACATCACCTCATTTGTCTAACCTTGAGCCACTTAGATTCAGTGCATCCACCCCCAGCCAGTCTGTCACATTACCAAATTTGTACATAACTTCGACAGATTGTGAGTGCTTAGTTGTGAGTAGCTGTCATTAGGAACTATGTAGCTTTGCAAATGACACACTTAATTATAATTAAAGACACATGATTATCATTTTTGATAAAGAAATCTGTGCTATAAAAATTCTGCTTCACTTACATGTGGTGTCTGCTCATCAGTCGCCATTATATAACAGTGAAAAAAACTACCTCTTTATAATAATCAAGACATTTTGTACAAATCAGACCAAGTAAAAGAGTTAAGCTAGGCCTTTAATGATTTGCTTAATTTCAATAGTCGCATAAAGATAAAGCAAATGTGCTAAAAAAAACGTTTATAAATGGAATGGACAGGAATGTCTCAAAATATTGTCTTGTGTGACAATATTTATTTTATTTTGTGAGTGAATTAGATTACACATTTGTGAATTATATAGACTTCCATTTTAAAAGTTTGAAAGAAGTCTCTTATGCTCACAAATGCTTCATTTATTTGATCAAAAATACAGTAAAAACAGTAATATTGTGAAATATTATTACAATACTTTTTTCTGTTTGAATATGTTAAAATGTAATTTATTCCTGTGATACAATGTTGAATTTTCAGCATCATTACTGCAGTCTTCAGTGTCACATGATCCTTCAGAAATCATTCTGATATGCGTATTTGCTGCTCAAGAAACATTTCTTATAATTAGCAATGTTGAAAACATTTGTGCTGCTTAATATTTTTGTGGATTTTTTTTAACCTTAACGTGCTGAAGCGTCAGAATTTGTTGACACAATACCACAGGAAAAAAATCTGGCATAAAAATATTATATTGGATTTAATAGTTAGTAAGTGAATAAATGAATGCTGTTTATGTCACATGTATTATCTGCTTCCACCACTAATTATGTTTAATATGTTTTAGGATGGACGCATGTCTGAATTATCTGTTTGCCATTGTTAGAAAATAGGCTGCTTAAGTGGTTGGAAAGAATCTCCTGGTGTCAAATGCATTACTGTACCTTTACTTTTGTGTTTTTTTCCCCAAAGTGACTTGCATTGTATTCAACATGTACCTTTTTATCGTTTCATCCACTTCTCTGGAAATCAGTCCCATAGCCTTAGTGTAAAGCATAACACTTTTCTTTAGACACACTGTACTGTTCACTGTCAGAACAAATACTCACAGTTTCTCTGGCTGCTTGGTTTTGTGTGTTTGTTTTAGTATGATTATGCTGCGTTCTTCGTGCTAAAAGGTCATGGATGAGTTTTTGTCAAGTCACCATTACTGAGTGCTTTTCACCATAGCAAAGCAGCAGGAGTGACTCATAGATGAAATAGTGAACTGATATATTTACTAATATCCCCCAATAATGTGTATCTGGAGAGATGGGACTCTCCCACAATGCCATAAATCAGCCAACACAAACTGAATATTGCTGTCTCACCATGCTCAGAGCATTTCTCATGTGTCTGAATGGGTGTGGATCTGTTCTGCTGAGATCAGTGACCTTTGCATTGAAAAGATTGAATCACATGTAGCAGGGATGGGTCGACTTTTCAATCACATTGAGTCAGAGTGACAGCTGACTATAAACTGACTATACCTTATTAAAAAAATAGCTGCTTGGCTGGACTTACAGACCCCATTAAATAGTTGAACAAATGCAGATTGCTTACCTTTGCAGATGTATTTACCATTTGCAAGGTTTTTGTAGGTAGCTAGTAGCCTTCAGATTTCAACCCTGAAAAACTACACAACAACAGCAGTGACGACACTTTCAAAATGAATGTATGTCAGTAACTTACTTTTCAACCAATTGATGGTGCAACTTGCTATTGCTAGTCAGTGGCAGGTGATATTAGAGGGGCATTATTATCCTACATTTGTATACTGTATACCAGTGCAAATCAGTATTGGTTATCAGTATTTGTGTTCTGCTTTCTGAAAAGAAAAAAGACTTTTAAATGTGCATTTGCTGTTTTTTTTTTGTTAGTTTTTTTTGTTTTTGGTCAACTAGGTGCAAAAATAGAAGCACACATTGCAAAAAAAAATAAAATGGAGAAACAAAGTGTGTCATTGACCAAAAATAGAAATGTGAATATAGAAAAAAGTTGCCACTCTGTGGCTTCAATGAATAAATAATTTATCATACTCCTGCTCAGTTTTCAGGAGTACAGCAAGCACAGGGGTTTTCTTATATAATATAGTGAACTCTTCGTGAGGGACCCCTTTCATTAACTATAAAGGCAACTATATCCGTCTACAGATCCATTTATGCATGATATTTTAAAAACAACATGTTTCCAAAATTAAATATTTTTGACTTTTTGTCGTCGTACTAAATATTTTTCCAAAGCAGCTTTACAGAAAATATTTGGTGAGAAGACTCCCTAAAGGTGTCAGTAATTATGTCTTTTTTATTATTAATATTATTATTTTTGTTTTAAGTAATTGGTTTACAAATGTAAAGTGGGATACATTCCCAACATTGTTCTCATTGTGTACATTTTTGCTAGATTTTTGGTTTTTGGGCAATTGTAGTTTTTGGTTGGGTCCCGTGTTCATCATTTAGCCTTTAAGATCATCTAACACTGATCACCGATCAGCTTTTCTCTTTGAAATTCTCTGATGGGATTAACTAGTTTTGAAAATGTTGCACTATGAAAAACAGTAAATGGCTTTTGTGTAATTTAGCATAAATGAATAAATTGTACCGTGATATATCAAATGTGTTCTTTTTGTAGGGAGATCTGGCCAAAAAGAAAATCTACCCAACTTTGTGGTGAGTACTCTGACATAACACGCTTTTACACATATTAGTATTTACTAGTGCAATACCATTCAACGTTTAGATCTGTAAATTATTATTATTATTTTTGTTTTTTTTATATAATTTACTTATGCTAAGCAAGGCTGCATTTATTTAATCATATTGTAACATAAACAATTTAAGATTTATTAATATTCTATTACAATTACAATTGCGGTTTAATTAAGGTTATTCTGTTTTAGTTTTTTTTTTCTTTTTTCATTTTTTCTGGGTCCTTTGAATACAAAAGTTCAAGAGAATTATTGGAAATTGAAATCTTTTGTAACAATATAAATGTTTTTGCTGTCACTTTGATCAATTTAATGTGTCCTTGCTGAATAAAAGTATTGATTGCTTTCAGAAAGTATTATTGACACCTAATCCTTTGAACAGTTTGAAGTATATCTGTTTGCCTCTTGTAGGTGGTTGTTCAGAGACGGTCTTCTCCCTGAACAGACATATTTTGTGGGTTTTGCGCGTTCTGATCTGACCGTGGATGCCATACGCGCAGCCTGCATGCCCTACATGAAGGTCACAGCTCTGAGAGTTTCTCCATGTGCATTTGTCTATTTACTGCATATGTGTGTTAATATATCCTCTCCTCCCTTTAGGTGGCAGACTCTGAGGCAGAGCGGCTCGCTGCGTTCTTCAGCAGAAACTCTTACATCAGCGGGAAGTATGTGGATGAATCCTCTTTCTCTAACCTGAACACTCACCTGCTGTCCCTGCCTGGTGGAGCTCAGGCCATCCGGCTCTTCTACCTGGCCCTGCCGCCCAGCGTCTACCACGACGTCACCAAGAACATCAAACATCAGTGCATGAGCACCAAGTGAGGAGCAAACGCATGCAGTTTTTTTTTTTTTTCATTTTTGTTTATTGATGTGATTGCTTTCGTAACGTAACGCAAGGCAAATCTTGTCCAAAAGTTGGCCAGAGTTTGTTACGGACTTGAATGGTACAATTTTAAACTGACTGACAAAAAAATCATGCGGAAGAAAAAAATCCTTACGTCGAAGAAGGCATCTGAGCCATTTATAGGGACCATTATATATTAGCCATTATTATAGGAAAATAAAGCTGAAATAAAATATAAATATTAGATATAAAACTTCAAACAAAAATTTGAAATGTTTCATTGGCAACTAACCTAAATTAAATACGTTTGTTAAATACTAAAATTACTAAAACTAAAACTTAAATAAAAATAAATTAAAGCTAAAAATAAATCTAAATCTAAATTTAAACCAAATCCTAATAAAAATTGAAAAAAAAAGAAAATTGCTTGAAAACTGAAAATATTAAAATAAAAGCCCATTCAAAATGTTAATAAATACTATAATAGTATATTAGTAATTCTGAAATATCACTGGCTAGATGTGAGGTGTAGTTTCTGTTTGGTTTTCTAATTGTCTGTGTATATGATTTTGCCCTAGCAAAGGCCTTTTTCACATGCAGCATATTTCTTGTGTTTGTATGTTTGTTAGAGGCTGGAACAGGATAATCTTTAATCTTGTTGTATTTTATTTTGTTGATTATGTTTACTTTAACCCGTGGAGGACCTTTTGGACGTGACCTGCAGAGCTCAGAGGAGTTAACCTGTCATCTCTCTTCTCTCTTCACTGAGGACCAGATTTACCGTATAGACCATTATCTAGGCAAAGAGATGGTCCAGAACCTCATGGTTCTCAGGTGTGGCTCTTTCCATTTCCCATTACTCTTTTCATCCCTCTCTGCCTGCTGCTTTTCACTGGCTGTCACACGCAGTTGTCATTTGTGCATAATTAAGGGTTAAACTCCACCAGGAATCTCTTCATCTGTCTCCGCGTTTCATTAGTTTCAGTTTTCTTTTTTATTTCCTTAAAGGTTTGGAAATCGGATATTTGGCCCCATATGGAACCGGGACAGTGTGGCTTGTGTGGTTCTGACCTTCAAAGAGCCGTTTGGTACCCAGGGCCGGGGAGGATATTTTGACGATTTTGGTATCATTCGGTTAGTTTTCTTGCTTTGAGATGATTTTTGCACCTGTGAAACTAAGATGTTTAATTGCATGTTACCGAAAGCTGAACCTGTTTGATTAATTTAACCTGTATGATTTTCTTCTGTGGAACACACACACAAAAAAAAAGTTTCATGCTTGCACAAAATGTTCCATACAATGAAAGTGTATTGTGTGAAGCACCATAAAAGTAGTCCATAAAAAGAAACATAAAGCATGAAGGGAAAATGCACATCATTTCAAAGACAAATTATTATTTTTTTATTAAATTCATTGGACTTTCTGTTCATGAGGGTTCCCTTCAAAGGCTGAGAGGATTTTGATATTCTAATCAAGCATGATTTGTAAATGAATGTATCCCTCTCTTTCTTTATATCCTCTCTTTTCTGTCTCCAGTGATGTGATGCAGAACCACCTGCTGCAGATGCTCTCTCTGGTTGCCATGGAGAAGCCTGCATCCACCAGCTCTGATGATGTTAGAGATGAGAAGGTAACGAGCCGGTCAGCCAATGAACTGTGTACAGCCGCCCCTTGCAGCACTCTTATCTAGATGATCCTGAATTTAGCCTTGAGGAGCAAATATATCAAATAAAACCATTCATCACCTCGGTCTTCCAGTTAACCATTAGCATAAAAGGTTGGTGGACTGTACTGCACGTATAGCCTAAATTAAGGTCTTGGATCCAAGATTACGCTTCAGGGTAGTGTTCATTTTTGGTTTGTGCTACAGAATAATTGATTTTAAATGTATATTATGATAATAATTATGTGTAGTACCCAAGGGGTCAAGGTTTGTTTATTTTTTCATTCATTCATTTTATTTATTTATTTTTATTTAGTTTTGCGCTTTTTTTATGCTTTATTTATTTATTTTTGGTCGTTTTGTTTAAATACTTTTAACAATGTGAAGTAGATTTGTGCTTTTCCCTGTTTATTTTGTTTCCCTATTTATTATTTTTATTTTTTTCTGTCTATATTAATTTTTGTTTTTGTACGGTTTTAAAATACTTTTAACTGTGTGAATTAGACTTGTGTTTTCCCCAAATGAATAGGGATTTGTTTGTTCATGATTATTTATTTAGTTGAGTTGCTGATTTTTTGGTGGGGTTATTATTTTTATTAGTTTTTGTACTTTATTTTTTTATTTGTTTTTGAAGGATTTTAACAGTGTGAAGTAGACTTGCGTTTTCTCTTTCCCCGTTTATTTATTCATTTTCATTTTGTTTTTGTTTGAAGTCTTTTAATTGTGTGAAGTAGGCTTGTGCTTTTCCCTGTCCCTGTTTATTTTTTCCTTTTGTTTTGTACAATGTTTTTGTTTATTTTATTTTTTGTTTGTTTTTGTCGGCTTTTTTTTTTTTTACGCTTTAACAGTGGGAAGTAGACATTTATTTCTGTTTGTTTATTTATTTATTGAAGACTTATAACAGTGTTGAAGTAGACTTGTTTTTTTCCCTTTTCCTGTTTGTTTATTTATTCATTTTATTTATGTTTTGTTTAAGACTTGTTCCTGTCTGCTGCACAAGAAGTTGTTGTGTTGTATATTTTATTTATTTTTTTATTATTATTGTTGTTGTTATTATTGTGTGTGTGTGCGTATGTTCAATCACATGTCATTCACAGCTTAGCTTATTGGTTAAAATGAAGCATCCAACTGAAGTGCTTTTGTTGAGATAAATGGGAATTATCCTGAATTGCTCTCTACAGGTACTGTAGACCCCCTTTCTAATACCTGTTTTGTTTTTGTTTTTTGTATGCTCTCTGTGTCCCTCTACAGGTGAAGGTGCTGAAGTGCATTGAGCCGGTCTCTGTATCAGATGTGGTCTTGGGTCAGTATGTTGGAGATCCAGATGGAGAAGGAGAGGCTAAACTGGGTTATCTAGATGACAAAACTGTCCCTGAAGGCTCCACTCAGGCTACATTTGCCACAGCATTGCTTTATGTAAAGAACGAACGCTGGGATGGTAAGTGCTAATTAGCTCATTTTTACAGTCTGGCCAAAGATCTAAAATTTTGACCTTGATACTATAATGACCTGTGGCTGTTTCTGAAATTAAAAGCATCCTTTGCGCTGCTTTAATAGCTGATTTAAATGAGAAGCTTTACTAACCCTTTGGTCTTGAAAATGAAATTGTTTTGTGGTTTAAAATGCAAAATTAACTTTTAGCACATGCGCTGCTATTCAAAAGTTTGTGGTTGGATTTAAAAAATACATATTTTAAAAGAAGTCTCTTATGCTTACCATTTATTTGAGTAAAATACAGTAAAAACAGCAACACTGTGAAAACATTTAAAATAACTATTTGAATATATTTTAAAATTTAATGAGTCAAAGCTGAATTTTCAGCATCATTACTCCAGTCTTCAGTTTTCACATGATCCTTCTAAATATGATGAATAGAAAGTTCAATAGAACAGCATTTATTGGAAATAGATATTCATTTTTTTGGCAATTTATTATTTTGAACAGCTGTATATACCTTAGTCTTTCTCTTCCTGAATGTGTTGATATTTTATTAAACCATTTGATTACCCGTCTCTCTCCAGGCGTTCCCTTCATCCTCAGGTGTGGAAAGGCTCTGAATGAGAGGAAGGCAGAGGTGAGGCTGCAGTTCACCGATGTTCCTGGAGACATCTTTAGCTCTCAGTGCAGGCGGAACGAGTTGGTGGTCCGTGTGCAGCCCAACGAGGCCATCTACGCCAAGATGATGAGCAAGAAACCCGGAGTCTATTTCAGCCCTGAGGAGACCGAGCTGGACCTGACCTACCACAGCAGATACAGGGTAAAACACACAGCTTTCATTCATTCATTCTCTGTCTCTTTTGTCCTAATTGGCAACTTTGACTAATAATATGTGGGATATCATATGTAGAAAATGACTTGATTTCAACCAAAAATCTTTATTAAAGTTCCTTCATTTTCTCTTTATAAATGTGCTTTTCTCTGTTCTCCCTTTTCAAAGGACGTTAAGCTGCCTGATGCCTATGAACGTCTGATTCTGGACGTCTTTTGTGGCAGTCAAATGCATTTTGTACGAAGGTGTGTTTCTCATTGTGATCTCTGCTATGATTAGTACAGTAATGTAAATGTAATATGTTGTTACAGTAAACAACCATTGCTGAATTTGACTTGCTTTATTAAAGTGATGAGTTGAGGGAAGCCTGGAGAATCTTCACTCCTCTTCTTCATCAGATAGAGAAGCAGAAGACGCCACCCATCAAATACAAATACGGAAGGTAAAACTATTTTTTTTTTTAAGAAATTGTTGGTGAAGTGATGTGTAATGTACCTCACATTCTCTCTGGTTCTCTCTTATAGCCGTGGTCCTGCAGAGGCTGATGAGATGGTACAGAAAGTGGGATTCCGCTACGAGGGTACATACAAATGGGTGAACCCACACAAACTGTGAAAGAAGACGACAACTAAAAAAATCATCCCAAGATGAGTGCCTGAAATAAAAGAGAGATAAGGGCACTTTAGTATTTGAAGATGCACTCTGTTAGCACTGCATGTAAAGAAGAACCAACAAGACTAGCAAACACTTTTTATTTTATTTTTTGGATGTTATTAATTCTTACCAGCTCATTATTATATATAATGCTTTATAGAACATTTCTCATATTTCACTCTATATTTCATTGGACTGAACAATATTTACAATGTTTGGTTATGCACTTAAGCATCATTTTGATATTCATACAAATTTTATACTGCGCTGTCATTCCCTTTCTTCTTAAAGAAAAACGAAGCTTCTGTTATGCATTCTTCTTTCCTCAAGCAAAAGTCTTAACATTAAATGCTGCTCACATTTCAGAAGTGTTTTATAGGCAGAACGCTGATATAAAAGTACAATCTACTCCTGCAGTGATAGTTGTGTTCATGTATTTTGTTGCATTTTTTTTGTAGCATGCTTATTTAAATCTAAAATGAAGTGCTATAATTGGACCACAGGAAACATACAGGGATTAGGAATGCATGCATGTCGATGACACTTCACCATATTCCCACCGATTGGCTAAATGAGCCACAAATATGTTTAGTCTTATTAAAGCAGATGTATTACATTCCAAATCTCTCTGTAAATAGATGAGATTTAATGTTTGTTGTTACACCACTCTCATAATTTGAACCTAATTTGGGCATGGTCCCTTTCTGCTCGCTGTTGCTCATGGTTTCAGCACTAGATAGACGCTGAACCAGTGTTTCTGACAGCACTGAATTTCAACATCCTGTCAGGGTGCCTAAAACAACCGATTTATTTATCAGATCTTGGGATTAACTGCTTGTCTGGCTTTTGTAATGCATTTTAAATTTCTGGTTACTGATCTTTTTTTTGGATGCTTCAACATCTGTGAGCTATTTAACTTTTCTGTAAAGGTTCTGCCCAGTGTTTTCTGTTTTACTTAAAAATGGACAACTACTTTTACAATAAAGCATAGTTAAGATGCCTCACATTTCTCTCATTGCTTTTTTTCATCTGGTCCTTTCAGTTCATAGTCCCTTATTATCTTTGGCTTGTTTCAGCAAAGCCAACATTGCAGTACAATGACTGAGCGAGTAGTCCAGGCCTGGAAAAGTCATGGGGATTTCTGCAGCGAATGTAGATTCCTCTGAGACTCTGAAATATGGCCTTTCAAATGTCTGTTTGCTTGTTTGTCTATTTATTAGTCTTTATAGAGACTTGTACATATAAGTACAATTGTTTAAATAAATGTTATCCGTCATGCACATGAACATCCTATCACGGCAATTTCTATAAAAGGATTTAAAAACACTTATGAAGTAAACACGAAAGACTGGAAGAGTAGTGGAAATGCTTTGCAAAAAAAATAAAGGTATAACACAGAATGAAGGCCTGGAGGTATGAATAGTTTCACTCATAAGTAGGATTTAAAATATAAATAATTTAATAAAAACAAACAACCCAGAATGTAAATCTTGTATAGATAATGAATATATTAATGGGTTTGTGTAACCAATTCAAATAGGCTTTAGTGTTTTCATGGACTTTTATTATAGTTATCACCGGAAGGACTTTTGTAGCCGAACATCCGTCTTCCGGTCAGGGGCAACATGGTTGTAGAGGTGTAGCTGCGTCCATCTGCTGCTTATTCGATTCTATAGAAAAATCTTTGTGTCAATTTGACAGCTATATTTATATCGTATAATATATTTATCAAGCAATCCAGCGGGCAAAATGAATATACGCAACGCACGGGTGAGTGAGTAAGGGGAAGTAAAGCCAGACATTGGGATAGTCATCAGACAGTGGCTGCGTCTCAAATCCCATTTTGGGCATCATAGACGCGTACCGGACGATGAGGCTTTTTATTTTCATGACTCATGCACGCTTTGCAGTTTTAAAGTGACCGTGTTCTGCACTTTTGTATCATTTTATGTCTTTTCCACCATGTTACCACCACTCTTGCATCAGTCAAGCACCAAAACAGTCATCATTTAGTTATACATGACTACTTTCCAGCTTCTCTCTGAATATTAGAATGAATCCTGTCGTTTTTTTCTCATGTATTTTATGTGAATGATTTAGTACTACTGCAGGTGGCAGTCTCAATGATTCTCTCTTTTACATGTTTCCAGCCAGAGGATCTGATGAACATGCAGCACTGCAACCTGCTGTGTCTTCCAGAGAACTATCAGATGAAGTACTACTTCTACCACGGCCTGTCCTGGCCACAGGTCTGAGACTGACACGGATCTGTGTACACGCATCACATGCTGAGCTGCTTTACTGAACTGCTGTGTTTGTTTTCTAGCTGTCATACATAGCAGAGGATGAGAATGGGAAGATAGTGGGATATGTGTTGGCTAAAATGTAAGTTTGGTTTTTCTTGCTTTCATGTGTGAGATGGCCATGGTTGTTATGCTCCAAGTTGTTAAGTTACAGGGATGCTCCACCCAAAATTGAGAATTCTGTCATAATTTACTTACCCTCACATTGTTCCAAGCCTGTAAGACTTACTTTCTACTGTGGAACTTAAAGGGGTCATATGATGCGATTTCAATTTTCCCTTTCTCTTTGGAGTGTTACAAGCTCTTGGTGCATAAAGAAGATCTGTAAAGTTGCAAAGACTAAAGTCTCAAATCCAAAGAGATATTCTTTATAAAAGTTAAGAGTCAGCCACACCCTCCTAAAACGGCTCGTTCTAACACGCCCCCACATGTCTACATCACTATGTAGGAAGATTTGCATAACGTCAAATGTTCAGCAAAGAAAGAAGGTGTAACTTTTATTCTCGCTGTAGTATTGTTGCTGCCGCCGCCATGTCGTGAAGAGCTGTGCGTTTCGTTGTGAAAGCGAAACTACTTTGTTTGGTCTTCCAAAAAAGAATGATATCTGCTTCGTCATGCCTAGAACTGATCTGTTCTGGTCGCTGAGGGAATACATCAACTTAGTGCTGTGGTTTGCTGGATCGGCTTTCACCGTGGACGAGGCAGAGTCCAGCCCTCCGGACGAATCCGCCGGCCGCGCCGTTCTCGACCCCACCGCCTCTGCTCACTCAAGCCCTCCGTCCGTTCCTCACTTTATCCCTGCCGTTCACTATCCCACCGTGGGTGACGCTGGTGTTTCGTTGGGAAGCGAACTACTTTGTTTGGTCTTCAAAAGCGGACACCCTAGACAGCAGTGGTTTCATTTTATTCAACATGTTCCAGCACCAGTTCACCTCAATAGTCAATTGTGCAGCACGTTAGGGAGGACGGTGCCTGACCGGGGAGAGTAGATCTCCAATGCCGGCTGTTCTGACACCTCATTTAATCTCTAATCTATAGTTAAAGAGTTTTTATATTTCAGATTGGAAAGCGAGTTTTTGGGGCAGGTAGAGTCGCTGTTGTTTGTCTTTCTCCGACACAAAAGGCAGACATGTTTTTTATGTTTCCGCGTGCAACCTTGTAAAAGACAGTATAAAGTCATATTAATCAGTAATTCTGTCCCCCACGGTAGCACAAATGCCTGTTATATGGGTTTTAATGTTGTTGTCTCTCGCCCCGGCCGGAAGGGCATCACAGTAGGTGAGGGGCGGAACATTCTGTCACACCTTTGGAAGAAAGAATATTCGTCCGATCACAACGCACTGGATAGCTGGTCAATAAGAGCACACCTCGCTTTTCTGACCGAGGAGCTTTGTAAAAATCGACACGTTTCAGAAAGGCAGCGCATAGAGGAGAAACAATAATGTTTTCTTCCTTAAACCGCATAAACACATTCATTACAAACCAAATACACAAAATAATGTTCTTTTTTAGCAACCATATGATTTAATCGTTACAGGATTAGTTCACTAACAAATAACTAAACAGAAAAAAAAAATTCCTGATATTTACTCACCCCATTGTCATCCAGATGTTCATGTCTTTTCTGACTCATAGTAAAATAAAAAGGTTTTTGGATGAAACATTAAAAACTTTTTATCGCTGCAGTGGCTGCGATGAGGTCGTAGGGGGCGTTCTCACTACTGCTGCCTTGTAGCGTGGTTGCTTTGACAGCGAATCAGGTTTCTTGCCGCTAAGTACAGACATTTTGGAGGCAAAAGACTAAATATTATTTAAATCTAAATTAAATTCGTACATACAAACAAAATGAATGAGAAGCAGAGCCTACTTTCTTCCATTGCATATGTTTATCTACAGCAAAAACGCAAACAGGAACGTCACAGGACTCTCCGTCTTCCTTTCCTATTGGCTTGTCGCTTCCAGACGTCCCTATCATTTGCATAAAAAGGTGCAGATTGTCCTTTGTTTTGATCGCTGGACACGCCCCATCCCGGTCGCTGTCTCTCGTGTCGCCGGAAATCGCCAGCTCACCATTGAAATGAATGGGATTGTGTCACTCTGCCATTGCGTGTCGCTTGTAGTGTGAACGGGACTTATGACTTCAATGGTGCTCACACGGGTTGAAAGTCAAATTTCATTTTCATTTGAGCTTTAAAGGGCTCACACGATCTCAGCCGAGGAATAATGGCCTTATCTAGCCAAACTCTCATCATTTTCTTTAAAAAAAAATATAGAGATATACTTTTTCACCACAACTGCCCGTCTTGCAGGAGCTCCGCGATGCTGGTCTGCGACTTCACGCATGACGTAATCACGTTGGAAAGGTCACGCGTGATTAATAGGGTATATGTCGAATATCACCTGACCAAACCCGGAAAACAGGTCTCATTGCTTCCGCTTGTCGGAGAAAGGGTTAACAGCCGTATTAAATAATAGCGATATCTTTGGACTTTTAAAATTATCAGTTAAACTAGCTAGCTGTTTTTTTTGTTGACGTTTTATAAAATTTTTATATCTAAATGTGAAAAGAATAAAAAAAAAAAACTTTTAGATATCAGTCCGCATATGGACATCGGTTATGATCATCATTGGTATCTACTTTGAAGGCATCTTGAGTAAAACTGCTTCATATTTAACAAAGCATATGCAAAACGCTTGAACCGGAAGCGACGAGACCCGGTTAACAGAATACGGAAGTCTGTTGCGCATAACCCCTATTCTTCGTCTGTGTACTCCAGTTCAGAAAGGTAGGGTAGGTAGAAAAATCCTGGAATGTTTTCCTCAAAAACCTTAATTTCTTTGTGACTGAAGAAAGAAAGATATGAACTTGATCTTGGATGACAAACAGTTTCAGTTTCCATTGACTTCTATTGTATGGACAAAAAATACACTGGAAGTCAATGGAAACCCAAACTGTTTGTTTACCAACATTCTTCAAAATATCTCATTTTATGTTTTACAGAAAAAAGTCATACAGGTTTGGAATGATATGAGGGTGAGTGATAATGACAAGAATTCTCATTTTTGGGTAAACTATCCCTTTAAGAGAGGTTATTTTGTAAATATTAGAAGGTTTGCATATTCTAAGAATAGTGAAATAATACATTTTAGTTAAATATAATACGTTTTATGTAAATTGCATATTTTACAGGGAGGAGGATCCTGACGATGTGCCTCATGGACACATTACATCACTGGTTAGTGTTTTTAATCTGAAAACATTTGCTGTTCTTGTCATTTTGCTGAAGCTGTCTTTCATCCTGTCTGCATGTGTATAAATAAATGCACTGCTTTGTGTTAATACAGGCAGTTAAACGCTCTCACAGGCGTCTTGGACTGGCTCAAAAACTGATGGATCAAGCCAGCAGAGCCATGATCGAGAACTTCAATGCCAAATATGTCTCTTTACATGTCAGGAAGAGGTAGGATATGCACTCTCTATCGTTATATCAGGCCTGAGAGATTTTCTGGAGTGATTTTTCTCTGTTTCTGTTTGTATTTCAGTAACCGGGCCGCTCTTCACTTGTACTCAAACACGCTTAAGTTTCAGTGAGTGTCACTTTTTTTTTTTCCCATTTCTATTATGTTTGTATTGTGAATGAATTTGGGCTGTCAGTTGATTAAAACGAAATTAATTCATTACAATGTAATTTTTCTTAAACTGCTAATGGAGTGTTAAGTGTGATGAAGAGGCTTTGTTAAAGGGGTGGTTCACTTTTTTTTTTCTAGGCTTGATTGTGTTTATGGGGGTGCAGTCTAACATGTGTTAATGCTTCGTCTTTTAAATAAAAATTTTTTTTTCACATAATTTACCTTTATTCCACACCGCTCTGTCCCTTCTCCTCTGAACGTGCTGATCATTTCCTGCTTTAAGAAGCCCCTCCCTCAGAAATACACGATGGGCTCTGATTGGTTAGCTGGCCCAGTGTGTTGTGATTGGCTAAACCGGCTCAACTCCGCCCCTCAACATATCGCATGTGCTTCGGGTTGTATTGTAACAATACGTGTCTAATTGCTATCATTGTAGCCCGATTGGGGAGACCAGAGGATTCTGAAGATAGCGCGCAGAACCTGTGTAAGCATGGCTTTTAATGGTAGGCCTAGTTTTTTGTTGTTGTGGTCTCATACTTTTAGATACGCTGTTATTTGTAAATGCTACTGCTTATGTTAGCTTTTAATATACGGTTTTATTCTGATTAAAGCTTTAATACAGTTCGGCAACCGCACGCGCGTCCATGTATAATGCTTCTCATAACTATAGTATGTGAAATGAGCTGATGATCTGAATGAGAGAGAGTGAGAGATGCAGAGCGTGTTCAGAGCAGGGGGACGCGAGGAACAGGATGAGAACGCTGCTTTAGAACATTGATTTTGAAACTTGTGAATCCATTAGAATCGTTAGAAGACAGAATCGCGATTCATATATGAACAGATTTTTACGTGCACCTGTAGTTTTCTCTTCCTCTTCTCTAAAGCAGCGCAGCTTGGCCCCGCCCCCTTTGCTGCATTTTCCCGAAGGCGGGGTTTATGTAAAATTCTGGGTTCTTGACGTAACAGACCCGGGAAGTAACTTGTTGTTGTAGTCCCTACCAGCCGTTTTTGTAGGCATTAAACTGCCAGAATTTTAAAAGACGATATCTCCGTTTGCATTGAACTTTCAGCTAACTAACATTAAAAAACACTAACATTAAACTAACACTAACTAACATTAAAAAAGTGAAATCGCAATCAACCACCCCTTTAATGACCCTTCAGGGGTAGTTCAATTTCAAAAACATCAGTATGATTAAATGCATGATTAACTGTTAGTTATGTATGAATATGTATCATGATAAATGGGAGAGACATTAAGTGCATTGTGTTCTTTTCTGTATGTAGTGAAAAACCGCATTGTATCATAGTCGTACCAAATGTTTTCATGGTGCTGTGTTGCAGAATTAGTGAAGTGGAGCCCAAATATTATGCTGATGGAGAAGATGCTTATGCCATGAAGAGGAATCTCACAGAGATGGCAGATGAGGTAAGTGGGGTTGCAATTATATATACTTATGCAATATAAACGCAGCATCAAATTTTTTTTACCATAACTCCCTAAATGAAGATGAATAAACACATTTCCCAAACTGTAACCTGAACCTCTACACCCACTGAACATATGTGGAAGAATAACACAGGCAAAATATTTTTTTTAAATCTGGGAAACAAACCACACATTCTCCATTTGCCGCCTCCTGGATTTTCCCAACTGTTTGATTAGGACTCTAACAGTAGTCACGAAGGCTGCTGTGTCTATGCTGAACTCAGAAGGAGGCTTGTGCCAACTTGGAGTTTTGAGCCAAGTGGTTTTTGAATGCCTAATTCAAATCTTCTATATATATATATATATATATATATCTATATCAAGATATATACATATATTATATATTTATACTTTGATAATACTGCCCATTATTGTAGGTAGAAAAGTGTTAGTAACAGAAATCACACGTTCACACGTCTAAATTTGGTCAATGAAATAGTCAGACCTTCCACAGATTTTAAATTAAAAATGAGAGAGGATTAAATTGGATTCACCTTCAAAAATGTAAAAGCTACTGGTAGCTTTTTTTGTAATTTTGATCCATTTTCCATATTCTCCAGATGCATTGTCATCAATTAGCAAGTTTGAACTCGCTCAAAACAAACATTTAACACATTACACTTACCGGTTTGCTTCCTTAGTGGCGGACACTGGTAGAGACATGTTTAGTTTCATTAAAAAAAATCACCACTACACAAAACACAAACTTTTCCTGATGTGCAGTTGCAGAAACCAGGTGTTCGTCTGTGGGGCTCAGAGGCACCGCCGTCTCAGGACACATCTGTGACAGGCCTGGTGGAGAAGCTTACGGTGCAGGATGGAGAGAAGGAGGGAGATGGAGACAGTGGAGGAGAGAGTAAAGAAATGAGTGAGGTCAGCGAGGCCACGGAGAGCACAGACGTCAAAGACTCCTCGTCAGACTCTTAGCTCACATCTCTGTGTTCACACCCATCATATAGGTTTCAAATCAGTTTAGTGTTTATATGCTCTGATGGTTTTATTTTCAGAATACAGGAAAGTGTCTTGTAAAAGCAGTTCACAACTATGAAATTATTTGTGAGGAGATTTGTTAATAAAATTGGAGAGTAAATATAATTTGTAGTGGTGTTATCCTGTCAAAAAAAAACAAAAAAACTTTTTATTATTGTGAAAGGTATGGCTAATAGTTTGTTAGTACAAAACCTGACATTTTGGTTTTAGAAGTTAAAGTTTTTTTAAGCCAATGTAAGTTTTTTATAAGTATATAAGTTACATTTTAATATATATATTTTTTAAAGAAAATGACTGATCGTTTTGCTAGATAAGACCCTTATTTCTTGGCTGGGATCGTGTAGAGCCCTTCGAAGCTACACTGAAACTGCAGTTTGGACCTTCAGCCCGTTGAGCACCATTGAAGTCCATTACATGGAGAAAAATCCTGGAATGTTTTCCTCAAAAACCTTAATTTCTTTGCGATTGAAGACAGAAAGACATGAACATCTTGGATGACATGGGGGTGAGCAAATTATCAGGAATTTTTTATTCTGGAAGTGAACTAAGCCTTTAAAGAAGATATGTTGTGACCAAACCGTTCCGTTTCCATTGACTTCAAAAAAATAACCTTGAGTCCAGTGGAAACTCCAAATGTTTGTTTACCAACCTTCTTCAAAATATCTTATTTTATGTTTTACCGAAAAAAAATCATACAGGTTTGGAATGATACGAGGGCGAGTGATAATGACAAGAGTTCTTATTTTTTGAGTGAACTATCCTTTTAAGAGAGGCTATTTTATAAATATAATTAATGTAAGAAGCAATAATAAATTTTTTTATAAAAGAATGTTTAAATATCTGTAAAAATACATTATTCCGCGTAGGATTGCTAGCAGGGAATGACCTAAGAGCAGGTCATTTGGGTTTTTGAAAAATATCTCTTTTGCAGTTTGTAACGTAGCTATCCTTAAATGAAAACATTCTGCAAAGTTGTTAATCAAAAAAGTGCATGATAAATAAAGATATTGTCTCTCAAAAGAGAGAGTCGATTCTGAATCGCCTAAATGAGTCATTATATTTTCGAATCTTTTGCCTGTTACCAGTACACGTCACTGGGTAACACATTAGCATAATCCCGGCCTGCCCACAAACACTTCCGCTAGCTAGTGTGTTTACATCATGTTGAGAAGACGCTGTGTTCAAGGATACCACAGAAATACAATTCCAACCTTTTGTTGTGTATATGTCATTTTACCAAGAACAGCTTCTCTAATCTTGCCTTTTATCTTCATTGGCTTCTAATCTACTTTATTTGGACCAACAAGCGTCTCCGAACCACAACCTGTAAGTACGATTGATACGTTATGTGTACATTTTCAATTGAGTGCTCAAAATATCAAGTTTTTGTGCTAATATGTGACGTACACCTAGTGCAACTTTAGGTTTCCAGGTAAAGCACGATATTACGGTTTTACTGAAATAGTTCTGATAATTCTCTGTGAACCCACTATTTCCTAAGAATGTGTCGATTAATGTACTGTCGTTGTTCTAATTACTTTCTTTAATAATAAATAATGTAGTGTAGAGCACAGGCTTTATAATCATTGTGAAATTGCTGTTATGTAGTTATAGGTCTAATGCGGAGGGAAAGACCCGGTAGAGAGAGACAGTTAGTTAGGCTGTTGCGCATTGATACAGCTGTTTGTGTATAATTAAAAGTTAAGACAGACCATCCTTTGTCTGTTGGTCTTCAAACATTACAGTAGACATATTTTGGTTTGCAGTCTGTATCATTTCATCAGTTAGTCACGTTAGCACTCGGCTAACGTATCCACCATTATTGTTTTAAGTGTTCACAGTTTAGCAGCTAAACTTTAGCTGTGGGCACGATTCGCTTGCATAGGTGTTTTTGTATTTTTTGTCATTATTATAAGAACGGATTGGAGCAATATATTATTTTTTATGTAAAGGTGCTTTGTCAATGTTAGTGCTCGCTAACTTGCTCAAGGACTCCTGTCTGTGCCAATCACAGCAGGTTTGGCCAGCTGACCAATCAGAGCAGGTAGGTTTATGGAAGGGAGGGGTTTGCTCCGAACTTGCTTGGAACGAATCGTTTCGAAATCATTGGTAAATAATCCGTGTATCATTCGTTTTTTTTGGTTTAATATTGAAAATAGAAAAATTTGAAAACGGCTCCTTTTTCGTTTTTTTTTGTTTTTTTCCAAAAACCGAAAAACAAGAATTCAGCTTAAATTTACGTTTTTCGTTAATGGGTGGAAAAATTAATAAACAGCTGATTTATATTTCTACACGTGGTCGGGAATTAAACGCCCCTTTCTGCTGATTGGTCAGGCGAAGATCCAACCGTGCCTTCATCAGTTCTTCTGCAGTATCAAGCAGCAGAATAATAGTCCTCCACTGCAGCAGTTGCACAGATTAATACCCATTTTATCAATTTCAAATTTTTCATCAAACAAACAGACTAGCTCGACAGAACTCATACCGGGACAGAGTCTAGACAGGGCTTTCTTCTGTGTAGACCAGCGGTTCTTAAAGTGATGGGGGTCCAAGAAATAATTTGCTATAGCCTAAAGTATTTCCAGACTGTAAAGTCGCTTTTTTATCATGATACATAGGCCTACTGTGATTTATTCCAAAGTGACTTATGTGATGCATTTAATGTAAAATAATCTAATTGAAGCCTTTTAAAAGATGAGTATTCTCTGTGGTTTATGTTTGTGGCATGCTCCAGAAAGATGCTCAAGGAGACCGAGTCACGCTAGAGCAGTGCATTCTGTTGTTCTCTTTATTTTTTTCAAAGGCATGACATTTTGTAGTTGTTTTGAACGTAACGTTACACAATTAAAAGTATACATTTTACCATATGACTATAAATATTAAGTTAGTATTAAGTTATTTCCCCTCGATGGGGAAAAAATCCAAGTGAACATCAATCAGTACTCAATATTAATTTAAACTGCTTTAAATATAACTGCTGCTTATTTCCTGTGCATTCTGAAGGTATTCTGAGGGTTTGGTGAGAAACAAATGGAAATGGTAAGTTATTATATTTTATGAAAATCTTGTTGCAGTGCGAGTGCGCAGCAGCTCACCTTGCGCACAAGTGCATATCCTTTTGAGATCAATTATAATCATTTTAGACTAAAGACTACATTATATAACTCTAACAGTAGGCTATTTAATATCTGTTGTTCTTCGGTTGTCAGTCAGAATGACAGTTCTTGCGTGAACATGGGTCAACCCAAGCCAATTTATTATTCCTTCCTATTTGTCTTAGTTTTTTAAATATTTATTTTGAAACGAATTAATTAATTAATTAAACAAACAGACACATCTGTCCATATCATACCCTGCCATGCCCCAGCTGATGCAAGAATATAATTAATCTACACAGAAAGCCCTGTCTAGACTCTGCCCCGGTATGTGTTGTGTCGAGCTATTCATTAGCCTGTTTTTTTGATGAAAAAAGATTAAATGTAGTTGCAATAAATGCGTTACGAATCCATACAACTGCAGCAGTGGAGAACTATTACTCTGCTGCGTGATACTGCAGAAGAACAGATGATGGCACGGTTTGATCTTCGGCTGACCAATCAGCAGAAAGGGGCGTTTAATTCCCGCCCACATGTAGAAATCTAATATTCAAGCTGTTTATTCATTTTTCCACCCATGAACGAAAAACGTAAATTTAAGCTGAATTCTCGTTTTTTGGAGAAAAACGAAAAAGGAGCCGTTTTCTTATATTTCGTACTTTCATATTAAATCAAAAAATCGAAGATACACGGATATACAGGACCCAGTATTAAATGTATTTCGGAGAAATTCAATGTTTTCTGACCTTATGCATTTAAACCTGTTGTAGGGGACTCCAACACAATATTAGGACGCTTTAAAATACCATATGGCCTGGTCTTTAAATGCAAACACGGACTAAAAGCCACACAAATCTAATTCTGATTTTATTGCTGCGGCGCCTTTAAGACTCGTGTGAAGTGAATTACCGCGCTTTGCCGCGTTCATATAATTTACCCGAACGCCGGCCTTTCCGTCAACTACAAAATGCTCCGTTCTTTGCAAAGCTGCATTACATTGCGACATATTTATAAAACAATTTTCGATAAAATGTGTCGCACAAACTGTTAAAACCAGACCGGGACCTTGTTAAAAATGAACAGGCAAATTTTTGGGATCCTTCAGAAGAATGTGCAGAGCGACAGATGAAAGGCTTTACCCACAGCCGGAGACAGCATAAGGTTTGGCACACTTTTCCTCATTTCTGCTGTTTGTGAATAATATATTCCACTTCATCTTTATCACTGTGGCTGGGGCCGCCCAAGTACTGAATACTATACACATATGAAATGTAGGGGGTGCTCACTTTTCTATATAGTGGGTGCAGTAGGTGGTTAATAGGTGGTCATGTCTAAAATGCCTGGAACAACTTAATACAGTGAGATTTCACTGTGGTCCAGTAGAGGGCAGTAATGTTATATGCTTCCCCCCCCCCCAATTCTCTTTGCATAATTTTGTTAGTGTTCAACCTTTCTCAGGTCAAGAACCCTTGGTAGATAGAGATTTTGATTAACTTTATTGTTTAAAACTCAGTGTGCATTTTACGCCTGGCCTATAACATGCATTTAGTGGGCCAATTTACTAATGTGTTGTTGTACTTTGCTATGAAATCCATTAAAATATTATTACTGATTTACAGAGTAGAATATATGTTACATATTACGTTTTAATTTTACTCAATGTATTTGAATGTGTGAGGGACAATGCAAAACTTTAGCTTCTTACCGTAGCTTTGGTTAAAGGCAGATTGTATTTTTGTTTAATGCATGTAATTTTTTCACATTAGTTTGAGAGCAAACATTAATTGGCTGACCCTTGTGTAGGAAGGAGAATGCAACTGCGATCAGAATTATTGGGGAAAAGGTTTCTGCATGAATTCCAATTATATTTTTCTAGATATTAAGATAATTAAGAAAAGGTCCAAAGTGACATTTACACTATCAAGTTTATTAACACTATAAATACATGAACACAAATTCAGATGAACAAAATAATAAATTTTTCATGTGCACTAGGTGTAGCCATTCACAGACATTCACACCATTTAGTGAAGTGATTAATATGAATAGATGTGCATATTGAATTTTACAGTTCAGGACCCCATCAAAGTGCACCGTGTTGTGGCTTATTGTGTGCTTGTCCAAGAGAGTGCAACTCTCGCCATTCCCAAACCCCTGGGTCAACTCATATCAGTACACTACTCTCTCCATTAATTGAGGAGCACCATGGAATTGTATGGCCACATGAATTGCACTCTCTCCATGACCTGTCTGATGTTGGCCCTGTCCCTCTGTGCGGTCTCTTCATGAAGTCATGTGTGTGGCTCAGAAGAGACTGGTTTCTCTTGATTCCAGGATTTTTGGAAGAGGTACCTGTGAAACAGACGTATAAGCTCTTTTAAAAATTATATTAACACAAATTATATCAACATTTTGTTCTTGGACTCATTGGATCATTGACAATGCCTTTCTGCTGGCATTACAAAAATCCAAGTCAACAATTTATAAAAAAAAAAGTGAAAAGACACCTCTTTTCAACAAACCACACAGTATTAGTCCATATCATAAATGTGTGGAATGAGTTACACATTGAAGTTTAATACTTTGGGATAGTGATTAAAAAAATGAGCAATAGTGATGCTTACCATTGCAAACACCAAGCTGTTTGACATTGTAAAGGGTTTGAATAAAAAATGTTCAAATAAATATAAGAACTTGCCAACACATTTACACATCTCACATTTTGATGTCGTTCAAGAATAGTTCAGTAAAATTCATTGTTATAATTACACTTATTGTCAGCCAGGTGATAATATGAATGCTTTGTTTATAAATATGCATGATCACTGACTAACAATAGGCTATAATTTATATGAAAACATAATTACATTATACTTCAAAAAAAAAAAAAGAAGTCCATTTGAGTTGTTCATGCCAGCGCTGCCACTCAAATTCTTGGGGGCCAGGGAAAGATTTTTAATGGTCCACCCTACGCTCGATGAGTAATCTATGCTAGTATCATAAAGCAGTGGTTCTCGACTGGTGCATTCTTACCCAACACATTGGGTAAAAAAGTTTTTTGCAAGTCTGTTCTGATAGCATCACAGACAACTGGGGAAAAACAATGCTAAATGCAAACTAGCATAGTTAGTATGACAAAACGAATAGACTTTCCCGATTTTAAAGAAAGAATACTTTTCATATGTTTTGTTGTTGATGTCAAAGTGCATCCAATCAAACTAGTGTCTTAGCAGTATCTTAGTAGCGGAGCCGTTTTATATAAGCTAATCAAATGCAAAAACGTCACAAGGTAAAAGAAAATACCTACAAAAATGCCTACAAATTATTGAAACCATTTAAAAAATGGTCAGTTTTCCTAGAATCGGACAATGCATTGTAATTAATTTTGTAAATGTGGGCCTACGTCCTAGGTCTTCAACCCACTGTCCTACAAATTTAATTTAATTTCCTTTTCTGGGAAATAGAAATAAAACACCTTGTTTTGTTATTTTTCAAGTGATCCTGAAGACCTTGATTTGCTGCTTCAGCTGTGTTTGATTAGGGCTGTGGCTAAACTGCGCAGAAGAGTGGGTCCCCAGGAGCAGGGCTGAAGACCTATGGCCTACATAGTTCATGATAATGTTAATACATTTTATTCTTTGAGTTTTAAGGACTTTTGTACCGTGTTGGAATTCCACTTTCCACTGAAGCAAAACAAGTTGAGAACCACTGCCATGGAGGACCTTAATGTGCCCCCATTTTTTTAAAGTCCAAAAACAACATTCCCAGTTGTCCCTCCCTGACAATGGCCCGCACTCAAGCTGAGATCATGCTCAGTATCCACTCAGCTACTTGCTGTAATTGCTAATTCAAGAGACTTCAACATTACATACCGCTTTGAGATAGGCCACATTGCTCTGTCGTATCTCGTTGAGCAACTGATCCCGAGGTGTTCGCTCCACTTTAGGTGGTTGTCGTCTTCGAGGAACCGGCTTTAGAGTCTTTATCATATCTTTCAGGTTGGCTTTATCATCTGCAGGTCCTTCTCTTGCTGTGCTTCTTTGTTTAGGTACACTCCTGAGCTGAACATTATCTCTTCCCTCTTTCCCTTCATCCCTTATGTTCAATTCCAGAAGCGGATCCCTTCGTTTTGGAGTCTTTTTTAGATGTACTTCTTCTAAGAGGTTTCCTTTGTTTGAACTAGGAGGATGCTGATGTGGGGCAGGATATTGAACCTTTCGGAGCTGATGAGGAGGACTTGGTTGTGGTGAAGGTTCAGAAGAATCTTCAGGAATCTCCTCAGCCCCATTATGAGAACCCTGCAATAGGGACAATGGTATGTAGTCACCTAGCATTTCCAACATGCCAGGGGGCAAGTTCAGGGAGTTCTCATACATCTCCATGACCTTTCTCTGCTCTTTCATCTGTTGGAGCTTCTGCTCCTCCATTCTCTGCTGCCGCTGACGGTCCAAGTTCCTGGTGAGGAGATTCGTGACCACCATCCGAGGCCCAGGGACTTCAAAGTGGTAGCCCATCTTCAGAAGGGTGTTGTTGGCCTTGAGGAGACGAGACACTTCCATTTCTGCATGGTGTCCTAGCATGTGCCTTTGGTTGTGGAAGCGGAGCTCAGTTAGTGTCTCATTGAACTGGAGGCAGCGTATTATTGCAACAATCCCCTTTCCTGTGATGAAATTGGATTCAATATTTAGCGTGGTGATGCTTCTGTTCTCTTTGAGCATGTTAGCCAGAGCGAATGCCACGTTTTCGTCTGCACCAGTGTTTGCGATGCTGAAGGTTTTAACATGTCTGTTCTTCTTGAGTGCATTGACATAATCAAGGAGCATTTCTTTGGGAATGTTTTCAATGTTGTTAAGATTGACATCTGTGACAGAGGGGCTGTTGTTGCGGATCTTTTCCAAAGTTGTCTCCAAATTGGTTTCATTCCCAGAAGGTCTTGCAGTCTTTTTAACTAAAGTGCTTCCACCTAGAGCAAATTTTGGGATCTTCAGCTTAGATATAACCCTTTCCTCTTTCTCGGGAACCCAGTTCTCATATGACGAAGGAGCAGGTTCAGACTGAGTGGAATCTACTTTCGTCTCCTCATTCGCTTTAGATTCTGTATCATTAAGTCCTGATTGTTCAGTCTTTGCGTCAACTTTTGTATCTGCAAATTCTGGAGGCGGCTGTAAACCATCTTCTGAGGTGCCATCAGGTTCTATCTTGACAGGTTGGACTTTCTCAACCTCCATTATCACTTCTTCAATCACTTCATCAACAGCAACATCTCCCTCTCCTCCTTCAACAACCTTCATGATCTCCTCATAGACAAATTCCACCTCTTCAACTATATCTTCTTTTTTTGCTTCAAGCTCCTCTTGGGCATTCTTCTGATGATGGCAAATGAACAAAAGGGTCAAATCTGAAGTGTTGAACAACTTTTATAGACTACAAATTATGAAACATTTAATCTTGAACAATTTGCTCAAAGCCTAAAAATGGAATGTCCCACTTGAAACACTGCATGACAGCATAGTTGCTGTTTAAAGGCATTTGTTGTTGTAGTGTTATTGGCCTCCTAGTTGCAGTAGTAATAATTAGTTGAATTTGATGATAAATAATCAGAGCTCCAAGCACTTTAGCAAACAGTTTATGAAACATGTAATACATTAAATGTAAATAATGCAGATAAATAATGCAGATAATAATAAGTCTTACTTACTTCACTGGGTAATAGAGTTGTGGGAACTCTCTCCTCCTCCAGCATACGTTTGGACTCTTTCTCCCAGTACAGATATTCCACCAGCGATCTGTGATCAAATGATCTAGTGGGTGGTTTGTCAGTTTGGTCTTTCTGTCTCATTCCCACTGGCACTCTCTCGTCAGGAGCGATTTCTTCCATCTCACTCTGGAGCTGCTTGAGCTCCTCTGCTGAGAGGCCTGCCAGAATCTCATCATCATCGATCTCCTCTTCTGACTGGGGCTCGCTGCACTCTGAAATAAAAATTATACACCATAAAATAATCGTTAAACTAGAAAGGTAGATAGTCATTATAATATTCTTAATATTTAAACAAATTATTTATTATTATTATTATTATTATTATTAACAAATGTGAGTACAATTTGAGTACAAAAACCAATGAATGTTAGGCATCAGGCAAAAATAGCTTCTCGTGTATGCTGTCAAATAGCTGAGTCATTATTGTGCCACTGGTATCACCAAAACATGTTTCCTGAACACCCCTTGCCTGATATTATTTATACAAACAGCGGAATAAAAAATACACAAACTGGACAAATTTTGTCTGAAAATTGTTAGAACTATAAGTATTATGTTAGAAATCATGTTGTACTGAAGGTCAGGACAGCTGATATGTTCAGTACAACGATATGAATGCGAGTGTGATATTTCTTAAATATATTTAAGAGTTCCATCGCTTAAAACTACAGTATGATACGACCACCAGTTTTAGCACTGGTCTACTGGGAGCTAGTTAGAGATGGAGTAGGCTGAGTGTTAAACTAATTTTTTCCCAGCACCTCAGAGCCTTTTACAAAGATTCCCTATGTTCTCAGGATTAATGGCAACAAACAATTTAATATATTAACAACCAAGGCGAGATAATGCAATACCTCGGACTGTCGTCTTTTGAGAAGCGCCTCTTTGTCTCATTCCCACCGTCACTCTCTCGTCAGGAGCGATGTCGTCTATCTCACTCTGGAGCTGTTTGAGCTCCTCCGCCGAGAGGCCTGCCAGAATCTCATCCTCATCGATCTCCTCTGTGTATGACTCCTGATCAGTGTGGTTAGACATGTCCAATTTTGTGTTTTCAAGAACTCATCTACAGCCACTGGTTTCAAAGTGCAGTGAGTGTCAGCAGGGCAGGCAGCAGAACTCAAGGCCTTGTCCCACATGTATGATCTAAAATAACCTCCATTCAACAGAGGGGCGGTATTTATGGAACAAGTAGGGAGATACGGACATAGACTTTTTTCAGCAGCTTGAGTCAGCTGGTCCGTCCCCTGTATTTCAACATGACAGACTTGAGAGAGAGAGAGAGCTTGGTGGAGAAAACCGGCAGCAGGTGGGCATGCCAGTCAAGTGGCCCCAGTGGCTCAGTCCACAACAACTTCAGCTACAAACATTTTATCTTTCTGGAATTACAAGATGACCACAAGAAAAGAGAACCTCAGCTGGGTGGTTCCATGGCCAGTAAAATAGACCTGTTCCGTGTGTTTAATAGCTATGTGCCGTCAGTGCTAGAAATATATGGTGATTTGAAACCGCTCTGAACCCTAATCCTCCACAGTTCTAGGACAGAAATAAAATCTGTCTGATGTTGAACACAACAGGCGGGGAAGCTGGGTGGTCAGGAAAAGCAGGCTGATGTAGGATGGAAAGACTCCACAAACATAGTGTTGGAGGAACTAGTGCTGTTTAGTGTTAAAGGAACATTCTTGAGCAAGTGTAGTTTGTCTGAAATGTTTGGAAAGCTAAAATGTCTTTCATACTGACATATTGAGAGTAGGGCTGGGCGATAATTATCGCAATATAATTGCGTTCAATAAATGTTCGATATAATGTTGATGCACCAAAAGCGGAATGAAACATTTGAACTCCGCTACACAGAGCATTTATCCGCTCGGCTCAGAGTTCAAATGGCAGCGCAGCGCAAGCTCACTAGAGTAGATGAGTTTAGTCTGATTAATCTCTGTCAAGGCTCAATTTATACTTTTGCTTGGCTCCACTCCGCGAACCTCCGCAGGCTGCACACGCACAACCACAAATTCTGGAGGCTTTTATACTCGATGCGTTCGACATTGTGATATTATTTGAAACAACAGGGGGTGCACAAGTGAAATCATTTTGAAATCAAGTAGCAGGAAAGAACAGAGCAGTAGGAGTTTACCGGAATTACGTCAGATCATTCAGAATTGCAATGTTTTTACGCCACAACATATGTGAAATTATAAGTAATATGAAACACTCACACAAGCAATTATGAGGATTTTTTTTATTTATTCAGAAAACAACACAATACACTTTCTGTAGCATAAAAATTTGCTTTTGGTTTTACAGTATGAAAAATACAACTATAAAAATGTATAAGCTACAGTTTCACAGTTCTTGCTTCAGTATTCTTAAAAAAAAAAGGATTCTACAACTGCTTCAAGTATATAAATGTTTTTACATAAAAATTCTTTGGTAAGGTGCTTTGCAAGTCTTCACAAATTTAAGTGATGCACTTTTGACGTGTTTGTGAAACGATTTCTCGCCAAGAGTTATTTGCCATCTGGCTATCTCTATGATCACGCATAGACGGATCAGCCAAAACACTAATGTTCTATGCTGTGCCACGCGAACAGTTTGCTGGAGATGCCGTGCACACCGCCACGCGAAATAGGCTGCATTCCAGTCCGTTTTTTATGCCCTTCACTCGCAAACTTCCCTCTATGGGGGTATAATTGTTGCTTTATTCTAAATAAATAGATTTATGATCACACTAAAGTAAAGAGATTAACAAAAATAAAAATTAATTACAATAAATGAACATGAATTAAATTCACAAATAAATAGAATGAGATTTGCAAATAAAAAAAACATTCACAAATATCTTCTTCTGTCACAAACACAACTTTGGCTGGCATTAATTTGTGAATCGCGTCCCGTGCATTTATAGATTGCTGCACCCATTTGTGGATCGCTCGCTATGCATTTGTGGATTTTGAAACATTTCCAGTGTCAAGACGCTGACAATCCACAAATAAGTGGACACCACCCACTGTCTACTCAAGCCAATCAGATAACAGACACATTTTGCTGACCAATCGTAGCATGTTCTCGCTATAGCCAATCACGTTTTGCTTACAATCAGGGCGGTCTCGTCCTGAAATAACTTCATTCATCTCCTGTGGCTTCAAATAAGAAAATATAAGACCATAAAATTGGTTATAGTAAAAGATGTTTAAATAGATTTTGTTAGACCCTTAGACGTGTGTCAAATCCCAAGCCACCGGAAGTTATGAATTAATGTGCTTTGAAAATGCCAAGAAAGAAACAGCGCTTAAATCACGGCTATGGGAACACTGCTGGATACAAACACGTTATGGAACATAAAACCATGTCTGCATTTGTCATCTGAGAAATGACAAACAACAAGCCCCACTCTACACTGCCCAAAACTCACGTTTTGAATCATCAGTGGCAAATTCTTTCAATAAAAAAATTTACTTACAGTCTGTGAATCAGAACAGCCAGCATTGTAGTCTACACTACCAGGATCAGGAAACATCCTCCATAAAAAAAACTGCTGGAATATTTGAGGTTGAACTGTTCTGGAACAGTGTGATGGCTGTAAATCAAGTACTAACATGATTTCTAGTTGTGTCCTCTTGGGAAGGCCAAACATAGTAGTTTCGCTTTCACAACGAAACACAGCGTCACACACGGTGGGCTAGAGTGAGCGGAGGCTGGAGGCCTAGAGTGAGTGTAGGCCAGCTTGAGTGAGTGGCGGTGGGCGGGCTTACGGCAACCACATGTGACGACCCCGGGCTGGACTCCTCTTCGTCCACGGTGAAAGCCAATCCGACAATCCACAGCGCGAAGTTGATGTATATCCTCAGCGATCAGCACGGATCAGCTCCAGGCATGACAAAGCGGATATTGTCCTCTTTTGGAAGGCCAAACAAAGTAGTTTCGCTTTCACAATGAAACACACAGCGCCTTCACGACATGGCGGCGGCGGCAACAACAATACTACAGCGAGAATAAAAGTTACGCCTTCTTTCTTTGCTGAACATTTGGGAGGCGTTAAGCAAATCTTCCCACATCGTGACGTAGACATGTGGGGGTGTGTTAGAACAAGCCGTTTTTGGTAGACGTGGTTGACTCTTAACTTTTATAAAGAATATCTCTTTGGATTTGAGACTTTAGTCTTTGCAACTTTACAGATCTTCTTTATGCACCAAGAGCTTGTAACACTCCAAAGAGAAAGGAAAAATGGAAATCGTATCATATGACCCCTTTAATTTGAAGTTTAGCTTACATTATAAACAAAATTCTTCCCAATCTTTAATGTATGTTAGATCAATAAATTATTTAAAGTAAGCAAACCATAGTGCATGTGAAATTGATACATTTTAGTTTCTAACTGGCAAGATGTTTGCTTAAGATTTGCTTAAATTATTAAAAGGCTGTATTTCTGCCTACTAAGTCATATCATACTGATTCATTGAGTCATCAATGAATATATTTCACAAAATGGGACCCTCAATCCTTACATGGATTGATAATATAAAAGTTTCTGTTTTCTACTTTGTCTTAAATCAAATTAGAGAATTCAAATATTTATGTATGTAAGGAAATATATTTATGTCTGATTAGCTGTAATAATACTAAAGGAAACAGATTAGCTGAAATTATTTATTTCTGCCCACAAAGATCCATTATAAGCTGATACGATGATATCTTCATTCGTCCTTATTTTTACACACAATTAATAACAAAATCAAGAGTAATCTCAGAAAAAAAAAATTCTAATGGCATGCATGGGCAAAACCTACATAATGTGCATGTGCACACAAACACATAACCACACACTGGGGCAATTATAGTACATTTGTAGGTCAAGTACATAGAGGCACATATCTGTTTTAATATTTATCTGTAGAAGTTACCTGATTGAAAATCACTGAGAAGTATCAACAAGTGCATTTAAAAATACCCCGATCGTGAAATCTAACCCACATTTACTTGTGTAAATGAATTGGATTCAAATGATGTTATCCAGTTTGTCTTTCAATTCCAACAGATTTTATTTCAATTAAAGGTAAAGAACACAATAAATTAAACAGGAAAAAAACTAAATGTCCAATCATTTGGAGAAATTTGGATAGTAATTGTGCCTGGCACTTGGGCCAATGACATTTGAGGTCTAAAGCTTGTACAAATTCTCATTGCCAAAAATTCTCATTTCCCAGTCCCAAAGTCATATTTCCCATAATTCCACATGAAAGTGGCCAGCCTTCTAAATTCAGATGCAGAGTGGTGGCATACAGTAGAGCACATCCATTAAAACTTGAGCATGTTTCCAAGGGCAACAGATTTAAAGCTGCGATTCTTCTTTAAAATGTACTTTCAAGTGGCCCTTCATAACATAACACCATAATCTGTGCTTTCTCAAAGTAGAGGGAAAAAAATGAAATCAACCAAGCAACTCACTGTTTGATCAAATCTTTGCACCTGTACACCAAATCGAAAGAAAAGCACTAATTGTATACTAAAAGTATACCAGATTATTATTTTTTGGTATAATATTCATTACTTAGTGTACGTTAGTAATATAGAAGCGTGTGCTGTATATACCTTTGTCAACACTTAGTAAGTTAAGCTCTCAGAAGGTTCATCCTTCAAAAACAAAATAAAATATAATAAGGAAACATTTTCTCAAATATCACCGATAAATCCATGGAACTGGCACAATATAATTACTTCTGAAAGCCACATGGCTTGCTGTCCATAGAAAGGCAAGATTGGAAAGTTTTACACTGTTTTTCAAGAAAGGAAATAAAAAATGAAACAGATAATAAAGCTTAGCCTCCAGCACTTAATAATAATAACAATAATTATAATCATAATAACAATAAGAATTACAACACCAACAGTAACCATAATAATTAAAACTTGTTAATCATAAAGCATAATAAAGCATTTTAGTCCCATTGTCAAAGATTCTGGCACAGATTGTTAAAACAGTGAGTAAAAAGACATTCACGAACCTGGTCCTTCATGTACTCGTACACACACACACACACACACACACACACACACACACACTGAGTCAAACAGAATGGTAAGGATGTGTAAAATGACTAGACAATCTCGCCTCAAACACCACCAACACTAAATAAATAACCATTTAAAACCAATAAATGAACAGCAATTTCACTTTACAGCACACATCAGTCCCCATGGTCTCATTACTAAGTGTTTTCGTGTTTCGCCATCTTAAATGGACTGATAACAAAAGAAAGCTGTGGTTCACTGATTAAGAAATTTATGCATATTTCTGAATATTCCAGAAGTTAGAGCAATAAATATTTAGTGGGAAGGCATGATATCTCCGACACATCACACGGCTTTAAGATTTCAGAGGCAGACTCAGTACAGTAGAATGGCAAGGCTGTGAGGAAATGCAAAGTACGTCAAACGTAAAAAGAGGGATGAGAGGAGAGAGTCTGAAATCATTTCAGTAAAGGCTTTTGAAGTTAAACACCCCCACACACCAAACCTACAAATTACACACATTTGCATACAGGTTTTGTTTTGTTTTGTTGTTGTTTTTTATAGAAACACCACACTGGAAACCCTCTGTATAAAACCATACCATCCCTGACTGAGTCCACTATGGAATGGAAATAATGAGGAAATATTACAGTGGGACACAAGTAATATTTCCATAAATCTACTCGTATATCTCCTCCAGTCTCTCTCCTTTGCCATTGCTGAAGACAAGTTTTCTCTCCCATAATAGAGAGAATAAAGATTGTTAAGAACTAGAAAGATTCGTTTCTGCATAGTGTTCACCCACCTTCCCCTTTACCGTTCTTTGTTGAAAACACAAAATCAACATCTCACTTATATGTATCTATATACATGATTTTTCCGCTCGAAATAAATGTTCAAGAATGAAAATTGCAATGAAATAAAACATTACAAGGCATACATTATAATTAGCAAACCTAGCACAAATGTTCATATATAACAGTCATAAGGACATACTGTGTATCCTTAAAGGTAGGTGCGGTCACCATATTCATCTATGTAAATTAAACTGCAGAAACCGGGAATCGATAGGACTCTAGTCAACGTTTAAAGTGCAAGTCTGTTGCAGTTTCTCTTTGCAGAAAACAACAATGTGCCAAAAAAAACTGGTGCAAGTCTTCTGACGTGAACTGCTGCGCAATAGATTAACCAGCGCCCCCTGGTGGCAGCTGACCATATGGCAAGAGCACATCTTTCGTACACTTTGTCTGTTTGACCCATCAAAGCATGGTACTGATTTGGACAGTCTCCCGAGACAACACAATCTCTTTTGTCTGAAGAAATAGCAAACACATACACAGAAACCCGTTTGGTCCTCAAGGAAGAAAGGAGACAAACTGAAGCCTGGGTCAGAAGCACATGGAGTCGGGGGCGAGAGGACTCTCCACTGTCTCTCCTTCGGCAGCCCTGTGGGCATCTCAAGGATCTCTTTGTATCCAGCTCCTCCCACATGCTGAGATCCGATTGCCCTGCCTTAAGCATATCTCCTTATAGGAACAGGTGGTAAACCTTGGAATAGTATCCAGGCATTGGACTAGGAGATCCAACTGAAGTCTTTCTCGCTTCCCGTCCTGGCATCTCCTTCCAGAGCCGAGTCGCTTTCCTCTTTGCCATCGTCCATTGCTCTGTCATCTCTCTGTGACATCCCTGAGCCAGGCCGCCATTTTCCATTCTCCTCCTCTCCTTCACCTTCTCCCATCAGCTCTGCTTCCACCATCATCTCCTCTTCCCCGTCACCATCGGCGGTGTCATCGGGGTAACGGTGGTCACCGGGATACAAGAGTTCCTCTTCTGGCGAACCGTCCTCGCCATTCTGGTCCAGCAGGGCAGCCATACCTCGACCTGAGCAGTCTGCACAGACGCCGTGACGACGAGAGCCGTGCTTGATGCCCACGCTGGCAGCAGACATGAAGACGCGACTGCATACTTTACACACGTACTTCTTGTCCTTACTGTGCACCTGAGAAAGAGTGACAATGCCTTGTTAAGAGACAGCATTTCATTTCTTTTCAAAAAACTTCTGTGGCAGTACCATCATAATACCGTGGTACAATATTCATTTATTACAGCTAGAAGCTACATGAGGATTACAATGACCCTGTTTACACTTGGAATAAAGATGTGTCTCAGGTGATCTGTGGCTGGTTGCATACAAGTTAGCCATCTCATTTATTCTTTAACACTGGTAATTACCAAGTCGTTAGATAGAAAGGGACACTAGCCTAATTTGAATTAATATTTATTATATATATAATATAATAGTATATATCATATTATATATAGATATATAATATATTAAAAAAGACTTAGCCAACGCAAGTGATCAAAAACTAGTTCTTAAAAGTCTTTAACTAGTGGGGACTGGTTTATGCAAGGGGGCCCCTGATCAAGCAAAGAATGTTAAAAACATGGAAACAGGGTCTGATGGGCTATTTTGAGTTTGAAAAATACTGAAATTATATTTGTAGATAGTCAAATGCATGCAGCCACATCAGATTTATATTGTATGTAATAATAAATCCTAACCCATCCCAGAAAGCACATACAATAAAGCATGCACTCAGGGAATAGTTTTTTTTTTTTGCTCAACATATGCTGCAGAAACGGAATATGAATAAAATCCCAACATGTTCAATAAATAGTTTGATTTATTAACAATAATTATTTTGCCAAATAATACAGGTTACTTGTTGGGAATCACTTTCATGCAGTAATTCATTAGGCTATTTACAGTTGCCTAGCAACATAGCAACCTACCACATTAATGTAGAATGTACATTTTATCTGCACTTTATAATGGCTTTGAACACATTCACTTTAACGTGTTTGAAAAACACATCCAAAACGCTTAACATTGGATTCAAAGTATGCATTTTATCATTACAAGGATTCCTTTGAGATTCAAACCCAAGACTTCGACATTGCTATAATGCCACGCTCTAGTGTGGTACGTTTTATTAGCATTACATGTATACATAAACTGTAAAAGCATCTCAAACATAACTGTGTATCTGCAGTCGCTGCTGGATTCACAAGGGAAGAGAAGCCAATTACAGTCTCTTGTGCAGACCTTTGAATTTTTCACCACATTATAATGAAGCGGTGACAACATGTGGCGGTGTAGCATATCGGTTGTGATCCATCATGGTGTGGATCATGAATTAAGCAATGTTTAGGTGTTAAATGTTGCAGCGCTAAGCAGAAGCAGTGCTGTCTGTTATCATGTCACACTATTACAGGCCCTTTGATATGCACAAAACCAGAGCTAATTTCTGTGGCACGTCTCGTAGCCACACAGAGACCAAGAACATGCGCCAAAGCATGTTTATGTGTGCTTTCCTTGAGAAGATACAGTAAATACAGGTTTTAAGAAAGAAAAAAAGGAAAGGAGGTGTTAAAAAACTGCTGGCAATAAGGGCAGAGAAAAACTGAGATAAGAGGGGTTTATGGAATATGGCAGAATGCTGTATTTAATAGGAGCCCACTAGAGACTTGAATGTCTCCCACACAAACATCTTTACGAAAAGCACATATGCTGTATAGTCCTTAATAAAAACTGAAAAGACATTTCAAAGTATTGGCTTTGAAATTCAAAATATTTCACAAGATATTTCTATTAAATATTTTTTATTGCATTTTATTTAATTATAAACATCCAGATGTAATAATCAAAATTACCACAATGTTATCTTAACTCTTAAAGGGTTAGTTCACCCCAAAATGAAATTTATGGCATAATTTACTCACCCTCAAGTTATTCAAAACATGTATGAATTTCTTTATGGTAGCCAATGACTTCCATAGTAAGAAAAAAATATTAAAGTCAGTGGGTACAGGTAACCATTCGGTTGACCACATTCTTCAAAATATCATTGAAACAACTTGAGGGTGAGTAAACAATGATTTAATTTTCATTTTTGGGGGAACTATTCCTTTTGGGGGAACTATTCCTTTAAGTGCTGTATATAATTGCTCTGCACTCACTGCCTCCCCCTGTTGGTACTGCACTCACCAGTGTGTGGCGTTTCATGTGTTCCCTCCGGGTGAACTTCTTCCCGCAGATCTCACAGGGATACGGCCTCTCGCCCGTATGTGAACGCATGTGCCTCTTCAGGATGCACTGGTGCATGGCGGAAAAACTGCAGTATGGGCACTTAAACTTCTTCCTGATCACTGTGAAGTCATTAACTGTGGATAGAAATGAAGAGATGTGAAGAGAGCTGGTTAGAGTCTGAGCACATGCAGGTTAAGCCACTGGAAGTATGAGAGTTAATATGTGAGAAGTGTTTAAGCCCTGCACATAGCATTAATGACAAACCTACTTACCAAAGCACTGGGTTAATCTCTCTCTCTCTCTCGATCTCTCTCTCGAATAAAATTACTTTAACAGCCACTATTGCTGCATTAACATAACGGGTTGATTCATGTTAACCCTAATTATTTTAATGGGTGGAGTCAGGGCTATTTTTATTTTGGGAGCATTCTGTAAAGCCATAAAGGATGACCCAAAGGAGGACATTACTCTACATTAGAATTAGCCAACAGGAAGAACATGTCATATAGAGGTCATATATTACCTCAATATGAAAAGTAAGAAATAAGAACTAAAATTTTGCTTAAAGAAAATGCCCATTTTAAGTACCATTATGTTTTTTTTTCTTTAATATATTGTGACAATACTTTCACAACAGCTAAACATTCATCCGCCCCAAATTTCACATTACTGATGCACAAACAAATTTGGTAACAGGGATGCCAATCTGCAGTTTTACCGCGGAATAGGGCAATGTTTACACTGTTGCTGCAGGTTGTTTTTTAAATCTGCAGTTTGAAGTGATCTCCGCAGAATGCAATTTTGATGGAGGGGACCCCAACAAAGGGGAAAATGGAAGAAAACACATGATTGGGCTAGTTTTGATTAGCAATTGGGCAAGTTTTGTTTCTTAGACCTGGCAATCCTGTTTGGTAATTTGGTAAAACAGTGCATTAAGCATTTTAAACTAACAATGAACAACAATCTAGTCCAATATATAATATAAATATACTATTGTTCATCAGTTCATATTCATCTATATTCATATAGAGTATTTCAATCATACATAGTATTAAGGTACTCTTCACCATATAAGAGAACAAAAAAATTACAGTGAGAATCACTATTTGAGAATAATAGGAATTACCAAAAATGTAAAAAAAGAAAAATAACCTAACATTATTAATGAGCATATTATTCAATCTAAATATTTGTATTTTTACCCTTTTAAGCAAGGAAAAAAGTCACCTGTAAATTGTCACTATTCATCATGGTATTATTATTGCCACATTCACATCAGTTACTGTATATCCTTTCCAATTCCTCCTATCCTTTGTGTCATCTAGTGGCAGACACTGAAGATAGCCAAAGCACTGACGAACTGCGAGAGGGATACTCTCCCTAACTCACCTGCCCTTAGCTACCAAAAGCAGCCCCAAAAGACAGTTTCCCTAGCAACCACAGCACCGAAACAGATTTTACAGCTCAAATTCAACAAAGAAAGCTGAAAAACCCACAACGCAGCATAGCATAGCTTCCTATTGTTTGCTGAACAATTGCTGCACAAATTATCAACCCAAACTCACAAAACCAAACATCAATTCCACTACTTCTTGTTCTAATTTTTCCGTCTTCTGTTAGTAAAAGATTCAGACAGAGGCATGTGCTTTGTGTTATTCATACTATGATGACTGTAATCTCATTAGGCATTGGTCTATACTGGCTCAGCTAATAAGCGGATAAGCACCATTTAGGTAAGGACAGACATGAAGCCCAGGTTTACCTTATAATCCATACACATGAAAGACGTGATGAGCTGAAATGGCAAAACCATCATGCTGCACATTTACTACTTCAGAATCAGAAAAACTGCCCAGGAACTGACCAAAACCAACATGCTGCACATTTACTAATTTAGAATCTGAACAACTGCCCTGGAACTGACATTTCTCTACATTTTTTAAACAGCTGATGGTCAGATCTGACTTATGACAAGCTTAAATTTAAGGTAGCAAATAAACCCCATATGACCCTCACAACAAAATTGTAGTAAAACAAATCTATTTGTAGCTGATCACAACAGGTTCTCAATTTATTTTTATTATTTGTAAATAAAATGACCACAGTTTACATGATGCTTTACGTCAAAATGTATTGTCTAAAAAATGACAACCAACCAGTTAGTATTGTTCCAAAATACATCATTTACAGAAATATTTTTGGTTTTAGTCTAAAGGATATATTTTTTCATTTCGGTAATAAAAAAAATAGTGCAATTCAAAACAGCTGTGACTGAGATTTCTGGTGCGTTTTTTACACCCACCATTCAAATATCTTCAGACAATATCAGAGTGCACCAGTCCTGTCGTTTTCTGAGAAAGTGCTAAGACCTTGAAAACGTCAGTGCAAATCTCTCTCTCTCTTTGCATCGGTGATAAACAATGATTCCTTTAACAAATCACCCAGATTCAATGCAGCAACACACTTAACAGTTTGAAAGAGAACGTCATGCTTTCATTCTGTAACTTGGAAAGTTGTTACAAGCAGACCAAGCAGATATTTTGTTTGATGAAACACAACAAAGTTTTACATATGACACAAAGATCGGATAGTCTATGCAAAAAGTGTATGGTACCTTCAAGATCTTTACAAAAACAACAGACAAACATCTTATTTTCTGAGGAAAAAAAGAAAAGAAAGAAAAACAGTGAAAAGAAGAGGCCTTTTGCATATTTGGGTATAAGATTTATGGGTAAGTTTAGGTGGTTCTAGTGACAATACACTTTCTCACTGCTGTGCCAGTAAGAATGTCGACACATTCACAGTTTCTGGCACAACTGATTTACTGCAAAGAGGAAAAATTTGTGACACTCAAAAGTTTCGAAAATGCTAACGGGTTCTGCTGCAGTGCACACTGCATTTGTTGACCAATCACAGAGATTCTTAGAGAGGCGAGTAGAATTTCAGAATGGATATAGATATTCGCTGTATTTTCGCTTGATTTCAACCTCTAAGCTCTTCCACACTCTCAAAATAAATTTAACATGTCCCTTATCCACCGAACACCCCATCAGAGCTGCCTCTAGTGTGTAAGTGCCCACTGATACACAAATGAACTTGCCATAACTGTATAACATATGTTGTGTGAAAATTAATGTAAAAACATCTCCTCCAGGAATTACTACAAGTGTAGACTGCCTTGAAAATTTCCCAGAACTCTACCAGATAACTTTGTGGTCTGACCACTCAATGGCTACGTTTACATGCACAATTTTTGGTTCAATCGGACTGAATTCATTCCGATTGATGAATCTGAATGTAGTGTTTACATGAACGCTAAATAAAGTGATCGGGTTGATGTGCGCATTTATATGTCACAAGCTTCAAATCGGAATACATTTTTTTGACATGCGCACACTGCACAAATATAGAGTTTCTCACTGTTTGCACATAATAACCGCTCTCCTACACGGCTTCTTTATTTGTTTTTAACAGCAGAATTATATTGATTAATTTATGGATAAATATACATATAAACCGCTGTGCCGTGCTGCTCATATTTATCACGCCGTTAAAAATGCCCCTCCCCGCGCCCAAAACGGGTTGCCTGTAGATGAGAATCCAAAACAAGGACTGGTGGGAGGTTGTCCTGCTCCACTTCACAGTTGCCGAGTGAAAGGAGAGTTTTATAATGACAGGACATGCATTTATACAACCCTTTATTCAAAAGGAAGAGCTGCTCGTTCCGCACGTCATTACGCTATTTCTACATCATTGCACATGCGCAGTTCTTTCAGTTTCGGGGGTTCAATCCGATCGAGTGTTTATATGTATCTCTCAATCGTATTAGAAAAGGAATAAACCACCCCCTTCAATCCGATCGAAATTTCATTCCGATCGAGCTCAATCAGATTGATTAAGGTGTTTACATGAAGGTTTTTCAGTTCGATTGAGCCGTCAATCCGATTACAAATGGATTATTTGGTTGCATGTAAACGTAGCCAGTGAGACAGCTCAAGTTTAACATAAAAATACAATTATAATTTAGATCCATCTCTGTTAGCAGGGATCCAGAAAACACCCTCAATCCACTTTTACATTTCTACTGGCTGTTAGGTTTGGAAGCTAGTGTGAGGTCACACAAGGACTGGTCACAACTTTAAAGAAATTACGTCTTTTCCTCTAACATCTCCTTATCAATGCGATTTAGGGTCAGCATGAGTGAGAGCCGAGAAGAGCTAATTACTGACATAATTCGGTGCACTCACATACACTTACACACACACACACACACACACATTTGAAGACAATGTAGCTTGCTGATAGATTTAGGACATTCCCTAATCTTCCTCATCCCAATTATCTTCTCACACTCAAGTGCAGAATACAAGAGAGAGATTCTCCTGCAGAGGGCAGCATTGTGCACAGGTTTAACTGCTGAATTAACTACTTAACATCTCGATAAGTTACAGAGACCCCTGTGCCTGAGTCCATATTGCAGACTAAGCATAAGATTAGTTAGCTGGTAAAGAGAGGGGTGTGAAGCCACCCAAAATGAAAAAGCATTGGCATCCAATGCACCGAGATCTCTGTTTTCCAGTCTTCAGTAAGACCTTGAATAATCCTGCGTGGTACAAAAAGCAGACAGCTCTATGTGCAACAAGAGAAATTACAAAATGTCTTTATTTTGCATAGTAATTGTGCCTCAGCAGCCATATGCAGTAGTCATAAAAACCTGACGATTTAGATATTTGAAGAACATACAAATCTGATGTACAGTAAAAAGAAATGTAGATATGTCAACAGTGCTGTGGCCAAAAGTTGGAGAAGGCCTGGGATGACCTGAAGTTTGTATCACATTCCCTTAATAATGAAATGATGAATGTTGCTGGTTTGGAGAATCAGTCATCTATACGGATGTGGCCGTGGTCATCTTCGTTTAAGCTGTGCAGGTTCCACAGCTGCTCGGTGGGCGAAATTCCCGATTGACAGCAGACCTTGCCATGGGTAGCCAGGTTTTTCTGCGTACTGAAGGTTCGGGAGCAAGCGGGACACGTGTACACGCGCTCACTGGAATGCACGGAAGACAGGTGGCGGTTCAGGTCCGTGCGGTCGCGGAAATGCTTGAGGCAGTACATGCACTGCATCAGCTTCCGTTTAAGGTGTATGGTCTTCTCATGGCGGTCGGCGTTGGACTTGAGGGTGAAGCTGGCGGGACACTGCGAGCAATGATAGCGCGCTGACGGAGGGTTGAGCAGAGATGGGGCCACTAAGGGGCGATGGTGGTCGAGGCAGTCCAGCGAGAGGGCCATGAGCGAGAGCGTGTGGCTGTATTCGTGCTGTCTCAGTTGAAGCAGGCTGCTAAACAGTTGCTTACACAGAGAGCAGGCAAGCTCCTGCCGCCAGCCCGGCCCTCTGCCCTGCACCTCCGCCACACACACTCCATGCTTCTCCTCCACCATCTGATCTTCCTCTACAGGAACCTGGACACGCTCCAGCCCTGAGAGGGAGAGAGAGGTGAGAACTAACGGCAGGATATCGGCTTATGTATGTGAAAAATAACAGGCAGTCATGTGGCGTACCTGCATTGTTATTTGGACTATTGTCGTCTTCTTGCATTTCCTCCTGTAAGAATATACACACATGCACATCAACACTTGTGTACTTCTGATCACAGGTCTGTATTGAGGTGTGTACTCCTGAGGCATGCAAGTTCATGAGGTAAAACACACAAACAGACACACTAGAAACAGAAGAAATAGACGGGACCCTTGAAGAAAGAAGAAAAGCAAAGAAACAGTTGGCTGCGAAACAGTTGAAGCAACAAAAACCAGAGATAGCATGCAAGTATTAGTATTTTTGACAATTACTAGTAAAATATAATCATTATATATATATATATAACTCTTTACCAGTATGGTAAGAAAAATTAATTTAATTCAAGATATATTCCCTTTAAAAAATGCTGCCAAGTCAATGTATCTTATTTTAGTGACATTTAGATATTTGCGTAAAGTTTATTGGTTTGTCTATTATTTTTATTCATTCAAATTGGGTTTCTCAACAGCATATCCAACAGGTGGAGACAAAGAGAAAGCTCTTGGGACACAAGAGGATATTAAGTATTGTCCATGAGGTGAGGTGTGTATTTGTTTGGGAGGTGGAGGGTTACAGATCCGATTGTGTTTTTTTCACCCATGCTCTGAGATGCGTGAGGCTTGTACATGTATAGGTGCGGCCCATCCCCCTTGTTCTCGTTCCGCCCTCTCTTGCGTAAGAGTGACACATAATGGTTTAAGCAAACAGATGGCTTGTCCACAGAGATGGTACAACTTCTTGGGGGGGGAGGTCCTGCGAAACCAAATGCCACCTCAGCACACACGGGGAGAATGCAATTTCCTGCTCTCACTCAAGAAAACAAAAACCCACTCTGCCCCTCTGCATTGTCCATTACTATTGATTTCTACCGCCACCTGGATCCCCTTCTTATCAGAAGATCCTTAGCTGCGGAAATCGTCATTATATTCATCAGAATGACAAATGCACAGGGCACACAGAAGACAATAGACATCCTGAACTTTTTATTATTACACTTATTTAGGGGGATCCTAATCTACACAATTCTGTGGAATATGGTTAAATTTGTTAAACAACCACCACAGATATTAAGTGTGATGTGTTGCCCGAAATTTGGAATAGCTGATGGATTTGATTGGTTCTGGTCAGGTGTAAACTTTGTGACTATCAGGTGGTCCAAATATGTGAAAATCTTTGAAATATGTGGAAATCCCTTCACTCTGGCCTTTATTTTTATCACAGAAAGGAAGAATGTACATGTACGGAAGTACATGCAGGAACAGAGCAGGCAATGCAAAAAAAGCAACAAATCTTCTACAGCAATCCGACAGATTCTTAAAAAGGAGCTATATATCAAGAGACACAAAGCTGAAGGATAAGTGGCCTATTGGGTGTTTGTTGGACTTACCTCAGTGGGTGAGGCCTTCAGGGCCCCTTCCGCATAGAGCTTGTCTGAGGGGCCCCCAGACTGTGGCATACCAAGGGCCCCTGGGGGCCGTGGCACGGATGGTGGAGGCGGCAGTAGAAGAGGAAGAGGAGGAAGAGTAGACGGAGGAGAAGATGAAGACACCCCGTGTTTGCTACCAAACAGGGCCCCTGGATGGTGGGAGCAGCTGATGCCATTGGAGCAACGAGGCCCTGAGGAGCACAGGAAATGAGTCTCACCCACCTACTCTCAGACCAGCGGCCATCTTCCACACAGCAGCAGAGAGAGAGGAGGAGGGGAAGGGGGCAAGGGGCACACAGCTAGAGAGGGAGAGGAGGGAAGAGATGAAGAGACCGGAGTGGGGTTAGGACTTGGCCTCTCGCTGTTTTTTGGTCCTCTCCATCCACCCACGTACACGCAAGGGATAGCCGCATGTATGTTATGTGTGTGTGTGTGTGTGAGTGAGAGATAAAGAAATAGGAAAGAAGAGGCTTTTAAATGATGGCGGACGTTTTCTTTATTTTAAAAAAAAACATGTCAGGCTACTTGCCAGAATCTATGCAAAAGTTCAAACAGGATATACACAAAATAAACTGTAACACATGCTACATGACAGAAACCAAGAGTAGCAGAGGCAAAAATTCAGAGAAAGGTGAAATATTTACACCAATTATAGAACGTAGAGGGACAAATGTGACATTCTGATTTGACTTCGAGGAATTATTTATTTTTGATATACAATAATCTGGAATGTCAATTTAATGTTAATTCAGTGCAATTATTAAAAAAAAAAATTATAATCATGCCCTATGACCTCTATGCAATTCTGCAGTAAGGAATTTTCATAGAATGTTGCACCTCAAGATGCATTATTAAAGCTTTTCAAACTACTTAACTTGACACGGTGTTCTAAGAAATGGTGCTCATGCCGCAAGACATGATGCAATGGTTGCAGTCTGCATTAAGGTACGGTTACATTGGTGACATTTCGCTGAAAAAAAAAACTGGCAATAGTGTACCCATGTATGAATCATAAGTCAGACAGTAGTCACTTTGAAACCAAGCAACTTTCTGAGGGTCAACTCAGCATACTGACATGACCAACTGAACCTAATTTCCTCACCCGAAATTCCTGAAAGGATGACTGGATTTCACCTGAGAAAATTCAGTAAATGTGACCACACCTTTAGACTTCTAAACTCACTTTTTGCTACTTCTATTCAATGATTCACTTGTCTGCCACAATAACTTGTTTTACATTCAAAGTTTGCAATTTAATAACAAGCATGTCATTTTTCAGACGTGTGCTAGACGTCTACAATATACAAGGACATCTGAATAGACAGTATATGTGAAACTGAGCTACTTTCAAGCCACTGTGTTTCTGAATGTTCATCTTGTCTTTTTTTAGACAAGAATGTTTGTGAACTCCTGTTGTTGGGAATATGCTGTAGTTGCTGGTTAAGCGCTAAGTGGACAGATGCACATGCTACAGTAATGCACAACCACTAACAGATTCCTGGAATTCTCTTCTCCTACACTGTCCACTCCCATCTAGCACAGATCACCCTCTCATTTCTCCTTCCTTTTGTCTGCAATGTGTAAATGTAGCCGTGCTGCAAACTCCTCTGCATCAATTAACAGTAACTGAAACAGAATGTATGGTTCACATAAAGCCATCAGTCTACTGTCATTCTCTCATTTATAAAATTCCCAACTAAAGTGCACTTAGGTATTTTGATGGCGGATGCAAATCTTTCTAGGAAATTCTTCAGGGGGTAAGTGAATACAATGTGGTGCAGGTTTGATAGGATCTGGGACTTTGACCTAATGACCACCAACCGTGGTCCATTACAATAGAAATTTAAAGACTGATCACAGGTCAGGGTTTGAGATCAAGCCTGTAAAGCTTCGTCTCAGACTTTGGTTTAAAGATGAACTAAATTTTACATCTCTCCTATTAATTATCTAAATAAAGTAACATGTCCTACGGTTGGTTTCCCAATCTAATGGAATCTACAGGGAAAAAATGCTCATCTGAATGTAGAAACAATGAGAGGCTGGGAGGATAACAGGAAATCATGTTATGCTATTACAGCTCATGATACACCAGACTCAAGAGAAACTACCACATGGTATCTGGCCAACTGAGGTTAATCACCAGCTGCAATGTCATAGGGTGTATTTTCTAGGGGAAACGGTACACACCTTCATATGTTACGTTCCCATGATAATACCTGACTGCTAACAATATTTTTGTGTGGTTTGGAAGATACATTAGTCTTAGACCAATTTGTTATGTGAACTATGGCTGCTTTCAAAATCGCATTCTCTCTAAGTAGGTACTTCTTTTGAATAAGTAATAACTTTGCAACCGTTAAAAAAGTGTGTTCTATGTAGTATGAATGTGCGTCGTATGAATTTAATCTAGACATACTACATTCACCATGTTGTCATTTTCATGTGACCTACATGTGTTGGTTGTGTTGCTTCACTGCCATTCACAATCCTCTCCCATGGCCTCATGTGATGGTTAAAGGGATAGTTCACCCAAAAATGAAAATTGTCATTAATTACTCACCCTCATGTCGTTTCAAACCCGTAAGACCTTCGTTCATCTTCGGAACACAAATTAAGATACTTTTGATGGAATCTGAAAGCTGTCTGACCCTGCATAGACAGCAACGCAACTGAAATGTTCCCAAGTCCAGAAACGTAGCAAAGAGATCTGTAAAATAATCCATGTGACATCAGTGGTTCATCCGCAATTATACGAAGCTACGAGAATACTGTTTGTGTGCAAAAGGGAAAATAAATGACTTTATTCAACAATTTGTCTCCTCCGCATCACCTCCGCAGCTGACACAAAACAGCATACGCTGTTTACGTCCAGTGGATATTCTCCAAAATGGCGCTACAGGGTGATGCGGAGGAGACGAACTGTTGAATAAAGTCGCTTTTTTTTTCTTTTGATTCCATCAAAAAATATCTTAATTTGTGTTCCGAAGATGAACGAAGGTCTTACGGGTTTGAAACGACACGAGGATGAGTAATTAATGACAGCATTTTCATTTTTGGGTGAACTAACCCTTTAAGTGTTCATCAGATACGCAATTCAGAATGTTGTTGAAATAGTAGGTTATCTAAGTACTTTTTGCTTACTATTTTATGAATACTGCGAAATCTGACAATATTCTTTTAATTTTTGTATGCATATTTGGATACAGCCTATGTTGTAGCATGGGCAGATAATAGGCAAAACTGTCTAGCTACAACCCACCCTGAAGTGTAATTACCCATGAATTATGCAAAAAGAAAAAAAAGGAAGCAGACAAATAGCTCGAACTGCAGGACAGTTTTACCTTCATTAGTGAAGCATTTACAACCAACTAGAAAGGCACATGATCAGGTCCAATTTAATGAAATTTCAGCCCCAAAATAACTAAAATTTCCGCTCGTTTCTGATGCACAATTATGAGCACATTCATTTGAATTCCACTTTAGAAAGAAATTGAATTTACTTGGTTCCAACTAATATCCAATTTGCACTCCAGCATGTCCCATATACTGTAATTTAAACTGAATTTTCTCAGGTTCATGTCAATACTTCAGAAATGTTTTACAATCAAGAGTGCTAATCTAAGCTTGGGCTGAGTTTGTGTTTATCCAATATCATTTTTTATTTAAATAATTGTAGTTCTCATTAAACATTTTATTTCTCAGTTTTCAAACGTTGCTTTAATTTACAATGTTTTTCTTTGTAAATGCTGCTCTCGCAACTCCCTTTTTTTTAGCAGAGCAATAAATTATAAAAATATAGATATATAAAAATACAAAATAAAAGTTTGCAGTGTAAATGCAGCCAAAAGAGACCTGCAGCTTCCGGTGAAGTTACTAATAATCAATCTTCTTTTTAAATTAAATTGTAATAACATAAGCCCTCTGCAGTTTCACTTTGAAAGCATTCTTTATTTTTTTTATATGTAATAATAAAAGTTTGCTTTCATATTTGTATTTTTAAAGCTATTACTGACTACATACTATGCTTTTTTATTTTAACCGTCTCCACAGCACATTGTTAATGATGGACCATCATTCATGCTGAATGCCAAATCACTATTTCTAAACATCTTGACAAAATCTGTACATCAACTGCAGATAAGAGAGAAATAAATACTGCTACAACAAGAAGTATTGCAAATATATTTGTAAATATATTGCTGACTGCATGCAAGTTATAAAGGTACAATAACGCAAATGGAAATATGGGAATTATGTAGTATTTTACTGATAATTTATAAAAATCATATATAAAATAAAAAATTCATATAGATTAAACATTATTAACATTTATATTTGTCTACAAAATTTATTTAGAGAATTTTAGCATTTTTGACAACAAATTCAGACAATAAATTCAGGCAAGTATGTCCAAACTTTTAACTTCTAATTGAACTTGTAACATGTGAAGTTATATATCTACAAATATGAAAGTAAGGTCAAATTCAGGGCTACAGATTCTAGTATTCGTACTGTAAATGTATATTCATAAACCTATTTTGTTCTCTATATATTTTATGCATACCATCCCATGTGCAGTACTGTACATGCTCTGTATTGTATTGCATTATATTATTGTAATATATTGTATATTGCATTGTGTTATAGTATTAACTGTGTATCATTTAATATCCACACTGTATTGTATGTGGTTTGGAATGTGCATTGAGTGTTTTTTTCTTTTTTTTTTCTTTGGAACAACTCACTGATTCCTAGTAAGTGCAAATTTGTATATCCGTACACATAAAACCTCTCTCATACACACACACACACACACATACACACTCCCCTGAGACTCTGGCAGTGGCGTTGAAGACGACAGGTTGTCAGCCTGCTGTCAGTGTGTATAGATCAGTAGAGAAGACAGACACACACCTAAAGCAAATCACACCACCAAACCTGACCCAGGATCAGCCAATAACACACTATCTGGGTTAATCACAGCAGCCTGCAGGACGCAAGGGGACCCGCCGTGACCCACTCGGCTCGATCAAATCAATTCCTTTCCCAGAGACTTCAACAAATCTACTTTGAAGTTTTGAAGAGGAGGGCGACTAGTGATCCATCAGAGCGGCACGGTGCGGTTCAACGAGCGCTGTTTGTTTTAGAGGGGTGCAGAACCCCAAACTATCATCGGTGGATCGGTTACATATTAACAAGAGCCTTGTGTGCGTGTGTGCTGACTTTAATACACGTCTCTTCATGTAGAACATGTTTGAGATCTTCCATGATTATTGTTGAATTTTGAGATTTGATGAACAGAAAATCATTTTTAAAATGTCATCTTTCCAATAAAATCAACATGAAATAACAAATCTATTTACATTCTTAATATATTATGGGGATTCTTCACCCAAAAATGAAAATGTAGTTTCAAACCATTGCATTTTCTTCAAAATGGATGTAAAGCACCATAAAATTGTGGATTTTAGTCAAAATCCTCAGAAGCTTTATGTTAGCTATGAATGACCAACTTTGGTTATGAACTCAAGAATCTGACCAGTCCAATTTTCAGATAATTTGTCACCAAGCCCTCTTCATTGACAAACCCTCCCCAACTATGTCACTTAAAGTCCACTTTTTATAATTCAATCAATTTTACTCTGAAATATCTCATTACAATGGGTAAAATGGGTTGCGAATGGTGTTTCATGCTGACTTTAAGCCAGAAGTAAAGATCACAGGAACATTCTGACAGTGCTGGTGGAAGGCAGGATTCGTACATTAGCGAGATGATCAGATTAATGCTCCCCTACGTCGTCTTTTAGCTGGAGTTTAGGAGACAAAAGCTCCTGTGGTGCGAGTGACAGCCACTGTGTTTCATCCTCATGAGTGGCCATTAAGACTTAATGTAGTTCAGCAAACACACACTCTTGAGCCTGCCCTAAGGGTTTTAAGAGCAGGAGTGGTTCAGAGTTGCCCTCCCTCTGCTATTCAGAAGACTGAACTTAAACAGACAAAAGAGACAATTACCAACCCTGGACAGAGGGAGAGAGAGAGGCAAAGAAAGGGAGAGGAGACATAAACTCACAGAGGAATAAGCCAAAAATAACATAGCACACTCACAGACCCACACACATTCAATACTTTGACAAAGTGATTGAGTGTGGGCAAAAATTGGGTTTGGCGATCCCAAAGCTTTTATGAAATTCAGTGCCATTCATAAAAGCTCTGGTGTTTTCGGAGGACGTATTCTACCACAAAAATGTTACTACTCACCTCACACACACTTCAACAAAAGGACTTGTTGAGGGCATAAATATGTATGGACACATCTAAATATGACAAACTACAGTCTAGAAACTTTAATTCTTTCTCAGCTAAGTACATTCAGATGTAAAATTCAACACTGCCTTCTGTCTGCAGCCATTCAACACACTATTTTACATTTATCTAGAGTCGTTATGAGCAAACTGCAATACAACCTAACTGTACACGGCTGCAGACTTCACATCATTTTTTTTGTCATGGTCCCATTATAAAAAAATATCAACATATACACACACACATCTGGAATTTCATGTGTATGTGTGTGTGTATTATCAATGTTCTAAATATGCAGTTCTCATCATGCAATTTTGTAAATATTCAAGTATAGCCTTCCTTTGTGTGTTCCCAGTGTTGAACAGCACATAATCTCATTAAATAAACTAAGTAATTTTGTTAATACATTTGTTAATATTAAATATAAAATCGCCTTGCATTGTAATGTCTTAAAGGGCACCTATTAAGCCCCTTTTACAAGATGTAGGATAAGTCTCAAGTGTCCCCAGAATGTGTCTGTGAAGTTTCAGCTCAAAATACCCCACAGATCATTTATTATACCATTTTGAAAATATCCATTTGGAGTGGAAGCAAAAACACGTCGTTTTCATGCATGCATCTTTAAATGCTCCCTGCCGCCTTTTCCAGAAGAGGGTTGTGCCTTTATAGCTCTTACCTCGGATACTCCGCCAAAACAAAACATCTGTCTGGTTTTGATTATCATGTCTATCGTCCCGAAAACTTAGCATGCGTTTTGAAGCCATTTCAGTTTAAACTTCTGATATAGTGTTTTATGAGCGCACACATCCGACGCGCGCACACAGAAAGTGACTGTCACACGGCATGTGAGTACTAAACTAAGTTCTCTTTCATGTCTTATTGCGCTTAAACGGTCAAATACACATATCATTTACATAAACACAGTAGGTTATATCTGTAAACGTAAACAGCCGGGAAAGAAATTGCATGTTTATATTAGATTAGTGTATTAAGTGACAGAAGCATAATATACAGTAGCTACTGCTGTCTATGCTGTTAATATGACCCAAACAATAAATAAAAACAGAAAATCACTCACTGCTTTTGGCTGAATAATTTCTGTAGCTTTAATAAGAAGACATTTCTTACTTAAATGCTAGGGGTGCTCCGATCAGGATTTTTGAGGCTGATCGCCGATCACAGAAAGCAGTATCTGCCGATACCGATCTTTTTAAAGCCGCCTTTTTATAATTTATAACTATTTATAGTGATACCCCAATCAGGATTAAATTATTCAGGGCCTGAATTTCATTTTTTTAAATGGGGGGAATTCTCCTCTTAGGTGACTCTTGTGAAAGGAGAAGTAGCACGGACTGTGCTTTCACACAGGAATCTGCAACTGATCTGTGGCTGTTTACCACAAACACAACATTTATCCATTATTGTGATTTCAAATCCAAACATTGTCACTGAAAATGCTTTTTCAGCATTGCAATTCTTTTTTTACACAGTACAGTAATACAATCTTTCACAGACATGTTTAAACACAATAAATATAAGCAACACATTATTCAATGCGTTTTACTTTTGCATTTACTTCTAGATTTATATATTAAGTTGCTCAAGCAAGTGGCAAAACATTTAAACTACTTTTCTTACGTTATCACAAACTTAACATTGACAGAAATAGTCAGCTCTACTGCCTTTTCTTTTGCATTTAAATCTTTATTAAATGCAATCCTGCGGTTCATAAAGAACTTTGTTTTACCTCCACGAGTGCCATCTATTATTCCCTTGTTTATCTAAAAGTGCTCTTTCCCTTTAAACCTAGCCAAAAAGCCATATGTGTTGACTGAAACACAGTAGACTTTAATAATATGCATTTATGGTGTAATTACTACATTTTCGTGTCAATCCATGTTCATATTTACTGCAAACAATGAGCTGTTACTTTAATTCAGCGCTTGCAGCGCAGCAATAGACTCGGTGCGGAAACGATCTCTGCACTGCTGCAGACGCACCGCTCCTGAACGCACTGCTGTGTGCAGTGTGAATGCTTTAATCCGTTAACATGAGCGCAGGAAAAAATACGCACCACGTTGCACTGCAAACGGAGTAATGTGAACCTGCCATTATGTGTGTGCGTTGCGAGTGTGCATGAGCGCCGAATGGTTAAACACTGGCAAGAATTAAAAAGTAATGCAATTTATAAACTTTAGTGACGATGTGACACTGCCTCGATTGTGCAAGTGACAATTCCTGTGTCAACTGTGCAGCGTGCAGCTCGCTTATAAAGCCCAGACGCGAGTATCTCACCTTCAGTATTATAATTATTTCACCCACGCCGGACAGAGACTGTGCCAGTCATGTCAAACCTCTCACGACAGCGTCATCAGCTTGAGATCAGTTTTTTGAGATCGACCTTTTTAGATACCGCTGATCAAACATCCCAACGTGATTATCAGCCGATAATGATCGGTAGCCGATCAATCGGAGCACCCCTTATTAAAATCGCGATTATCTCTCCAACGATTATTGGATCGATTCTGAGAATTCAGAATCGATTTGAGCTTAGTTTTTAACCAGTTTGTCGGGTGGACAGAGTGGCGGGTGGTGACGTGAGTTTTCTTTCCAAGGCCATTCACTTGTGGCTTCATTGATACTGCCTGATGCGCTGAGAGACGCGCGCTATGTTTGATGTTACATTTGAAGTGTGCGGTCTCGCATGTCTGTATTTTCCTGCTCTACAAAGTCATCATTTATGTGGTTTTGAATGCAGTGGACTTATATATTTAAAAAATGAACCTCACTAACAGAAGGCTGCTTTCAATTTCAAATGCTGACGCGCGCCTTGTTTGTGAAGTGTAAGACTGATGGCGCTGAGTGTATGGTCTTGGCTTTGCTGTGCACGACTCTCTGTAAGTGGTTTAATGCACTTGCGTCTCAAAATGGTTTTATGATGCAAAATTAATGTAAACACAGCCAGTTATGTCTTAAGGGATTAAACGGACAGGACAAACCACATTACTTATATTTCAAAAGAGATCCGTGCGTGAATGCAGCTTAATAGATCTCCCGCTGTCTATGATGCCATAGTAAAAAACAACAGTAAAGATGAAGAAAAATCACTCACAGTTCTTGAATGGAAAACGTTCAGATAATCTTAAATACTGAAAGCACTCTTTGTTTGTAATATGTTTCTATGCTCCTCTTTATTATTTGCTACTTGCTTGTATGTTTTGAAGTTATATTAGTTTAAAATTCTTAACATGCAACTGTTTTAATTATTTTTCAATTTGTAATTCTTTTAAAAAGTACTTAATTACTTATGTAAGGATATGTAAATGTAAGTATTTTAAGATTCTCAAGTCGGTAAACTAATTAATTAAATAAGGGGGAAAAAAGTAGATCAAGAATCGTTCTGGAATCGGATCGTGACTCTGAGAATCGGATTGGATCGGATCGTAAGGTGAATAAAGATTCCCACCCCTAATTAAATGCTGCTTTGAAATGCTCTAATGTGAAGATAAACATCTGGGATGGGATCTATGATAATACGTCAGTGTCTGTCAACAGTTGTAGGCGGGGCCTATAAAATGTGACGTCACTTTGTACAGATTCTGCAAACGGCTTTTTCTGAGACACTGCTTATGATTTATGGGGATTTTTAAAAAAAGAGCTGGTGGATCTTTATCATTATAAGGTGGTTGTGTACACACACTGCCAACACACATTTATGTTCAAACATGCGACTGAAAACTACTGCGTGCGACTATGAAAAAATATTTAGGAGCACCAGTGCGACTGACCAGATCTTCATCATATTTGTGATTGTGATCGCTGAGGGGAGCTTCAAATGTTTCTACGTGTTTTTGCAGTGTTGAGTAATGTATCACAGACGTATCTTCTCATTATAACAAATAAAGTGTTGACGGGGTGTAAATAAGAGATTCATTGCGCGGTGTAGAGAGCTTCGTGGATTATAAATGTGAGATCACGATGAGCTAAGATGAGTGACATCTTTTAATGATTTTTATTAGAGTTTGTAAATGTGATATTTATTTAATACAACAGTTCAATAGACAAGAAGTTAATATTAAGTGACTTACATTGTCTGACATAACACTATTGTCTCATTTTGCTCTATTTCGTCGTCGAAAATAGTTTGAAACAAAGTCACAGCTCAGCCGCTGCGCATCTCCATTCAAACACAGCGGTGTCTCGTTTATGAATAGCCTGCGTTTTTAAACAAATCTTGTGCTCTGTGATTCATGATTACCCATTCATAAAGACAGTCCATTGCTTCATTCCTGAGAGAATCAGCCATGAATGAAGCAATTGAATGAATGATTCGGTGATAAAAATCAGTGACTTGTCGCAGCCTGCTGGCAGTTTTAGTTTAATTTTTTAAGTATATTTTCAGTTATTTAAATCATTTAATATTTCTATATTCAAATTTTTTTAAAACATTAATCTTAACATGAATTTATGGATTTAATTGCACTCATGCCACCTCTGATCCTCATTAAATGTCTGAAAATACACCTACAAGCCACTTTTGTGTTCTTCTGTGCCACCTCTACAAATCAATTTTGATATTACTGATTTCATTTGATTAGTAACTTATGTTTTTTATTCTACTTGTTCTTATTCTGTGGTTTTAATAAGAATTTTTAAAAGGCTTATAAAATATAATTTTTTTAAAAATTTGACATAAAAGATTACATACTTTTAATAAAGTTAGAAAAATGCCATTACAAAGGTAAAAACTAAATTCCACTGTAAATCACTTTAAGGAGTCAAATATCACCTCGTAATGGGAAGGCACATTTTTTAATCAAATTTTGGATTATTGAAAAGTTTCCTTTTTCTTATATCTAAAGTTTTTCTTTCCATCATTAATACATTTTAAAATATCTGCAAACCTGATTTTCAGACAGACAATTTTAGGGCACACTTACTGAATGGAACATGAAGGTTAAAAGACATGAAAGCTTTAAAGCTATAAAATGGCTGTTCATTTTAAACAGTCTAAAACACATCTAAAGCTGCTTGAAATCACTGAAATGAACTAGAAAAATTATAACCTTTGATTAAAAGTGATGAAAACGTTAAAGAAATGCCAACCAATTTCAGTTACACCACAAAACATTCTTTTTTTCCTCTTATACAAATATATACATTTTAACCTAAAATCCTAATGCAGAGCCTAATACTCAAACACAGTCATCCACACCAACGTAGTCTCTAAGACACAGGATTCCATCAGAGCCTATAGACGACACAAGTCAGCAGGAGGCTATGTTACTCATAAAGACTTATATCGTCAATCTACAGGGGCACAGAGGTTTACAAAGACAAACAGAAACCTATAGGTGAGGTTTTAAGCATTCAGTGGTAGCAAAAGTGCACAAATGAGTCCCAAAGCTTAAGAGTCCCTGTACAGGAAACTCCAAGGTTTGCGGACACATAACGTTAAAGTGACAGCAGTCTTTACCATTCTAGCAGAACTACATACAAGTTCCTATAGATCCTCTCGAAACATCAGTTTATGGAGGAGACCTACAAAAACTCAATAGCACATGCAAATAAGTACCTATAAGTCCCTACAGAACCCTATGGTTTATAAAGACCTGCCAAAACCTATAGGAGAATCAGTTGCACCCAATGATAGCATGCAACACACAGCATATATCGTTCAAGCAGGAGCACATCTACATCCCAGTGGGATTCTATAAGAACCTAAGACTCTCTATTGGACTCTGTGGAAACTCCATGAGCGAGAGCAGGGGACACAGTGTGACTTACGGGAGAGAGAGTGTCCTCCCTTGGGCAGGTAGTCGAACAGAAGCGGGTGCTCCTCTCCGAGCATCTCTGCCCCCAGAGACAACAAGCTGTTCTTGCTCATGAGGGCGGCTCGCAGGTTAGCCACCGAACCCGCTCTCTCCTGGGCCACAGCTTCATCCCGGTCCAGAAACCCACCGTCCCCCGCCGCGGCCTCCTCCTGCTTTACAAGGAGGTCCATGCGCTCGCCGCGGCTGTCGGAAATGTTGGGTTCTGTCACTTCTTCACCTGAGAGGAAAGAGAGGAATGTTAATGAATTCTCAAAGACACAAATACACCCACACCCACATTAGAAGATGGGAATTTGTCCACTAACTCGCGAGAACAGGTTAAGGCCCAGACCAGAGCCTCTGCACGTGGGTTTTATGTCTAAAAATGTGTACATACTTCTTTTATGTCTAAAACGTTAAGCTTGAGGGCTGTGTAAAAATAACAATAGTTTCCAATTAATTGGGTCCTTTTTTTGAACAATCCTGTAATTCTTTGTAAAATCGCAAGATTGATCTTGTGACTTGACTAAATGAATCTTAAGACCAGGTTATTTTAATGAATAGTTCAAAGAGATGAATTACCATTTTTGAATCAATCTGAAACACTGCCCTGTATAATTTACAATATATACTGCATGTTCTTTATACAAGCAAAACTGAACATTAAAGTCAGCATGAAATGGAAATTAATTTATTTTCTAAATGCATGTTATTTATCTTTTTCTGGACGATTCATCCATGCATTTTTTTTTTGCATGTTTTGTGGCTACAAATGTGTAAATTCTTTTGTAACTAAAACATTAAGCATGATATAGGCTTGTATAAAAATATCTATATTTTCCAAATAATTGGGATCTTTATTCGAACAATCCTGTAATTCTTTGTGAAATCACAAGACTGATCTAGTGACTTGACTAAATGAATCTTTGAATAGTTCAAAGAGATGAAATAGCATTTTTGAATAAGTCTGAATCACTGCCCTGTATATTTCCAGGCAAACAAAATACTGCATGTTCTTTATGCAAGCAAAAATGGACATTATATTCAGCATGACAAATAAATTCATATATATTTATTCTAAATGCATGTTATTTATCTTTTTGTGAACGAATTATCAATTTTTTTCTCAAAACATCATAACTCTTTTGTTGAAAGACTCAGACTTCTTTCTGGTGTTATATGCCAGACTTCTCCAATCATTTCATCCAATTAAACAGCATCTTTCTTACAATTGGCTGCAGCCTCACATTCAAGAACCGATGCATAGAACTTAGTTCAGCCCACTTTTTTTTGCATTTCGATAATCTGATTGACTCAGATTTGTATCACTACATGAAAGAAACTACCTGTCCCTCTCCTAATACATTGTGACTTTAAACTTGAAATATCCCCAAATGAATCAGAATCATATTGAATCAAAATAGGAATCAAATCACATTGTGTTTGCAAAACGGAACTAAACTGAATTCCGGTCTCCATAAAAAACACAACTGATAAATAAACCATCAAACAAAGAAAAATATCTGATCCTTGCTGTTCAAACTTTTTAAAAGCAAAGTGAATCTTTACCTTCTTATTCATTACTTCTGTCAAATCAGGCAACATAGAGGAGGCTGCCAAAACACACACACAAGTACACACTTGTTCTGTCAAAGACAAGGACAACTGCTTGGATGCAAGAAGTCCAAACTATAAGAACAACAGTAAAAAAATTTACCAGGAGAGAGCCAGAGATGCTTGTTTAGACTAAACTGACAGCCTAAAGGAGAAGAGCTTTTCAAAACAGCTGTCAGTGAAGCTCAGATCACTGGAAGCCTCAAAGCTGCATGAACAAAACTGAAACCGCTTCAGTCATGGCACCACAAGACCCGCCCACAACCTACCATACTTTACACCACTTAATTACACCTTACATTAAGACAAAATACACATTTACACTCTCTCATGCACACACACACACATACACAGCTAGGCTCTGAAGCGTGTATTGTGTTTACACAGTATTCTCTGGGGTCTGGATGAACAGACAGAGAAGTGGAGACAGTGTGAGGGGGTGAAACATAATGAGTGTTATAAGCCCCTCCCTCAACACACACACACACACGCTGTAACTTCATCTGAGGGCCTCCCAATGACAAGCATGGCAACTTCATCAACTTTGAGTTTTAGAGGAGGATTCGGCTCATTTCCAGAGAGAGACTGTCTGTCTGTGTGTGTGTGTGTGTGTGAGAGAGAGAGAGAGAGAGAGACGCTCATGAAGCACCGACCCCATAAAGATCTTCTCCTCTCTTCTGGTGTCCACAGCCTGGAGTTCACAAGAAGGTCACGCATGAAGAACCAAGTCTCCATCATTCAAACCTACTCTGGTTACTGTACCATTTGCATTAACAAGCAAAGCTGGTTTTAATACTTTATTGTTGGAAAAATAAGTGCTGTTTAAGCATATACTGTATTTTCCCATATTTACCTTAGCAGTCTTGTCAAGCTAAACCTTTGTTAGCATAAAGGTTAATGATAAATTAAATGTGTTTAACGGAGTGTTCAAAAGAGTGTTCAAGATAAAAAGAAAGAATAAAAGGGAAAAATGAAAAATATATATTTGAAATAAAACTGTGCTGAGTTCTTAGAAATGTACTGTATTTGTGTTGTTATACTAATTTCAACAATAGTTTTGATTCAACTGAAAAAAAAACTGTCATGTGTAACCATCAAGTAAACAGAAATAACATTTTCCTCACACCTTGAATATATGCGAGTAGGAAAATAATATATTTTTTAACTAATGAATTTATAAATATATAAAGTTTGTGATGGCGTTTGAACCATTATGACATTTACATCCTAAACTTACCTTGTCGTGTTATAAAAAGGTAAAAAAGGTCTTGTGGGTCGCCAGGAGACCTCTCTGTATCTTTTTTTTCCTTCAAATTTTAATAAGCAGTGAAGCAGTTTCTTAAAATATTTTAAGAAATAATAATAAATTGCAAATGACTTAAGGTTTTCTTTTCAAGAATCTGATTCCTTTAATGAGTTTTCACTATTATAATATCAATTAAATCACTCTGACATTTTCAACTATAAATAATTTTTACATTAAAAATTTTAATGAAATGCACCTTAATTACAAAATAGGTATTTTAAGTTACTATATATGTAAATATTTTTAAATGAGCATCATGTCTTTGACCCATAAAGTCATATGGCCCGATCCACTTTAGAGTTTATTCTGGTCAAGAACCACCCATTTAGACAGGAACTGGTCTAGTCTGACAAACATGTAAGGCAACCAACCACAATTTGCTTTGTTTTAAATGCTATTTAGGGGCACGTTTATCTAACATATCATTGTTACCATTCCAAGTTCACAGAAAAAAAAGAAAAACATATTGGAAGGGAAAAGAGTCTTGAAATAATTGCACAACAGTCCACGACTGACTTTATGGAATATCTATTTAATTTTCCTGTTAAAAACTGAATATTTACCTGGCAAACTTTGTTACTTGCAAACATGACTTTGTCTCCCAGTGGACTGGTGCACTCTGACTTACAGAAGTTACAAAGCAGCCAGCCAATCAGATTAGACCTGGCGATGTGGCAGTCATTTCAGAATACCACTATGCTGCAAGTCCATGGAGAGAGAACATGTCTTATTCTCACTGTTTGGTTTAATTGTGAAACAGAAAAAGAGGGAGGATGTGGAAGATGTAGAAATGAGAGAGGAAGTAGAAATGGGGAGGTGAGAGAGAAAAAGAGAGAGAGGGAAATGTCCACCACTAAAAACAATTTCAAAATGAATTCATCATTTCTAAATTAGAATTTGTGTAATGCATAATTTATGTAAATGTTTTTCATTCATGGATTTTGTGTAGCTGTAACTCCTTCTTTAAGAAATGTTGAATGTGTGTTCATGAATATCTGTCTGTGTGTGTGTAGCACAATTGCCACAGGGGAACATTCCACTAAAACCAGCGGATTAAATGCAATTCAGAGAGGTGTGTGTGTAAGTCTGTGAGAGGAGAAGTGTGGTAATGGCTGCACCCATCATACAAATGACCCTCACAGACCCAGAGCTTTAGAAACAGAAATTTAGCTGAAGATAACGTGTGTGTCTGTGTGTGTGGTGTGTGTGTGTGTGTGTGTGTGTGTGTGCAAGCGTTTGAGTGCGTGTGTGTGTGTGTTTGTGTGTGTGCAAGAGTTTGAGTGTGTAAATGTAACTATACTTTTAAAAAAACACACACACACAATAAATCAGATGCATATTGTTGGAACTGTGGCTTAGGGTTTAACATGCATGATCTGGACACACCAAGCCTTGGTGCACAGGTGGGAAATGTGGGTTTGAATAGTCAAATGAAACTGCAAAATTAAGGATAGTTCCCAAACAGTTTTCTCAAACAATGCCCATCTTAACTTGCAGTCGGGTTTAAAAAATAACACTGAACGCTATACGCATAAAAATTGTTTTAGCAAGTTATAAAATTAAGTTTGGCTGGTAACTTTATTAGGAATGGCAAGATATGCATAGTTTAAATTGCAATAATAATAGTCTAGATGTAGATGGGAAATAAATATTGTTGACAAGTGAGCAGAAAAGTGAAAAAAAGGACAAGCAGGTGAAAGAAATGAGCAGAGTGGACAGGTCACACACGCACACACTCACACACACACACTGATGTGCACAGACACACACAGGCAGAGTTAAGGCAGAGTTAATTAAGTTGGGGGAGTGGTGAGACTGGAAGTGGGAATTCATTAGATAAGTTCACCCTTCATCTGTGGGCCGAGGCCACAGGAGTCAATCAATAAAATGGATCCGCTGCTCCCAAATGCCCCAAGACCTGACGCCCACAATCAAGAGAGGAGCAAATCGCCCCTTTGACCCCGATTTCTCCCCCTACACACCTGCCCCGACCTCTCGCCCAACACAAACACATTACAGCCAACATTATACTGATGCGTGCCGTTATTTTAAACACTGCATATTCCACTCCGTTGCACTCTATAATATCTCACCGTTCATTACATCCAACTCAACACGAGATACAGGAGGGATCGTTCCCAGAGCCATTATGAGCCCACTGTGATACACATCTAAATGTCCAAACACACACTCTACACTAATGCGTGAGGAAACCGAAACAGCCTACAGACAACGCAGGGGTCTGTGTACGAGTTTTCAAGATGATACCATCTCATATACAGGCATCAACAGGCAATTCGGACACAGAAGGCTTACAAACACATATAGAAACCTATAGGCGAGTCTTGCTGTTCCAGCAGGAGCACATACAGCATGAGCAGTGCCAGCTCTGATTCATCTGGTACCATTAGCCAAAGCTTCATAAACATGCATAAAAGAAATAAACATTAAAAGTACCAGCTTAGCATGTGTAAAATATGTAAAGTGCACAAACAAGTACAAAGAGGTATTTCAAATAAATAAATAAAAATACAAGGCATCTCCAAAGCAGTGGGTTTCGAAAGGCCAGGGGAACTCCAGGGTGGCACAGAGGATCAGTGAAACCCCCTCAAATTCAATTTGAAATGAATTTAAAATATATATATCTTCAACTTTAAACATTTGACACACTTAAAAAATAAAGTAATATGGGCTTCAAATGGTAATACAGTATTAGATACACTATAACATTCAGTTTGGGTTTGGTAAGATTTTTTAATGTTTTAAATAAAAATCTCATGCTCACCAAGGCTGCGTTTATTTCATTAAAAATCCAATAAATACAACCATATTTTGAAATATTCCTACAATTTAAAATAGCTGTTTTCTATTTTAATATTTTTAAATATAATTTATTTCTGCAATGCAAAGCTGAATTTTCAGCAGCCATTATTCCAGTCTTAAGTCTTTTACTTGTTTCCCTATTGTTTTAATATTTTAGACAGAAAATGCCTTTATCTACAGCAGCCAAGGACAATTGCACATGCAAGTGCTGAAGTGTAGCTGGTAAAAGATAGGGGGCTTTTGCACCTTTGATTTAAATTGTTGTAGATAAATATTCCACTTCATCCACAACTCTTTTTCTTCTCAGTATTCTGAAGTTGCCAGTTTTACTGCATGAGAAACTGCTTCAAGTGATTCAGTGCATGAGATCCAAATGATTCACACTGAAATCCCAACCGATTTTTACTAACCCGTTTGGCCAATTCATGGAAAAGAACCACCCCAAAAGAGGGTCACTTATTCTGATTCTAAACAGAAAACAGAGAAACTTGTAGTTTTACGGACACTCACTGTATAAAGGCTGCCTACACTAGACGACTTTAAGAATCTGAACAGTTTTTTAAAACACTAGGCATCATACACTTGCCGACTTTGTAAATGGTTAGAGAGAAAAACTAGACATCATACAACTGAACGACAGTTTCAAGTTGTTCCAAACACAACAATCTCACTTAAAAACGCTGGAAAACTATGACAAATGAAAACAATGTCTTCTAAATTCGGCTCAAAATATTAAACGTTTGATATCCTCAGAAGGTAAAAAATCTGTGCCCATGATACACTACGTGATTTTCTGTGAAATCTGTCAACTCCGGCTTTCAGCGCAGCATGACTCTTTTAGACTGCAAATTGGGCAAGATCTTTGTCAAAGATCCTTAAGAGAGCATTCAGGTATTCATTGATGGCACTAGATATTCACCATATACTACACAGCATACCATACTATCAATGAATGGTGATATTTAAATACTATTTCATTCAATGCACATCATGCGAGAAGCATTTCCTAATGTCTTGCCATTATTACGTCCCACTCGAGACGGTGCGTCGGGATACAGGAGCCATTGTTACGCCTTTGTTCCTGATAGCAGCTTAAGTGAAATCTCTTGTGGAATCTTTGTTCACGTGTGATATCCTAAAAAAAAAAAAAAAAAAAAAAAACAGAAAGCTTAATGGACCACTTATTGAAGTGTTGTGGTCACACCGCGTGAGATTACAAGTGGAAAATTGCGTTTATGTCCCCGTTCACCCTCATAAGAGAACGGCTGAATCAGTTTGATTCTTTCTTGCAAAGGGAATCTCAGTTTAATGTGGTTGCCATGGCAGCCAGGCACTCTTGGCTTCAACATTTATGCTAAATAAAACACCCTTTTAAGAGTAGACACAAATAGGCGGACCCACCGTGTTGGCTTTGTGTCCGTGCGTGATGGTGTGTGCGTCTGCACGTGGGCGTCCGCTGGTCGAACGTATCTGTTTATCGTGTGCTAGAACGTAAACTCTCGGCATGAGAAAATATGCAATCAGGAACACGAACAAGCACACGCGTAGTGGCTCATGTAAGACCTTGTGGTGTGGCATTGAATGTGGGCTTCGTCTCTGAAAGAGCTTTTTGTGAGCGTGGAGAGTGTGTGATCTGTGTGTGTTAATGGTTATTGGAGGGGACGGGGTTGGGCGAATGTCTATTAAAGCACAATAAACGAGAGAAAAATACAGAAAGACAGAGAGAAAAGGGTCAGCTGATGGGGTTTGACCCCGTGACCCTCTGTTCCAGCTGCTGTGGCGATTACGACCCTCCCCGGCTGAAACTCAACACTGTCTTTTGTTTCAGCCGGTTTCGAGGTGTCCCTGGACGCTCTCCATCTCACACAGGGATCAGGTTTACACACACACACAGCGTGGAGTTTGTTTCTGTTTGGTGATAAGACACACAGAGAGCTGTTTAAGCTGTCATGTTTAACTCTTATCTACTACATCATTACATCAGACACAATCATTAGCCACGATAAACAGCCCCTCAGGACAGCCAACGCACATGTATGTAAACATACACATGCCACATAAGTCTGGCAGGCTTATGGGTAGGGAGGGGAAGGTCAGGCCTGCTTCCTCAGCGTGGTTGGAGTTTGAAAGGGTAAAAAGTAATTTCCAAGGAATGGAGGGAGGGAGGCACTAAAAAAGCAGAAGAATTCAGAGGCAATTTAAAAGCAGTGTGGGAGAGGGGGATGAGAGGGAAAAAAATGAAGAAAGAGGAGGCATGATGGAAAGTAAAAGAGAGGTTGTTATTTTTCTCTCTCTCTCTTTCTCTCGCTGTTGTTTTTTAGGGACTAGTTAGGCCACAACCTCCAAGGAGAGAGAGAGAGAGATAGACAGATAGAGGAAGAATAAATCAAACAAACCCTAAAGGCTCGAAAGGAGGGAGACAGACGAGAGGAGAGGAGAAGTGCGGGTAATGATGGAGGGGGGAGTTGAGTGGGCGACGGAGAGGACGAGAGGGTGAGCGCGAGCAGGGGTGGAGGTGGAGAGGGGGAGTGGAGGATTGCTGGGCTCAAGGTAATCTGGGGAGTTAATGCATCTTAGCAAAACAGAAAGAGACAGAGAAAGAGAGAGAGACAGGGAGCACAAAGTGGCAGACAGTACGAGCGGCAGAAAGAGAGAGGGCGTAAGAGACAGAGAAAGACAAACAGAGAGAGAAAGGGAGGGCCGGAGAGAGTGGGAGAGAGGAGATCTTGGGGAAAATGGAATGCTGGGTGGAGAGGGGAAGCAAACACGCAGGGCTTTGTGCTTAAAGCACGACTCTGGGGAGGGTGCGACCGACGCTAAATCCAGAGCACAGGCCAGAAATCAGGGTTTAAAGAGCAGGGAGCAGAACCGGCCCTTTTTAGACGTCCACTCAGAGAGCCAAACATACATCCACAAAATAAAAAATGAACTTAATGGTGAACTGAAATGAATTGATCAGCCTAAATAGTTCTAAATTGTTATGTGACCTATCAACCTCAGTTGTGTCACTCCTCATGGGATATTAAAGTGTCCATTGGATGGGCTCTTAAGAATCTCTGCATAAGCAGTAGGTCATCTTGATACTTTTTGCCTGCTGTTTATGAAGACTGTGAATTTGGACACACTTCTCATTTCTTCTCATCAGTGTTTCTGAATGAATTGGTTGAGTGAATGACACAATGTCTCACTTCATATCACATGAGTGCTGTTAACCTGAATATCAGCACATTCTGCAGCCTTGTGCCAATGGCTGAATCACAGCCATACTGATGTTTTAATACTACAGTTAAATAAGAAGATAATATTTAGTAACTTATTTGTGGAGACAATATTGTGTTACTTGTCTATTTTTACTCAATGAAAAAGTACCAAAGTCACCACAGAATTAACCATTGCATCTGTAAGTAACACGGTAGTGGTGTTTTTGATCAATTCAGTTCAGTGAATGACTAAATGTTTCACTCATTAAAAAAGACACTTATTTTGTTCCTGAATGAATCTGTGTTTTTGAATGAATGGGTTCAATAAATGACTCAATGAATCAATCAAAGACAGCTGTGTCCAAAATCGCACACTCTCTGAGTGTGTACTTATTTTGAATAAGTAATTACTTCACAATCATTGAAAATGATGTTCTATGTAGTATAAATGTGTGCGGTATGAATGTAATCTGGACATAATACATTTTTAATATTGCATTGTCATGTGACCTACCACCATCAGTTGTGGCACTTCACTGCCATTCATGTAGATAGTAATGTGATCATCAGAGTTCACTTCAGAGTCTCATCGGAATTACTAGGTCACCCAGCTACTTTTTGCCTATTGTTTTATGAATACTGTGAAATTGGACATGCTACTCATTGCACATACTGTATTTTGCTTATAGTAGAGAACAAGGCATATTCTTATGTAGACAGTGTTTTTAAGCGAATTTGTTGAGTGAATGACTCAATGAGCAAGTTTACATTCACACCAGTAAGCTGATAACTCACAAATATTAGCTTATTAAAATAACCAGTTTTCCCCGTTTACATGCACATCAGTAACCTGACAACGCAAGTAAGCTGCGTTTACATGACTGCATTAATAAATCAGGTTATTTCCCTGTAGTGACGTCAAAATATAATCATTTGCGTATCTGACTCCGAGTATTCCATACATTTGTCAGTTGTGATGTTAAATTAAGCTTGCAACATGTCAACTTGCAAAATGTCAACTTGCAACATGTCCAGAAACTTACAGCTCATATATTATCCTCTTATGCAGTTATAAATGCAGCATTGTGACTGAACCACTTCTACTTCTGCTGCACGAGAAAAAGTCTGCTTTTGTGATATATTTCCTTCTTTCTTTACTGCAAGACCTTTGCTCGGTCTAGATGCACTTAAATCTGCACTAACGATGCGTTTCTGTCACGTATCACACATGCACACTTCAATAAGCCGACAGAAAGCGGGTTATTGCGTTTACATGGTGTGCGAAATCGGAGTAAGAGGCAAAAAACTACCTGTTGCGACCAGTTTATGTTTACGCCGTTTATGACCTTACTCCGATAAAAGAAAACGGGTTACCGCGTTTACATGACCAAGTGTGTTTTCGGCTTATTAAGCATAATCAGCTTAAGAACATGCATGTAAACGCGCTCAATGACTCACTTGGAAAGACTTGTAATTACTCAGTGACAGTGTTTTTGCACAAATGGGTTTAATGAATGATTCATTGATTCACTCATAAAGATGACCTTCTTCTAGTGTAACAAGGTAACCTGCAGAAACAGTCACTGAAAAATTCACTAATTAACACATTGACATGTAAACACAGACAAGTGGAGCCATACAAACACTAAAAAGCCCCAGTGTTGTTGGACTGTTATATTAGCACTCCTGGAATGCTGCTCAACCAATCAGATTCAAGGACCGGAACTAGTTGTTGTATAATGGAATATTATAGCTTTTATTTTCACCCTTGCATACAACGTAGGTCATTCACAGCATCATATATGAGATAAGTCTCCATCTCTCTAAAACGGCATAAAACATGAAGATGCATCATGATTTTTCTCCCTAATATATTCGTGGCTTAATGGGAGGAATATTGCACAAACAGTATGTGTCATCACAGTGGAGTTCTGGATAAACCTCTGATGAAAGATTTTTTACTGAGGAAAAAAGTTATTAGAAGGCTTCTTTGATAGGCCTACGTCGCTTAGTCTCTTACATCAGTGAAAAGTCAGACTATCTTTCTTACAGTTCAATTTAAGCCACGTATTATGTTTCAAATCCTTAGAAAGTTACCAGCCAAATGGAGTTACTGCAATGTATTTACACGCCAAAGGCAATTTTACTCACATTTGGCACTTAGCGACTGTTCATTTTGGAGCCTGAACATACACATTACAAACATTTTTCATACAGAAAGTTTCCACACAGCTGATAGATGCTGGAGTGTGTTGTACCTTTGAGGAATGTCTGCTGACAGACACTTTGAATGAGGTCAAATTACTGTAAATTTGACAGTAATGGAGACACAGCCTGGCGGTGCATTTCTGTCCAGGCAATTCCCAAGTTTGATTGTGGCTTTAGTCATTTCCCAATCCCATTTTTTCCCAGTAGTTTCTTGTTATCTCATCTGTCCTTGACAAAAAAAAGTGCCAAAGAGCCCATAAATAAAACATAGGTGACCATAAAAGTAATGAAGTTGATTAAACCCGTTTACACTTGGCATTAACATCTGTTTCAGGCAAAACGTGTTAGGTGTTAACGGATTCTGGTCCTGCCCTCATTTTCCTCATTCAATATCCTAACTCGGAAATTTGTCATATTAAACAAGTAAAATGGACTGCGCAAAAGACATCTTTTGACTTTAATAATATGTGTAAACTGGGCCTACATGTGTATGTGTCCCGTCCCACGTTTACTGTATTTCTGACTCATCATGAACTGTATCAAGCTTGGCTGTATGGCTGTATCCTTGGTAACTTCTGTCTTGGACGATGAAGAACACAGGAGCCAGAAGAATAAGCTCAGAGAGAGACTGAGAATTAAGACTTAAAGTGGTCAGCACAGACGTAAAGGTCTGCCATAAGAGTGTAGACAGACTCCAGGTATGAGGCCAAACGGAAAGCCTGAGGAGAAATGAGCAAGAGGGAGACGCCAGGTCTTCAGGCGGATAAGACGATCAGACAGAGTACTTAATGTCAGATTATCGGACACACAATACAATTCCAAACAAAAAACCCCCATCAAACCTCGTCGTCAGCAGTGTTGACTGGGTCAAAAGCCACTCAATGTTTTAATAAGACCATTAGAAATTATTTTATTGAATGATCATTCACATTCATGCACAAATTCCCGGTTCCTCAGGTAATTCTGCAGCTGTCAAAATACGCCATACAACTTCAACTCCATGTGACCGACATGCAGTCTGCAGCTCCACATGGTCAATGGAGCTCCATGGCAACAGGATCTCATGTAGAGGGTTCTACATTTCAACTTGACACATGGAAGTGAACGCGGGAGCCAACAATTTATAATGAGAGCTGATGGGTTTGCTTGTGATCTCGGAATCTTATTGCAACTCCGAGCAGGTAATCCCGCCGCTATCAAAACACGTCATACAACCTTGCGCAAAAAGAGATAGATACTGGAGCTCCATGGCAACAACATCTCATGTAGATGTTCTACATATCAAGACAGTTCTTAAGTAAGCGGAAGAGTTCAATGAGAGACGCCGGATAGAATAGCCTCGTTCAGAATGTCAGCCAAAATCCGATTTTTGTGCAAATCCGATTGAAATCCGATCATATTTAGATAGTCTGAACGGCAACGAACTACATGAAATCCGATTTTTGCAAATTCGTTTCGAGCTACATTCGTATGTTGTTTCAAATCCGGTTTCTGGAAATCCGTTTTAGTCTGACCGCTCAGATCAGATTCAGCCTAGCCTTTTCACGTTTTCACGCCACGTAAAACATAAAAACGTCAGACGTTTTTGTAGAAACAAGCTGGTGTTGTCAAGCGGAAAAAGACAATATACTGCTAGTTGAGTTGAGTTTTGAAACCAGCGGAGACGGCAGCATGGAATAAAGACGTTCATTCCAACTTCCTGTGTTTCTGCCGTTGTTTCATAAGACAAAATCCATAATAATAATAATCCAGCGTGACGGCAACATGTTGTCATGTCGTAAGACAACATCTGTATTGCTAACTGTATTGCTGTTATTGTTGTTTTTAGCATTGGCATAACAACGCAACGGCATTGCCATAGAAACCATCACACATTCCGTAAAACCAAACAGCGCTTATGGATTCACAAATCGGATATGAACAGTTGCGATACACTGTGTGGACAGTCAGTTATTCAAATCAGATTCCATCCGGATATGCACAAAATCGGATTTGGGCTGACAGTCTGAACGAGGCTTATGTGATCTGTTGGAATCTTAATATAACTTTGTACAAGGTTACTGTGACTGACGCACTGATCTAAAATGGAACAGTAAGGAGGTTTTCAGGAGTGGGAAGAGTGGGAAAGAGAAAAGAGAGGGGAAGAAAGTGAAAAAGAATCGGAAGCATCTTATTCCCTCTCACCAGAGGAGAGTTGGGTCGTTGAAATTAATTGCATGCGATCAAATCAGCCGAATCAAGGCAGATTAAGGAGGTGTATGATGGATCGAGAGTTAGAGACTTGGGGTCTTATTTAAGATAGCTGACGTGTCACTTCCTCTTCCACTTGTGGTGGGGGCCACAGAGCTGGCACCGTTGACATGTGGGTAATACGCCACACAGTTATACACACTCTCTCTGTGAAGCCTCATCAGAACGCATCAGAGCTAATGACAGAGTGAGACTGGGGCATGAGCTGAGAGAACTGAGCTAGAAAGGAGGGATGAGTGAAAATGTATGACAATAGCTCTGCTCCAATCTATTGAGCTGCTGTGCTGTCTACTATCTACAATTGTAATATCAAATTTTAATAAAATGCTTGTTTTGTAGGGCTGCACAATTTGGCCAAATATATTGTGATTATATATCAATATGAATATGCTACTACTACTACTAATAATCATTTTATAATTAATTTAATTACCAAATAAAAATATTTTAAACAAAAAAGAGGAATATTACTATTTTTAATATTACTGGTGGTTCAAATAAAAAAGTATTTTACAGTACAACTGTAAAATTACAATAGTAATATTTATGGCTTATTTTTATGGCTGCATGTTATAAGCGAGCCAAACTCAGAGCATGAGTTTGTGAGGAACAGCATTTAGTGTTACTCAAGCCACTGTGAGACATATTTATGTACAAATCACAGCCTTTTGAGATTTGCCATATCACGATTTTGGTTTTATTCTGATTAATTGTGCAGCTCTAGCAGCTTCTTCTGAAACAAGTAATATGGTACTTCAAAAGTGATTCATAAACTCATGCGAAGGAAATGAGAGACACAACTCTCTATATATTTAACCCTCTGGGGTCTGAGGGGGTTTTTGGGCCCTGGATAAATTTTGACATGCCCTGACATTTGTATTTTTTTCCAGTATCTTAACATATTAATAAACATATTAAATGGCTAACGTCTGATTGCACTGTATTCAGCACAATAAGACAGAACATAAGACAAACAGCACACACAAATATTGGGTAAAATAGCATATTTTGTATTAGACTATTTCTCAGTATTAAATGTAAAATGTGTATATTTATAGTGATATCTACTTTCAACTTTGTCTGCCATCTTGGATTTTTAAAAATGTTTTTCCCCTTCTCCCAACTTCATGTTGGTGATTAACTTCAGGACCAGCCTTTGCTTTGGGTGTGCGCCTCTGATGCCTTAAAAAGGCCAAATACATAAGCTTACTAGATTTTGTCAATGAATATAGGAGGGGGGGAAAAGAGAACAATATAAAGGGAATATAAAGGGAGGAGCAAAGGAGATGGAAAGACCCAAATGGAGCGCAGGGGACCAGAGGTTAGAAAGAAGATGAGGGAGAGGAGCGGTTAAGATTAGGAAAATAGTAAATGAAGGAAAGAGACATAATTGACCTCATAGTTGCAATTCCTCAGAAGAGAATGAATGGAGGCTGGAAGTGGTGGAAAAATAGAGGGATAGAGAGGATGGATGTGGAGAGAGAGGGGGAAAGAAATGAACTGTTTGGGAGGACAGTAACGGCCGCTTCCTCATGCGGTCTCAGGAATGCAGGACGGGTGGATCTGAGTGTGTTCTACTGTGTGTGTGTGTGTGTGTGTGTGTGTGTGTGTGTGTACCCAATAGACCAGACAAGAATCCCTAACCCCCACAGACTCTGGAGCCAGTTATCAGAGAGAGAGAGGGGCCGGGGTGTCCCAACTTTTATCTCTCTTTCTCTCCTACTTTCCTCCTCCCTTTTTTCCCTCTTCTTTCTTTTCACATCCTCCTCCTTCTGCCCTTTTCTCCATAATTGTGCCAGCAGAAAAAAAGAAAACAAGGAGGATGTGGGGTAAAAGAATGAGAGTGAGCTAGAGGCGAGCGGAGGACAAACCTTGAAGTGAGACTGCTTCAAGGTTGTGGTGAATTATTTTACAAAGCCAAACACAGAATAGAGAAAGACATCAGACTTATCTTTATACTGTTTCTATAGTGCACTGCCCTCTGGAATACTCAATTCTGATTGGTCAACCATGACATTCTACATATTGTAGTAGAATGACACTAAGTTTTATAATGAAACTGTATAACTGACTGTTGACCCAGGCAACCGATTTCCTTTATAGCTGTGCTGGTTTGTTCACTCTGTTGTCTATTCTGTCTTGCACAATCAAATGATTAATTTTTATGTGTACAAATTATAACAATTTAAACTCAGATCAATAATTCATGTCTATTCACTGGAAGTGCTTGATGCAAGAGTTTCTATTTTGTTTGCACTTTATCTTCTTCATTTGTCTATTTTTTGTTTTCATATTTGCAAACGTTGTGTGAGTTGATTGCTGTGAGTAAAAATTAATAACTGTTTAAATCAAGAAGGCCAGGTTTCTCATGGTATAAGAATGAATCAATTAATCTGCAATACAATTTATATATATATAAATAATATATATATTGTTTTTTTTATTAAAACTGTCCCCCATGCCTTTTCCTGATTCAAAACAGTAAGCTTATAATAATGATTTATAATTTGAGCCAGGAATGATCAGTCTCATGTCATTCTTCTTTGTGTGGTTACAATATGTCACGTCTGTAAATAACAGAGAAGGTCCGGCTATTACAGCACATGTACAGTTACTGGCTCAAAAGACATTTTAGATATTTCACTTTTTATTTTTAATGTGTCTTGCCTTTTTAGTTGGGGCGAGTTGTGATGTCATTAGTGACATATAAAATTATCACCTGAAACCTGTACACCATTAAGCTTAAAACAATCATATTCATCCACACTAAAAATCTGAACCAAAGGCCACCTCACATAATTACCAAAACAATATTTCTCCGCGAATAACTTTAGGTTTTACACCTCAACCGCTAGAAGGTCAAATCTTCCATACTGCAGTATTAAAGAAATATTTCTAACTATGTTCATAACACTAGATCTGCAACTTGTTCAAGACTGCAATTGAGTAACGTACTCAGTTACGTCACATGACAGATAAGCTGCTTCAGCTCCCCCGGCCTGGCTCTAGCACTGTTTCGGTGGAAAGGGGTGTGTTTGTGTGTGCGCAGCTCCTGCCGTGAGGTCCTGATTGTTTAGAGTCGAGCTGGTGATGAGCCCAGACCCTCCATACTGATCGCCTCAGGGGAAGGACGGTGACACCTCTCTCACTCTCTCTCACCTCACACAATACCTCTAGTGGGGGGGGGGGGGGTGGGGGGGGGGGGGGCAATCTGCCAGCTTCCTGCCATTTTCTCAGAAAAAGGAGCCTTTAACTTCACACCGCTGTCACAGAGTGTGCTGGTCCGAAAAATCCACTCCGGTACAAGAGTATTCACAAAGAAAACCACAATGCTGCTTTTACTGTGTGCCTAAGTTTGAATGTGTGTGTGTTGGTGGGAATGAAACAGAAGCCAGAGAATGCTTCTGACGGTGTGAAGCTCACGCCCAAAGATACTGCATCTCTTCAAGGGCATTCCATCACACACACACACACACAGTCGCTGCAGTCCATTATTTGAAGGAAAACAGAAGTGACACACTGAATTGATGGGGCACAATTGGGGACATGCAAGAGATTTGTATCCTCCATGCATTAATACTAACACCCCCTTCACACGCACACACACAAACATGCATTTACCTAGATATCTACACAAGGACATACTGTAGATCTCGCCTGTGTTTATATAAAGCAAACGGTAATGACTACAGATCTGTTAGCATTTCCATTAAACTCAGCAGCAATTGCTTGGCTGGTGTAGGAAGTACATCATTTGAAATCTGCCATTTTCGTTCATGGGTACTCAGTTCTGGACACTTTTTTAAACCAGAATTTAGTTGTAAATGTGATGTGACTAGTACTGTTTTTTTCCTTTTAAAACTAGTATACCACCCACCCCTAACCTATAATATAATTAAATATATGTTGCTTTAAACAAATTCAAGCAAATTTATGAAAAGCCATTAATGGAGAAACATCCTTTCTGTGTCCAAATTTAATAATAATAATAAACATTATGTATGAACCATTTAACAGTTAAAGCACACCCATTTATCTAGATTCTCGGGACAAATTTGTTTGACTAAATATAGTTATTCCCCCCACACACATAACTCCACTGCTGCATAATCACACCTGTTTCTACAGCACATATGATGCGGATAACACATCTTGCAACACATACTACATTCGTGCATTTTAAGTTGTGGTGCTGTATCATTCATGTATCAGCCATTGCCCACACTCACACACACACAAATAGGAATTTTCCCATTGCACCTTTAATGCCCTCTCCCCTAAACCTCTCCTTATTTAGGAGTGAGGGAGAGCAGGGTGCAGCCATGGGAGGGGGGTGTGGACAAAGGGTGGAGGATCGAGAGGAGTTGGATAGGGTGTGGGGTAGAAGAATGAGTGTGTGTGTGAGGAAAGGAGATTTTGCCCTCCCACGCCGGTTGTGTGAGTGTGTGTGTGTGTGTGTGCATCAGGGCCAATCCGACACACCCAGAGGGCAGCGAACCTCCACATCCTGCCCAGGGCGTCCGTTTGTCCAAACAGCTCACTTCTTCCTCCTCTCTCTCTCTCTATGCTTAAACCGGTCTGACTGGAGGGTAGAGAGCAGAAGAGGGTGGGGGTTTGTCTATAAAGAACAGAAACCCCCCGTAAAACCAGAAGAGGAAGAAAAAGCCGTGGAGTAAAATACAGCAGAAGAAAACAAACAGCAGGGCGTTTTCTTGTCTTGAATGGGGAAGTTTGACCGTTTGGTGGTGTTCTAACCCCTTTACACACTCTTAAACACACATACATGTATCTATTACCCTTTCCCTCCACAGCAGTCAACCCGGAGCTAGTGTACAGTCACAGCAAGACCAACAGTAAGGAGATCTGAACCCATATTCAATCAAAGACTTACTCTAGTCTAAACACTGGCCAAACAGAGATATATCCTGTCAGACCTATAATCATGTCCCACAACACTCTCCTCTTTCTCTCCCTGTCTCTCATTGATCAGTTTTTATGGTGGCTACCTACTAGAGCCATCACAGACTGCTGCAAATCTACTGATTGGGGTGCCCAATTCTTTTCCTGGAGGGCCAGTGTCCTGCAGAATTTAGCTCCAGTCTGCCCCAACACACTTGCCTGGAAGTTTCTACTAATCCTGAAGACCCCGATTGGCCCTCCAGGAGCAGGATTGGACACCACTGGGAAAGTGCATCTCAAGGACAGAGAACAGTGGTCTCCAACCCTGTTCTTGGAGACTCCCTAGCAGGACACATTTTGGATGTCCCCTTAAAGAGCAGGTCATATGATATTTTAAAGTGTCCAAATATTGTGTTGGAGTCCCCTACAACAGGTTTAAATGCATCTAAGGTCAGAAAACATTTTAAGTTTTTCAGAATATACATTTAATATTAGAATATTTTTTAAATGATTTTGAAACATTCGTTCAAGCAGTTTTGAGCGTAAGGTCCTGTAACCCCTCCCTTCCATACTCTGCTCTGATTGGTCAGCTGGCCATGTTGTGATTGGTCTTTTCATATACAATACATGTCGGAAACGAAACGCCCATTTCCATAATTCATTTTTTGCTCCGGAGGGTTATTTGTAAACAAAGATGCTATATGTTTACAAAAATGGTATCGATATTACCTTATCAATTCGAGCCCAAGTCCATGGATGATACAGATGCAGTCGCTCAACCGGAAACTCCATCACAAGCACGACTTGATCAGGACATTTCTCAGTGGTAAGTTTAAACTTCGTTTGTGGCATTTTACGTGATGTGACAGCAGTTTTATAGCATTCATTATTATTATTTACTTATTTGAGGTGCAAGTTTGGGAATTGTGTTAGTATGCCCAGTGAGGCTGAAAACACAGCATCTGCCTCGACCGGTGTAAAACACTACCTATGAATGTTTTGTGTGGGCAGTCATGTCGAGCGTCGTCTTTCGAGGGCAGCGGATTTATGTGAAATGTTTCCTTGTGACGTATATAGGTACAGGCAGAAGATTCGAATATATTACTGCGTTAAGGCGTTTCAGAGTCAAACTCTTTCGTTGTTGAGAGACAATATCTTTATTTATATGCACTTTTTTGATTACACTTTGTCAGACTGTTTTACTGAGAATGACAAAAATATTTTCAAAAACCCATATGACCTGCTCTTTAATAAAAGAAACTTATCAACTTGTTACTAGAGACCCAAGATCTGAAATGGCTGGGTCAGACAAGAAAAACTTCCAAAATGTATACTATTGGGGAGTTCCAGGAACGTGGTTTAGAAAAAACCTGCAAGGATTTTCTAAAGCAATGCTACATCATCTGACCAAAAGTTTTAACTGTTTCTGTAACATGGGGGTGTCCAATCCTGCTCCTGGAAGGCCACTTTCTTGCAGAGTTTAACTCCATCACATCTGCCTGAAAGTTTCTAGTGATCCTGAAGGCCTTTATTAGCAGGTTCAGGAGTGTTTAATTAGTGCTGGAGCTAAACTCTGCTGCAAAGTGTCCCTCCAGAATCAGGATTGGACACCTTTGCTGTAACACAATTGGACGACATCTATTGACCAGCGAAATTTCATAAAGTCCAGGGATTCAACAGTTCTAGTTGTGCTTTCAGAAATACAATTTGCCATATTCCTTCTCCATTTCAAGCTGAACCAGCTGTTTCCACACACTCAAAGCTGATCTTTATTTACACTGTTATGCTGATGATACTCAACTAGGCTATATATTTCAACAAGACCAGATGAAACTTCTAAATTATCTAAGCTAACAGAATGTATTAAAAATGTAAAAGACTGGATGACCAATAATTGTCTCCTATTAAATTCGGATAAGACAGAGATATTGCTTATTGGACCAAAAGACAGTACACAGAATCTCGTAGATTACAATTTGCAACTAGACGGATGTACTGTTACTTCCTCTACAGCCAAAAATTTGGGTTTTATATTAGACAGCAACTTGTCTTTTGAAAATCATATTTTCCATGTTACAAAAACAGCATTCTTCCATCTTAGAAACATTGCCAAGTTATGGAACATGTTACCTGTTTCTGATGCAGAAAAACTAGTTCATGCATTCATGACCTCTAGACTAGACTACTGTAATGCACTGCTAGCTGGTTGTCCTGCATCTTCATAAACAAGCATAAAAAGAAAAAAAAAAAGAAAAAAAAACAAAAAAAAAAAAAAAAAAACACAGAAAATATGATCATATTACCCCAATTTTACAGTCTCTGCACTGGCTACCTATTAAGTTCTGTATCAGTTACAAAATATCACTACTTACTTTTAAGGCCCTAAATGGGTTAGCTCCTGCATACCTAACTAGTATTCTACCACGCTACAATCCATCACGCTCCCTAAGGTCGCAAAACTCTGGACTTCTGGTAGTACCTAGGATAGCAAAGTCCACTAAAGGAGGTAGAGCTTTTTCACATTTGGCTCCCAAACTCTGGAATAGCCTTCATGATAACATTCGGGGGCTCAGACACACTCTCTCTGTTTAAATCAAGATTAAAGACACATCTCTTTAGCCAAACAATCACATAATGTATCTCATAACCTTGTACATCAGTTAAATCTGATCAAATGCACATTTTCATTCTTTTGCTTGGGTTGAACACACCATCTTTGCTTGGTTGGAATAGCAGCTATGCAAATTTTTCTCTATTTCCTTCTCTGTTTCTGCACTGGCATCCCGTGGTAACTAGGAATTACACACACTTCAGTCTGGATCCAGCCCTTACAACTGGGATCCTTAAATCTAGCCCACGAGATCCACTTTCCTGCAGAGTTTAGCTCTAACCCTAATCAAACACACCTGAGCATGCTAATCAATGTCTTCGGGATCATTAGAAAATCACAGGCAGCTGAGTTTGATCAGGGTTGGAGCTAAAACTCTGCAGCGCATTGGCCCTCCAGGGCTAGATTTGTGGAACCCTGCCTACCAATACCTGAGATAACCGACACCTTAGAAGAGAGGATGCCAACCCCTCAGAAGACCTCAGATGATGCCAACCCTCAGACAACATACAAAACTACCAAATTTTGCTATAAGTTTGATCTCAAAATATAATCATTGCTGTTCATAGTGTTCACCTTCTGTTTGATTACATGACATTAACTAACTGCTTGATTTTTATTGTACATTTCTGCCATATGGACATCAACTTGATCAACATCACCACTAGCTATGTTTTCATCCAAAGATTCAAATTAAACTTATGCGCAAAACTGGAATATCCGTGGCATACAATTTTCCATCCAACGAGTCAAAGAGAACAAATTTGCCACTTCCTGGTAAGCTGTAGGACTAAATATCACTAAGAATATAGGAGAAGTCACTGAACATAATAATGTTCATACATGAAATAAATTACTTGCACCTCAGAGCGAGCAGACGTAACACAATAAATGCTGTCAATGATTTCGGAGGTGGATGCTGCTGTTTGGGAACGTAGTCATGTAAGACATTTATAGAGAAATACTTTGACGACAGACTTTGCTCAGGCATTTCAGAATGACCATAACAACATATAGATGCTGTGAACGAGATCGGTCCGCTGCTAGACAAGTTATACCGTCTCATAGCGCAAAGTCACATGACTTTTTCGATGCGCATGGAGGAATTTATTCGGTAAATGTGTTTTTATCGTAGTTTATGCGAAATTTTTCTTATCGGATAAAAAGTTTATCCTACTGTAATATGCGCATTAGTTTTTTATGCACATTTTTAGAATTAATGCGCATCTTGGCGTTTCCATCCAGCATTTTTTAATGCGATATTCCAAAATGTGCATTAAAATAGGTGGATGGAAACGCAGCTACTGATAAGCTATTACTAAATATAATGTAGAAACTTAAATTTTCTGTAAAGCTGCTTTGCAATGATTTGCATCGTGAAAAGCACTATACAAATAAACTTGAATTGAATTGAACTGAATCTTTATGCATTCTTATCTGTCCAATGCTTCAAGCTTTCTAAATATGCTTCAGTGTCTGTCACAAGTGCCCGTAACCCCCACTGCATCCGGAGATCAGCTTTGATTCTGATGGTGAGCGACCAAAAGCGAAGCACATTCCCCCACCCTATGCATTGTGATTAATGGGATTATCCTTCATTAAACAGCCCACCACGATACTAAGTGGCTTGTCTCATTTTGCTCCTCTCAAGACATCTATTACTTTGCAATAAGCCAGTTAACCATGGTCTTCCCTCAAACAGGTTAATGTAAGGAAATATTTAACCAAGAGGGTGAGGATTGGTTTTGAACTGATTCCAAACAAGTGATGAAAAAAAGTAAATGACAGAAACATGGATTAGTGGTTATAATACCAACTGTGCAGGAGAAAGGGGATGACCACGAGTCGAGACTCAAACTCACGTCACCTGAAGCAGTGTTTCTCTATATGTCAAATCACTGTGCACTGTAGGCAATGGCTCCCACTGGATCCAATTCTACTTTGTATATCAATCTAATGGTCCCCAAAAATAGTACAGAAAAGTAAATGTAAGTTCCTTTGTCATATGCAAACTTTTGTTTCAAAGTACATTTTTGCTGGCAGGGCATCTTTTCAGTGTTGCCCCAAGGGACTGGGGAGAAGCCCAGATGGCAGAGATGGGCAGTGGGCCACATTGGTTACTGATACAACACAGGTGTTGGAAGGGAATGATCTGCTATAAAAACTGGAACCTTCTACCCTCCCTCCATCTCTGCTGAGTAGCTCGGGCATTCTGCTCCAAGGGCAGGGGGTGCTTACGTTTTGGAAAATGACATAGCTATCATCGTCATCTTCACTGGCCAAAGCCGAGACACCATGGTGTGTCCTGGCTTGAGGCACCTCTTGGTTTTAGAGGCCAAAGTGTCTATATATAGTGCATGTGTAAAGGATTCTGGGAGGGGTCGGGTACTCACAGACCAGAGCATTGAAGCAGGAGGGAACTCCACCATGAGGAAGTCTGGATTTTTCTGCCCATGATAAAGTCAAGACTGTTCACTTTCAAAGAGACAGTGAGACACACAGGTGGGAGGTGTGGAGGAGTGACAGACGTGTCATTTCCAAGCAAAGAGAGCGAAAGAGAGACCAGGACAGTGGGAAGAGCCTAAAAACAGTTAGTGAACCTGAAACCTGAACAACAAAAATAGTACAAAAATAAAGGTTAGATAAATGATAAATTCACCAACAGCACAAAATGAAGGAAGAGAGTTTCCTGCTATACACTCATAGCACTTTATATGATTATTGTCTGAATTTTTTGAGAAATTACTGACTGTGGTAATTGACAGTTTGTCACACAAGCAGTAAACTCACATTAGGTTGAAAAAACCCAGAATATTCCCTTTCAGAATCAGGCAAATCAGCTGACTTGGCAGCCATCTTGGTAACTCCCTGGGGGAGATATTTGTTGCAAGTACTACATGAAAGAGGAAAGACTCCAAAACTGTTTGCCAAGCTTATTTTTAAACTGCATTTGTCAAATCAATACAATCTGACCACAAAACAGTTATGAATGTTGCCTCCTTAGTTCAAATCAGGCTAACAAAATGTATTTTTCAGGGTTATGTATAGATGGTAAACCTTATTTTTGCAACTATTTTCAAGGCTGTTCGAATTAATGCACAAAAAAAAACAAGCAAGGATTGGCTCTTGTAACTGAATGACAAGACTTAATTTCCTAAAGATGCTATATTAAGTGTTGTGCATTTCTCTCATTCCCTTTTCTGTACTTAAACTCTAAAGATTCTATACACTGACCAATTAATCCCTAATTATGTCGCCTTTTTCACCTTATTGTAGTTGAAGAGACTTGTTCTAGTAAAGGAGGAACAGAGAGAGTCTGAAGAGAGAGGCTAGAGAATGGCATAGAGCGAGGCAGAACACAAGAACTCTGTCTGACAGTCCAACATGACGCCTTACCCCAGAACAAACAAGCATTCAGCTACATTGAGGGGCAACTCGGAATGCCATGGGGGAGACAGAGGGAGAGAGAAAGAAACAGAGAAACAAGAGAAAGAAAGAGAGAGAAGAGAACTGTGAAGGTCATCGTGTGGGATGGTGAGTCTCAATCAAAAGAAAATAAGGAGGCACATTGGATGAAGGACAGAGAGGGAGGAAAAAGGACAGAGTGCGAGAAGAAAAAAAGTAAAAGTTTAACATGTGAAATATGAAATCTATTTTGGTTTTAATGGAGAGGAAGGAAATATGAAAGTAGATTATTAAACTGGGAGAAAGCGACGAGGGAGGGGAAAAATCCAGAGGTATTCAGGGTGGGAGGGTTGAGATCTGTTCACAATGTTTTAAATATTAAAGCTATTTCAGGTTTAATGAGGTGTAAATACTATGGGGAGAGTTGTAAGAGGATGGGGGTTAAAGGGGCCTCACTCTCATTATTTCAAGCGCACACCTTTTGACTATAGAGACCCAGAGAGAGAGAGAGAAGTGAGAGCGAGTGTAAAAACAGAGCGATAGAGCTGATGAGCAAGGAAAAACACAGGGCTGAGAGAAGGATGACGACACAATCGAAGGACATTACTTGAATAATAAATGAATGTATGAAAGACTGAGTGAATGCGTGAGTCAGTGAATAAATGAATGAACAAACAAAGGATTGAATAAATAAAAGAGTGAGTGAATGATGAATGGAGGGTGCATAATAAATTAATAAACAAGTGAGTGAGACGGTAAGTGAGAGTGAATTATAGTCATTAAGTGAACAAATTAATGAAGGAAGGAAGGAATAAGTGAGTCAGTGAATGAGTGAATGAGTGAGTGAGTGAATGTATGAATAATGGAGTGAATTCATCCGTAAGCCAGAGAGTGAGTGAAAGAATGAGTCAGTGAGTGAATAAATATATTAGTGAGTGAGTGAATGACTGAATGAATGAGTGAACAAATGAGTCAGTGGATGAATAAATTAATTAGTGAGTGATTGAATAAATGAATTAGTAAGAGTTAGTAAATGACTGATTGAGCTGTGAAGGCATGAGTAAGTGAATAAATGCATGAATGAGCGAGTGTTTGTAGAGCAGTGGGTGAGAGGCCAGAGGTTAAACTCTCAGAGGAGAGCAAATAGATGTGATGTGTTGAGGCTGAGCTGAAGTTCATGTGTATGTGTGTTTGCTCTGATGAACAGGATTAGATTAGATGAGCTCCGCTGTGAACATGTCAGCCGCTCACTGAGACAAGTGCAAAGTTACACCATAGACTGCTCTATTAAACACACAACATTTGCTAAATATTTGAACACTGTTACATGTCAGGCGCTTCAGTATCATCTGTGTGCATGTGTGTGTGTGTGTCTGTATGTGTGTTTTCTTCACATACACACTCTGAAATCAATACAAGTGCTCAGTTGTCACATTTACATATGCATCTGTACACAAATAAACACAGATACCTAAGAAAGCACACACTTCCCTTCTGATAAAGATTCACAATTTAAAAACATGTGGGATTTTCTGTCTTGTCTTATGCTGTGGAAAGGGGAAGGCCAAAATGATCTTCTTATTTTCCTAGTCTCTTTCTGATCAAGCGATAGTCTTGTTCATGAACAGATCATCTAAAACAAAATATCAGTGACCATTTCCTGACCAGCCTCAAAAATCCCCCTGATGAAGCATGATGTTCATAGCCACAGCCAACCACAGAAACCCCCCTCTTCATTAGGGAGTAAACCTGAAACATGAACAACACTCAAACTAACAAGCCACTTTCACACACAGATACCATGGCATCACATCAGAGATGCGCTGGGTAAATTTCCTTTTGAAATGTCACTCTTTGGTAGTAATTTTCTGACCTGAAAAGTGAGTGTCAATGCTAATGATAATGCCTGCTGTAGTAGCCTCTAGCATCAGACACAGGCTGTAGAATGTGTACTGATACAATAACTAGTGTTGTTTTAAGGATCTATGAGACGGTGAGCTGTGATTTAGGTCTGTATAACAGACATTGTAGGTTTGTTTGCAAGAGAAGAGTGTGGCTGCTTGCTCAAAAGAGTGGTCAGGCTTTCTGAAGAGCGTTGAGCTTCTACATTCACATTTCAGAGTGTACACACATTCCTGACGATGAGTAATAAATAGTGGTCGACCGATATATTGCTGTGGCCGATATATATCGGCCGATATTTGGAATTTTTTAAATATCGGCATCAACCGAGAAGTCTTTCCGTGTGGCCGATGTTTTTCAAAACGGATTATGACACCATATTGTGCATTTATGCTTCCTCTTTAAGACAAGCCACTCAGATGTGAAGCCAGCACCTGACAGAGAGTAAAATGACCAATCGTCATTCACTTTCTAACGTGACGCTACATTGTGTTACATACAATAACACTTCTCAGATATGCGCGTTGTTCTCGGGTACTTCTAAACAAGATGCTGTTTTCTGGTGGACTCAAAAGCCGGTGCACTCCAGAATGAAAGCTGGGTCAACACGAGAACTCTGTTAAGTAATAATAATACGTTTGAATTCCTTTATATATTTATTCAGGAATATCTGCTTTATTTGATTGTCCATGATTGGCGTAATATCGCGTGTAGTTTAAAGTGCCCCTATTATGCCATTTTTAAGGTTGCTTATATTGTTTTATGTGTCTCCTAGAACAGGTTTACATGCATCAAAGGTCAAAAAACAAGTTAGTTTTCTCAAAAAATAGATATAATTTTACCTAATTTCTAGGTAGCAGTTCAAAGAATCAGTCTCTCTAAACCCCTCCTTTCCGTGAGCCCTCACTGCTGTGATTGGTCAGATGGTGCAGTCCTTTGTGATTGGCCCAGAGCCGTAGAGAGATTGGCTCTGGATTGGTCTACCGCGTACAGCGCGCGTCGGAAACGAAACGCCCCATTGCCATGACGGAATGACAGCCCTGGAGATTTGTCAATACATAGAAAAGATGGTATGGATTGTACATTACCATTTCGAGCCGGAGTCTGATGATGAAACTGTTGAAGTGGCTGATTGACAAGAGACTGATTCGCAAGCAGACTGGAGAAGGACGTTTCTCAGTGGTAAGTGTTAACAAGTTTGTGGTAATTATAAGATGTGATAAAACAAATTTACTCTCACGGCGTAGGATACAGCGTCTTCTTGACATGATGTTAACCACACGGAAATTGTACTGTTTGTGGGCGGGCAAGTTGGCGACGTAGAACGTGGGCAGACATTATGCAAATGTGTTACTTCGTGACATAGAGCCGTAACAGAATAAGATTCGAATTCCTGACGACTCGTTTAGGCGATTGGGGGGGGGGCGAGCCGACTCTTTTTGATAGACCCATAACTTTATATTATTCTGCACTTCGGCTTCACAATTTTGCAGATAGTTTATGTTCACATACAGCTACATGACACACTGCATGAAAGGTAATATTCGAAAAGGCATAATAGGGGCACTTGAACTTTTCACATGTTCCGGTCTTTATTTAATGCTGCTGATAACCAAGCATGTAACTATATGCCTTCAGGCTTGTTTTTACAATGAAACAGACAAGAAAAACGAAACAGATCAGAGACATATATCTTTATTATTAACCAACTACCCCATACTATAATTAAAACAACCTGTCGCTCGGTAAACTATATATGTATTGTACATAAAATATATGGAATTATACATACTATTTTTTACATTAAATTATGAATATTATTTGTTCATTAATTATGAATGTTAGAAAGGTTGCAATAAACCTTGTTCATTGAAGTGTTACCGCTGTTGTTTACATTTGAATTGTTTAGGTTTTATATTTTTTTGTAGATGTTTCAGGAAAAAGAAAGGCTGCACTAATTGTTACCTCAATTGTTTAATTTTTTTAAATTTAGGTTTTAATAAATATTTATGCATGATAAATGTTCATTTAGTTTCCCCAATTTTCTGCATGTCTCTCATTTACTGTAATTACATGTATTATATCGGCCTCATATCGGCCATATTGATTTCTCAATATCGGCATCAGCATCAGCATCGGCCATTAAAAATCCCATATCGGTCGACCACTAGTAATGAAATCATAGCACATGTAGATTGGGTGGGGACAAACGAATATAGCTACTATTAATACAACAAATAAGTGTATGTTGGTGAGAAGAAAGATGAGCAATATGTAAATGACAACAAAGAAACAAACACAGACATCTTTGATAGTGCTGCTCCTCTCACAAACACTTTGCTGTAGAATCAGTTACTTTACAAATATACATGAAAGCAAAAAAAATACCATGAAAAGTACAAATTAAATTCAACTTCATACGAATTAGCCACCAATTCACCAATATGTAAAATAGTTATGAACTGCCATGAGAGTATGTTGTACATTTAATTAAGAAAGCAATACATAAGACCACATTGCTAAAACTGCCCAGTCCAGCAGATTTGCTTTATACAACATTAGAAAAATCAGACCCTTTCTTTCAGAACATACAACACAACTCCTTGTTCAAGCTCTTGTTCTGTCCAGGCTAGACTATTGCAATGCTCTCTTGGCAGGTCTTCCTGCCAGTTCTATCAAACCTTTAGAATTTTTTATTGTATTTTAAGGAGCCGAAAAGAATGCATGTCACACCTCTGTTTATCCATTTGCACTGGCTACCAATAGCTGCTCGCATAAAATTCAAGGCATTAATGTTTGCCTAAAAAAACACCACTGGCTCTGTCTGCACCCTTTACCTAAATTCATTACTTCAGATTATGTGCCCTCTAGAAGCTTGCGTACTGCAAATGAACGGTGTATTATTGTGCTATCTCAAAGAGACACAAAATCACTTTCACAAACTTTTTCATTAACCGTTCCCTCCTGGTGGAATGACCTGCTCAAATCAATTCGAGCAGCTGAGTCCTTACCCATCTTCAAGAATCGGCAAAATACATATCTTCCATCTTTATTTGACCTACTCTAGCACGCTTTATTCTACTTCTATCTTTATATAGATTGTTTTTTAAAATTGCCCCTTTTAAACTTGCACTCTATTTATTTACTAACTGCTTGTTTTTCTTAAAAAAAAAAAAAAAAAAAAACAACACTAAAAAAAAAAAAAAAATCTTTTTGTATTCTATCTGTTTTCTTTTTATTTATTAAACAATTAACAAAAGCAAAAAAGGCCTCTAACACTAGCTTGCTCTATTCTTTTTCTATTCTGTTTTATTTTTATTTATTATATGATTTTTTTTTTAAACTTGCTACGTGTACTGCGTTAAGTTAATTGAGACTTGTTATAGCACTTGCATTTTTTTTGCTCTTTTGTTGATTTTGATTGCTTCCATTGTTCTCATTTGTAAGTCGCTTTGGATAAAAGCGTCTGCTAAATTTCTAAATGTAAATGTAAATGTAAGACAATACAAGCATGTCGCATTTTCAGTGTTCCCACAATATGGCACTATTAGCAGATATGAGCGTAAACTCTTCTATGGTCAGTTTTATTTTTCGACTCAACTACTGTCTGAGAAATAGTTTGAAGGGAATTTTGCTGTTGTATTAGCTAAACTAACTTGCTAGCTATATAAATAAAACATTCATTTTAATGCCATAGACATTTTAGGGTAACTCTACTGCACCCTTGTTCCTGTGCTGGCTAAACATCGGCATGTCTGGCTGCGTTCCACTTCGTTTTTATGTCCTTCTCTCGCTAACTTCCCTCCATCTCATTGATTCGGATGTACGCCATTAATTACGCTGCACAAGACAAGTGCCCACTACTGGCGGAAATCGGCTGAATTGGAATGTCCTAAGCCCTTGATCACTTGGAATCTGCTATGGACTTGATATATTATTTACATTTTTGCCTTATGAATTTGTTTGGTGAAGCATTATATACATATATATGTATGACTGGGCTACTTTATATATTTAAAAAAATGTATACAAATGTCATAGAGTTGTTGGGGTGGGGGTAAATTAAATGTGATCTGCTGTGATGTCACAAACGCGTTGCATTGTGGTTTATGGAGTGGCCTGAAGTGTACATATGAAATAGACTCATTCCGGATAAACTTCAGGGTCCGTCCATATATAAATTTGGCAAAATTTGGATGAATAAATCAAAAGTAGGGCTGCACACTTAATCAAATCGTGATATGGAATAGTGTCCAAAAATTAATTAAAATAATAGAATCCAGAAAGATTAAAATGGAAAACACAGAATTTGGGAAAAATGAGACTCAAACCCAAAACCTTCGGGTCCGACTCTTTAACCATTAGGCCACAACTGCCCCATATGGATGTTAATGTTATCTAAAAAGAATCACCTAGCATATCCTGGTCTAACCTGTAGAAGTGTAGATCTCATTTAAACTTAGCAGAATGCAACAAACAAAATGTTTGAAACCATATTGATTGTAATATTGTGATGTTTCCTGAAAGTTTGGGAATCTGCATTCCAAGACATATGCCCATTATAACACCTACATATTCTGCATCCAGTTTCAACACTTACAAACATCTGCTAAACATCCAATGTGACCTCACATCCCCTCTCTAGAACTGTGATGGCTTGATGCCTCATGTTTGCCAGCGGTGAGTAAGACGCTCTGAAAGAGAATGTCCATTCAACAGACGCCTGAACAAAGGTGCAGTGAAACTTAAGCACATGTGCAAAGAATAACTATGCAAACAGTCCCTATAGCATGATCTGACTCTTATCTTACAACATTCATGCAGAAAACAGTATCAATAAGGCGATTAGGATAATATTTTAGCAGATGAGAGAAACAGCTAGAAGCTTTAAACAATAGTCTGACTGTCTTTTTGGTCTTGGCTGCCTAATCATGTTAAAAATATGAACCTCTTTCTCTCTCTCTCTCTCACACACACACACACACACACACACACTTTACAAAGTGCAGGTTGAGAAATATCCTGCTGCTAGCCAGAAATCCATACCAGAAGCATGGTAATTTAGATATACAGTTCTATAAACATGCCAACCACCAATTACAAGCTTCTTAAAACCATTAGTCTGTGCACAATGCAACTTGGACATCAGCATCCTGAGATCCCATTTAGTGCTGTCAGCAAGCGGCACCCTTAACCATGCAAATCATTAGACCTGCAACTAGACACTTTCTGTACCCTTTAACCAAATCTGAGAAAACTCTACCTGGTGACTGGACCTCAACATGGACATGGACTGCATGGAAGCAGAAATCACTTATGAGGGCATTTAGAGAGTCCTACTAATTACTAAAGCTCTGAAGCTTCTATTCATGCTCTCTTAATAGCCGCGTTTCCACTGTCGGGCCAAAAGTGGGCGTGCTAGTGCGTGCCAGGGCCAGTCGGGTTTCCACTGTCACTTCTGGGGCTTGATGGTGCCTAGTCGGTGCTTCCTCAGGGCCAACGGCCCGGGTTTTTTGGCCTGATGAAAACCTTGGGCCAAAGCGGGCCAGCTTGGGCTTGAGGAGTGGTTATGAACAAAGGTGGAGTTTCTCTGCAGTCTGGAGAGCGTCAGCGCCGCGGATCATTTCATAAAGTTAACATATAACACCAGCATTAAAGACTTTTAAAATAATTTTAGTTCTAAACTCACTTTTAGACAGCAGCGAGTGTTTGAAATAGCTTGATCCGATGTGTATTATGATCACCATACAAGGCAGAAATATTTATAGAGGCGTGTAAAGGGCGGGTTTTAGTAAAGCGCAGCGGAGCTTCTGGCCCGACGGTGGAAATGCAGCATGATTTTGGCTTCAGTGCTACAGGTTCGATGCTATTAGCCCCGCCCGGCCCCTTTAAAGCACTGGCTCGCACTGGCCCGACAGTGGAAAAGCGGCTAATGAGACTTAAACATGCTCATGTTACATATAACAGGTGGATGATAAAATACACAAAAATAAATAAGCATTGTTTATCCTGTTAGATTTAAATAAACAAAGCATCCTGGCCACTGTAGCCACTCACATAGGTTTTGGACAAACCTGTCTGTCTAAACACCTCAAGAATCCACCAATTCAGTAGGAAAATTACAGCTGAGTCCAAAACCCAGAGCAGGACATGAGGGCTTTCATAACATGTCCTCTTTTTCTCACCCTGATCTGACTCGTCCAAGCCTGAGCCTGTTTTGTGTACCAAGCAATATTCTCATCTTCACTGAGCATTGAGATACGGCCCATATTATCAAATGTCATCCAAAGCAATTTACCGTTTTGCAAATCCTTGGCTCCTTAGCAGAGTTTTACACACGGTTAATAGGGATGATTTTAGATTTGAAAATGTTTCGATTCCATTTAGAACGTAATTAAATTGACCTCAAAAGCTTGACTAGCACATTAGCTTGGCTTATAAGGGCCAGTGCATGAGGAATGCAAATGTGCACTATTTCTGTTGCACACAAAGGAACGGGCGTGACTTTTGTAAGCATGTGTGTACGCAGTACAGTGAGCCGGTATGTATTTAGATGTGTGGAGTCTTGCACTTGATATTTCATCTGTGGGGTTGGGTCAGCGAGTGCAGTTATTTCTGTTGGAGATGCAGGTAGCAGGGCTGGCAAACAGAGAGGATGAGAGAGTGCCTCGAGAGTTAAGTAGGTAAACTCTCGCTAAGCTGATGCAGATCTCCGCGTATTCCCCTCCCTCTCTCCTTCACTTTATCCCTTCTTTTCCACACTTCAGAAGACCTTGGGGCACCCCCCATCCCAACACACTTGCACACACACATACAATTTAATCCTCATACCGCCACCAAGGTCAATTCAATTATCCTGTTTTCTTAAAGTGTGTGTGTGCCCATTTCACAGTCGGCCTGCACAAATACACCAGAGATTAGAGCTGCCACACTTTTAATGATCTACATACCTATAAGCAACAGTATCCGAGACAGGTAGGGCCTCATCCCCGCTTGCTAGCGTGATCTGTTCCTCAGCATGGATTTTGTTTTTAGGTTGATGAGGCTGCCTCGCGTCCCATGTGTCTTTCCGATATTAATGAGGAAATTAGTTTTTTCAACCCCAAATTCCCCACCTCAATCTGTAGTTTGTCATGCTGCTATACTATCAGTGTTACAACAATAATTGTCATCTTCATCAGAGTTCTATTTCTATCTGGATTTGAATTATACAATCAAACATGGTGGCAAAGTATTCCAGAAGAGTTCACTCTCACGGGATCCACGAGGCAGTGCTTGCTAAGTAGGTGCTAAAGGTGCGTCTGAAATTGTATACCGTCTAGGTACTACAAAGAGAAACTTTGTCACTGTTAAAAAGTATAGTCCACATAGTATGAATGTAATCCGGACATACTACATCCACCACCTACGCCGTCAGATGTCTTGCTTCACTGCCATTCACCACCCCTCTCCTGTAGCCTCATGGGATAGTAAAGTGTCCATTGAATGTGTACTTTAGAATCTCGCTGGAAGTAATAGGTCATCTGGGTACTTTTCTCCTACAGTTTCATGAATACCAGGATTCGGAGATACAACCTATTTCATGTACTTTTCACCTACTGTATCAGGGACGGGCAACTCCAGTCCTTGGGGACTCCGGTTATGGAGGGCCACTGTCCTGCAGAGTTTAGCTCCATCCCAAATCATACATAGCTGAAATTTCTAACCAAAGTCTTCAGGGTTACTAGTAAATTAAGTGTGCTTGATTTGAGATGGAGCTAAACTATGCAGTACAGTGGCCCTTCATATCCGGAGTTGCCCATTTTTGTACTATATAGCAGGGAAGTACGCATATTCATTCTGTTCTGCAAGACCAAACATCCTCTGATGAAAGGTCAACAGTCGGCACAATGATGTTGCAAAATGTTTCCCAGTTGCATAATGTGATATGATGACACTATAAAGCAAGCAATAAAGCAACCAATATAGTAATCCTACCTGGAATGTCCTGGTTGCCGTAGCTCCAGCCAGGATTGGAGACCATGGATGGTAGCGGCGATGCCGTCCGACTGTCCCCTTCATTCTGTTGGGTTATGTGCCTGACTGTGTCCTTGTTCTTGCGGTTTTTCCTGCGGCCCGAGCCTGGGGGTTGCCAGCCCCCCTCTCCTCTTCCACCTTGCTCTCCAGGCATACCTTGTGCCCCTCGGCCAGCCCCATCTTGCAGATTGGAGGGGGAGACCTGCTCCTCTTTGACCTGGACAGAACGGTAATCAGCAGGCCACAAAGGCTGCAAACAAGCATCCTCCTGGCTCTCATGGCTTTTGGGTTCCTGGTCCTCTTTTCCATAGTTGCTACTGCCTTCGTGGCAGCTAGCGATGGCTGAGTCTCCAGATGAATTTGCCGGGCTGGTGCGTCTGGCCAACCACGGCGAGGAACTGCGGGCCGAGATCATGGACGCCAGTGCCTCCGAAGCTCCACCCACACCAGGCCCAGCCCCGCCTCCCATAGAGCTCACCACGTTGCCCATCTCAATATCCGCAAGTTCGTCTGCAAGCTCGGAGCGAATGCTGATGTCTAACGCTGCCTTGATGAAGCCGTGACACGCCTGCACTATGTCGGTCATCTGCAGATAGCTGGCAGCCGACATCACTTCAATCACATTCTTGCTAGTGAGTGCCAAGTGGGCGGAGTACATGAAGTCAAGGATGGTTTTGAAGCCTTGGGCTGTGACGATGTCCAGGTGCGTGATGGTGGCCTGCTGCTCTGAGCTCTTCTTCACCTGGCAGTAAAGTGTCTTGAAGTAGCGACTGCTGCCCAGCAACACGTTCTTGTGCGCCTTGAAGATCTTGCCCTCCACGATCAAACACACGTCGCACAGGATGCCATGCTGCCGCTGCTCGTTCAGCTCCCGCAGGAGCTGTCGGTAGTGCGACGTGATCTCCATGTCTTCCTTCCGGTTATTCATTGGACTAACGGGTGGCTGCTTCTCCTAAACAGAGTCTGGAGGAGGACAACACACAATACACAAACCCTGGTTAGTACAGTTGCTGTAGATGCAAGAAACAGACCACAAGATCCTGCTTAAAGAGAGAATAGCTATGTTTGGAACAAAATACTAGCTTACACTAATAGTAGGCTACTGTTGGCATTATTAAACAGTTGGCATTATTAAACAATAAACATTTTAAAAAGTAGTATGCCACATTGTTGTCACACATCATGACCACATTATGTTCCATGTGAGTGCCATCCAGTTATTATTATCAATAAAAACTATTACTTTGCATTTTGCGATTTAAGACTTAAGGAAATGTACTTCAAAAGTTAAGCTCAACAGAACATTATTTTCGGTATAATGTTGATTACCAGAGAAAATAATTTTGACTTGACAAAAATGCATACAGTAACTTGCACTGGAAGTGCCAGTCTCTAGAGGGTTTAAGAGACAAAATACGAAGGTCATATTTTTGTTAAGGCACTTACATTCAATTTTAAAAAACTGTATTATTTGAGCTGTAAAGTTGTTTAAATTGGGTCGTGTATAAAATAATTTTCTGCTGTAATCAACATTATACAGCAAACTCTATTTTGATTGAGCTTGTGTTGACAGGTCCAACAAACAACAGCTAGCAACTGCCAGTTAATTTGTCACATTAGAAATGTAACATCAAACTGAGTGCATTACATTGTGGGATACAGTATTGTGCGCAGTGTGTTATGTTGTTTGTTGCACATTTGGGCAGTCCAGATATTCTATAAATACTGTGCACAGTATACATACTACTGCAGAAATAGTACAGTAATGCTATTATGCCAATCCAAACACAGCCAATGACTGAGAATGAGGCCCAGATTAATACAGTACATGTAAATCATCCTGTCTGGACACAATGATTAAAATCATCTTAAAGCAACAAATACAATACCATGTATACACACATATATAAATGCAATCCAGACAATTTTTGACAGTTTTTGTGAGATTTACCCCATGCTTCCCCCACCTTCCCAGCTGAGTGTGTCTCGTGTTTATAGTTTCTCTCTCTTTCCTCTGTGCACATTCAAGAACAATGCAATGCCTCATCTAGATCTCCTCCCCCTCTCTCTATCTTAATGATTATAGCAGAGATGCTCAGGTGTTCACTGTTCAACCCTTTAATCATGATGTTTTTCTCTGTTCGCTTTATTAGCTGCCAAATAAAATCACCCAGTGAGTGTGTAAAGCACTTTAACACAATCACCGCCTCTCCTCTTCTCACTTTTGTCTTTTTTGCTACTAAATTGTTTCATTTAATTACCATTTTGTGAGTTAGTTGAATAATAAAGTGGAAAATGGAGCTGCCAAACAGATAATTCATTTTTAGTGAGGAAAGGTGATTGCTGTAGCCCAGCAGACAACCAGCCTCAAGCCATCAGAGCTGGCCAATACATGTCACCACTTTCAGAATGGCATTTTAGTGACATTTAGTGCTTAAATGATTTTTACGGAGATAAAAGACCTCAGTAATAACAACTCAAAGCTATGGTCAATTTCTTCTGTCAGGTTTTGTGCTGGTAGGCGTCTTTTATGAAGGCAGGTTTTCGGTGATGAGTGAGAATTTCTAGATTTTGATGCTGCGCTCCATGAAAAAGCAATTCTTCACTTGATTTAATATCAATCTTAAGATTCTTCGAAATGCAAAAGAGGTTACCAGCAATGTCAGGGACTGTCAAAAGTCACACTACTTAACCATTTTAAAGTTGTTTTTGCACACAAAATTGGAAACCTTAAAATTAAGCATCTAGTTCCTGATTTTGAGGCCCATATGCAATCTGTGCCCATAGAACTCTGCGGGTTTCCGCAGAATTGTGTTTTTGGTTTATTAAATATTTCGTATAATGTGATTATGCTGTCGGCTATCATAACAGTGAAGTAGTCTCAACTCAATTTTTAACCAGTTTTAAGCATTTCACCAAATCTATTTCACACAATTTGACAGATTTCCCCCCAAAGGATTGCAAAAAATAGTCTGCAGTTTCCTGGGCCTCCAAGGGTCTAAAAGGGTTGGTAATAAATTGGGAAAAAAACATTTTAACTATTATTATTTTTACAATTATTGTGCATAATGGCTGTAGCCTGCAATGTGTCCAAGTCACCATTACCAATTTAATAATGTCATGTTCAAACTAGTGATGACAGTTTGAGCAATTTCTGAGAAGTTGGTGTAACAAGCAACCATATTGGTTTTATACAACAATTCGATACACAAGAGGTTCATATTGAGCAACTTACATTTTACATTTTAGGTTCACCCATAGACTGATTCATGAGTAGATGTCTGAACTAGTATCTCTTACTAACCATGATTTCACTGACACTCACTGAGATGCAATTCCACATCAGAGATGCACACACACACACACACACACACACACACACACACACACAGGTTTACACTTGTGAAAAGTGGGGAATCCCATAGGCATAAGGGTTTTTATACTGTACAGACCGTATATTCTATTGCCCTTTACCAACCCTACCCCTAAACCTACCCCTCACAGGAGACTTTGTGCTATTTCAGATTTTCAATACATTCATTCTGTGTGATTTATAAGTGTTTTGAAAAGTGGGGACATGGGGTAATGTCCTGAAAAGTCACCTTCTCCTTGTAATTCCTATGTCATACCTTTGTCATTATACAAATTTATGTCCTCATAAACATGCACACACACACACACACACACACACGATCCCAATAGGCTACTCTTCCCCACTAGCATCCTCTATGAGCAGCACAGAAGCCATCCTGGTTGGGGCTAAATCGCAGGGACGTGGAGTGTTACCAAATGGGGCCATGATTTGTTTTGTGAGCGTTCAGGCTGTCAACTCGCATCGGCCTGACTGCATCATGACAGCTCCCGTTCACTATAGTGACAGCAGCGTTTGCTGCGGGGCCGGCACACTTCAGGTCATGTTTAGGAAAGTTCCTCTCAACCTGATGGCTTGTAAGATCAAATCAATCCTCTGCCTCTCTCATGTCCACTTGTACAAATATACCTTACTTGGAAGACTGAAAGAAGAAGAGACTGACATTGACAACTGACTTTTTTCCCCCTTTTTAATAGTTTTAAGTTAGCCTCCAACTGCTTTGCTTGAGGCTTTTTTGATTTGATTGCCTATAATGCAGTCTTTCAACTCATTCTAAAGAACAACAACTGAACAATGTTATCAATTTAAAGGGATATAGTTCACCTAAAAACGTGATTCACTTTTTCTCACACAAAGCTATCGTATGGCTTCAGAAGACTTGTAATACAGTATTTGAATCATATGACTACTTTTATGGTGCTTTTTGTCCTTTATATTAATCTTTCCTTTTGTGTTCCATGTAAGAAAGGAAATTCAAACTTTTTTGGAACAAAAAAGGTCCAAAAGCTGTCACTGGGGTGGAACCTTTTCAAATTGTATACCTTTGTACCTCATTTATCCCTAAAGGATGCATATTACTACCTTAAAGATACAAATTAGCACCTAAATGGTAACATCTTAGCACTTACATGGTGCAATTTAGTACTTTTTGAAAGGGTACCACCCTAGTGGCTTTTGGCTTTTTTTTCTGAGAGTGTAAAGGTGACAGAATTGTTGTATGAACTATCCCTTTAACATCAGATAATCTTTTCATCTATTCCCTTTTAACCCCTAAGACCAATTTATTTTTCTCTGACAATGAGTAGTAACCGCTCAGTAAATAATGGCACTTTGCACCCCAGACTCCCCAAATTAGTCAGTTCTTTTCATGTGACAACTCAAAACTACTTCAACTGCGCTGTAGCGTCTGGACCAATCAAACACACCATATATATTTTGTTAGCTATATTTAAAAAAATACTCTGTAACACCCCTCAGTTAAAAAGCCATATGAGGACCCATGAACACTTCCCCCCGAAATGCGTAACACCCCCGGAAGCCGAACAGCTCTTGGTGCAGGCAACCAAGGCGATATCACTGGGTTTATTGGCCAACAAAAGTATGAACGCAGGAAATCCCTGAAGTCCAAGGAAGGCAGTAGTCGATGGACGTGTTAGTTAATCATAGGAAAACTGTATTTGATGAACACAATATCTCAGGCAATGGGTTAAGTCATTTGTGTATTTTGTCTTTGATATTTTTTGACTATTTTAGGCATGCTTATGAGGGGAACCCATTACTGTCATCTTTTCACTATATGTAATTTTACCTTGTTTAGTATCTATGAATTTTCCTTCTTATGATCGAAACAAGCGTGTTTATTATATATTGGTACATAGGCAATATTTATTAGGGCCCTGAGAATCGTTAATATTTTCGATTTAAGTCCATTTGCAAATTACCCTGCTTAGAGAACAAAGGGGTCGTAAAACCTCCAGCAATTGCCACCTCCCGCTCAGAAATTCCATTTTGCTCATTGGACAAACCCATCTTGAAAGGCGGAGATCTTCTACGACCTTAAAGGCCCGGCTCCAGGGAACCGCCCCAGTCGGTGGTTCGGTCAGAAGAAAAGATGAAGATGTGAGAAAAACGCTACAGGATACCAAAGCATCTGTGCCAGGACTTGCGGCCTTGACTTTTCCATTCTAAAGTTTACTCTGACGCAAAACTGGGTCTTTTGCATCAACCAACTTCAGCACAGATCCTGCCAGGGCCCTCTACCCAAATTGGCCTCAGGAATCTTTTTCAGACCGACTCGCCCAAGTATTCAACCTTAGTCGATTTGACACACAGATGCATTAAGTATCAGTTAGACCGGTTTACAAGTAATAAGGTTGAACTAAGAATCTGACGTTTGTCCATAGGTTTTTAGATCTGCTGAATAGCAAAAGTGTCCCATAAAATTCATTCTTTAGCCTCTTTCTGTGTGAGTAAACTTTAAAACCTTTCTCTATACCAACTGAGTATGTGTTGTTGTGTGGTGTGGGGTGTGGGGAGTGTATGTTAGACCAGTTTATGTGTGTATGTAGGATGTTAAACCAGTTTATGTGTTACCATAGTCTGTTAGACTAGGTTAAGTGTTTATGTAGTTAATAAAACTTTACTTGTATCACGCTGGCCGGTTCATGTTGCTCAACCGGAGGTCCTAATCTGCGTTTACGTTACAAGCTTTTTGAGAAGGTCCAGTAAGAAAGTTAGTCCCTTAACCGGACAATAACGTTCGTAGAATGAAAGCAAGGTGACCCTGATGTGGTGCAGCTAAATATCTACACGCGGATCAAACTATGAATATAATTTATAAACCGTTTGGTTAATTATTCCTATTTCCCATGAGCTGATTCGTTACAGCGCAAACCAACAATGAATATTAATATCTCTTCGTTGGCCAACTGAGTTGCATGGCAATCTGGGAAATCAAGTGCAAAACAACAATAAACATAAACAACACAACTGACAGACGTGTGACACAGCTAAACACTGAATGAGTGCAGTCGGACTAATCAGATTTTCTGCTTCACTGGAACAAGAAGCATCCGAAGCTTGTTAGACAAAAAGAAAGAGTGTAAAAAGAGAGATGCATAATAGACAGCAGGTTCACATAAACTTGGTGAGCCATACGGAGCGCAAGTGCAGGTGCAGGTGCAAGACCATTTTTTACATTTCATATTTTGGGAAAGGCTATATGCACGAGCAATATTTTGAGATGTTAAATATTTGGCCATCAAAGCCCATTGCAATAACCAACAAATTAAAGAGTTTAAATTAATGCATGCTTTTGTTTTACAAGTGAAACAGGACATTTAATGTCGAAACAGTCTTGATTTTATACTTCTGAAATTGATTGGATTGTGAAAAGTGGTCTTGATGTGACTAGTGAAATAATGTGCACAGATTTGTCATTCACAACATGACCAGAAACTTAATAGGGTCAATTTTGATGTTGACTTTAAAAAAAGGATTTTCACTCTCCAAAAGTAGGCTGATGGCTTTAAATGAAACTCTCTGACTGCATTCAATTACAGTGAAATTGTCAGGAAAAAAAAATCCCTGTGAAACTATATCATCTAACAGTGTTGTTCAGATGATTATACATGATTGGAAGCAATTGCTTTAATAAGGGTTGATAACCACTATCCATCAATGTTTCAGCACCAGGAGCACAACATCATGATATTATCTACCCTATCATACATCGCAGCTACCGAGTTCACAGTTAGCCTAACTGCAGCCCAGCTTTTGTCCACACCAAAATAGAAGGTGTAAGAAGTTGTAGTAGTAAGATTAAGGTTAGGGTTAGGCCTGTAATGGGATTGGAGGGAAGAAATGTGCAAAGAATGGAGGCCAGAGCAGCCTAAGTCTCTGAGGATAGAGTGTTAAAGAGTACCACCACCGCTTACAGTTCCTGTCACAAGCAAACCCTCAGATCTGGAGTGACTGTGTTCCTCCGGCCAAGTAAACACACACACACACACACACACACACAACACACACACACACACACACACACCACACACACACACACACTTTAACACGAACACCCATGCATATACGTCTATGTATGCTCTTCCTTATTTTTGTTGAGGTGGTTCTGATATTCTTGGATGGGACGGGGGAAACAAAGACATCTTTCTTTCTTTTCCATTTCGTTTCTGTTCATGATGGTGGGAAGGACGGTCATGACATACGAGGAGGTGGCAGAAATAGGAAGGGTGGGAGGAAGAAGGAGACAGCGAGCACTCTGAGGGTGTAAGTCATGTATGTGTCAGTGTGTTTCTCAGACAGCCAGTAATTTTAAACCATTCAACTGGACATCAGGGCCATTATCCGAGGGGTTAATCCCCAATTTCACAGAGCTGTGAAACAAAAATTTCAAAGTTTGTTCCACTTTCACAGGCAAAGCGGAACAAAAAGGGTGCAGGCCTTAAAAAAATAGCAGAAAACGCAGGCTATGCTACAACAGTAGCCAACATACAAAAAAATAAAAAAATAGTTCATAAGAGTTCATGAAAGTTTTATGATGGCTTCACGAAGCTCAGCTGCTGCATTTTAAGTCATAAAACAGCAAAATTTAATCAGGAAAAGGCTACAAGCATACCCTTAAATTGGCTTTCCAGCTGGTGGTAAAATAATTAACTGACTGAAGAAACAGCTGTTTTAATGAGGTCTGACCGTGACAAAAAAATAAGTAAATGACTCATTAAATGAGGAGTATTGGTATTAAAAGATTAGCCAAATAAAACAAAATAAACAGAAAATGAGAATTAAGCACAGCTAAATATGGTTACGGGTGCTAAGCTGTTTTTTTTTTTTTTTTTAACATCTAGAAGAAATTCACAAAGAATGCAAGTGTTACGACAAATACAGAGATAAATGAGCTGAGGATAAAAGGTGGATGCATTTAGTCTCACTATTTATAACTATTAGGGTAGCAATATAAATAGACAAAAAAAAAGGTGTTTTGGCTTTGATGCACTGCATTGACATGATACTAGATGGTTACAGCTATTTATAATATTCATTAATAAGATATTAACACATATAAAGCTTAACATGAATTGCTGATAAGGTTTATGTTAAAATATAAATATATATTAAAACACATAAACCAAATATGATCTGTATTAGTAACATATAGTAACATAGATCTGTACAATGCAACAATGTTTAATATTAAAGGTGGGGTATGTATTTTTTCAAAAACGCTTTAGAAAACTGAGTCGGGCAGAGTAGCAAAACAAACTTGTAGCCAATAAGCAGTAAAGGGGCGTGTCTACTCATGATGTGGAGGAGAGAGCGCTCAGTGCTGAGGATAAAAGGAACAAACAGGAAGTTGGATCCACTTCCTGTTTGTTGCTGCCGTGTGGTTTGAGTTTGAGCTCCGTCAAGTTAATTCTTTGTCGTCTAATATTTTATTTTAAAATAAATTTTATACACCATAATTTCCATTTCTATGATGCGTGATTATATCCCCTATCGTATTCTACAACAAAAACAATCAGAGCGCCTTGTAATCACTAGTTCTATTTTTGACTTTCCGAGTCCGCTATTAGCATATAGCCCGCTAGCATCGCCAGCGTGGTTGCGCTAATCTCGCTTACATTACTAATAATCCATTCACACACATTACCATTGTTTTACTCACTGTTACTTGCTTTAATGGCGGATGTGTGTCTACCTTTGAGTGCAGGTGAGGACACGTTCGAGCTGCATTCGGTGCAGTTCGAGCTGGAGGCCGTGGAGAAGCAGATCCGGGACTTGGTGGCACAAAGCAGACCCAGCTGAGAGAGCGAGAGCCGTGCTGGAAACATCCCAGGCTGACGCTCACAAGTCCGAGGTAAGTATACAGCGCGCTGCTATCTCTCCCACCACCACTACTCCGTGTGTTTCTCTGCACAGGCCCAGTGCACCCAGGACGCGATCTTCCCAGATGTCCTTCACTCCGGAGCGGGACACTACGGACCCTGGGTGCACCGCAGCGGAAGACGCGAGCCAGGCCCCGGGCGACGAGCCCTCCGCCGCCTCCGGTCTTCGAGATCTCCACCTGGAACCACTTCGCTCCCCTCCGCGAGACAGAACACAACGCTGTGATCGTTGGAGACTCCATCGTCCGGCACGTCCGTGCTACGTTAGCTGAAGGTAAAGTGCCCACTCACTGTTTCCCTGGTGCTCGTGATCTCGATGTTTCTGCGCAGATACCCGATATCCTGAAGGACGACAAGAGCACAGGAGCGGTCGTGCTGCATGCGAGGGTTAACGACATCAAGCTGCGGCAGACGAAGACACTGAAGAGAGACTTCAGGAGCCTGATCGAAACGGTGCGCAGCACATCGCCCGCGACGACGATCATCGTGTAAGGACCGCTTCCCACGTATCGACGAGGACACGAAAAGTTCAGTAGGCTTTTTGCTTTAAATGAATGGATATTGTCATGGTGTAAAGAACAGAAACTGCTCGTTGTTAATAACTGGAATCTTTTCTGGAAGCGTCCTAGGCTTCTTCGCACTGATGGCCTGCACCCCAGCAGAATCGGAGCGGAACTCATTTCGGACAACATCTCCAGGACGCTACGCACCGTATGACTTCTAAGTCAAATCTTAAATAACTGCCCTGATGACTTGTGTTCTACCCGCTTAAATGATAGAAGTACTTTTGCTGTCCAATCTATAAAGACTGTGTCCGTTTCCCGAATAGTGAGGTCAAAATTTAAATTTAATGCAGGATCTAGAAAAATATGATCGTGATTAAACCAGAAAAATTTAAAATAAAAGAACAAAAAACATTTTTAAAGTTTGGGCTCCTAAACATTAGATCACTCACACCCAAAGCATTATTGTAAATGAAATGATCACAGATAAAAGTTTTGATGTACTCTGCTTGACTGAAAACTGACTAAAACCTAATGATTATATTGATCTAAATGAGTCTACTCAACCCAAGCTACTGTTATAAGCATGAACCCCGTCAGACTGGCCGTGGCGGCGGTATTGCAACAATATATAGTAATATTCTCAATGTTACTCAAAAGACAGGATACATGTTTAACTCATTCAAAATACTAATGCTCAATGTTACACTGTCATATATGCAAAATAAATCTATCGTATCTATTGCTCTGGCTACTGTGTATAGACCAACAGGGCCGTATACAGATTTCCTAAAAAAAATTGCAAATTTCCTCTCAGACATGTTGGTTACTGTTGATAAAGCGCTAATATTCGGAGATTTTAATATTCACGTTGATAATACAAAAGATGCATTAGGACTTGCGTTTACTGACCTAATAAACTCTTTTGGAGTCAAGCAAAACGTCACCGGGCCCACTCATCGTTTTAATCATACGCTAGATTTAATTATATCGCATGGAATTGATCTTACTGATATAGATATCGTACCTCAAAGCAATGATGTTACTGACAATTTCCTTGTATCATGCATGCTGCATATTACTAATATTAACTATATGGCTCCGCGTTATCGTCCGGGCAGAACTATTTTCCAGCCACCAAAGACAGATTCACAAATAACCTGCCTGATTTAGCTCAACTGCTCTGTGTACCAATAAGTAAACATTAACTAGACGAAATAACTAGCAACATAGGCACTATATTAGTGGCTGTTGCCCCCATCAAATTGAAAAAGGTTAGAGAAAAACGTACTGCGCCATGGTACAACAGTAATACCCATTCTCTCAAGAAAAAAACTTGTAGTCTTGAGCGCAAATGGAGAAAAACTAACTTGGAAGTTTTTAGGATTGCGTGGAAAAACAGTATGTCCAGTTATAGACAGGCTCTAAAAGCTGCCAGGTGCCGAGCATATCCACAAACTCATAGAGAATATCCAAAACAATCCTAGGTTTTTATTTATCACAGTGGCTAGATTAACAAATAACCAAACGCCACCCAATCTAAATATTCCCTCAAAGTTTAATAGTAATAACTTTATGAATTTCTTCACAGATAAAAAAGATAACATCAGAAACACAATAACAAATGTAGATTCTACAGCGTATAATACTTTTAGCTTCATTCATCGCACCAAAAGATAAACTGCAGAGCTATACGACTATAGGACAGGAAAAGCTAAATAAACTTATCACTTCATCTAAACCAACAACATGCCTGTTAGATCCTGTCCCCACTAAATTACTGAAAGAGTTGTTACCTGTAGCAGAAAGAACGTTCTTAATATTATTAATCGTCATTGTCGTTAGGTCACGTCCCAAAAACCATTCAAGCTGGCGGTTATATTTTTTTTTTTTTTTTTTTTTTCGCCTTTCTCTTAAGAAACCACAACTAGATCCTAGTAAACTAATAAATTACAGACCCATCTCAAATCTTCCTTTTATGTCTAAAATTTTTTTTAAAGTTGTGTCTGCTCAATTGTGCTCCTTCCTGCAAAAAAATGATCTCTATGAAGAATTTCAGTCAGGTGTCAGGCCCCACCATAGCACAGAAACTGCACTTGTTAAAATTATACAAATGATTGCTTCTTGCGTCAGACCAAGGCTGTGTCTCATGGCTAGTTTTACTTGATCTTAGTGCTGCATTCGATACAATAGATCATGACATACTCATAGATCTATTACAAAACTATACAGGTATCCAAGAGCAGGCTTTAAGATGGTTTAGATCCTACCTGTCCGATCGCTACCACATTGTTCATTTAAATGGGGAGTCATCTCAATTATCACCAGTAAAATATGGAGTGCCACAAGGATCTGTCCTAGGTCCTCTGCTATTTTCAATATATATGTTACCCCTTGGTAATATTATTAGGAAAATACGGAATTAGTTTCCATTGTTGATGATACTCAACTATATATCTCAAAAAGATCAGATGAAACTTTTAAATTATCTAAGCTAACGGAGTGTGTTTAAAAATGTAAAAGAATGGATGACCAATAATTTTCACCTATTAAATTCGGATAAGACAGAGAAATTACTTATTGAACCAAAAGACAGTACAACGAATCTCGTGTATTACAATTTGCAACTAGACGGATGTACGGTTACTTCCTCTACAGTCAAAAATCTGGGTGTTATATTAGATAGCAACTTGTCTTTTGAAAATCATGTTTCCCATGTTACAAAAACGGCATTCTTCCATCTTAGAAACATTGCCAAGTTAAGAAACATGATACCTGTTTCTGATGCAAAAAAAGCTAGTTCATGCATTCATGAACTCTAGACTGGACTACTGTAATGCACTGCTAGCTGGTTGTCCGGCATCTTCAATAAAGAGACGACGGCCGGAGTATGACGCCTACAAGGTAAATTGTGAAGAAACAAGCTACAGGTAGTCAAAAATGCAGCTGCTAGAGTCCTTACCAGGTCAAGAAAAATATGATCATATTACCCCAATTTTACAGTCTCTGCACTGGCTACCTATTAAGTTCCGTATCAGTTACAAAATATTATTACTTGCCTATAAGGCCCTTAATGGGTTAGCTCCTGCGTACCTAACTAGTCTTCTACCACGCTACAATCCATCACGCTCCCTTAGGTCGCAAAATTCTGGACTTTTGGTTGTACCTAGGATAGCAAAGTCCACTAAATGTGGTAGAGCTTTTTTGCATTTGGCTCCAAAACTCTGGAATAGCCTTCCTGGTAACGTTCGGGGTTCAGACACACTGTCTCCGTTTAAATCTAGATTAAAGACATCTCTTTGGCCAAGCATTCAAAATATGCATCTCATCATCGTTTACTGCGTTATATCTACTCAAAACACATTAGATTCTAGTTTGGGTTAAACAAATAATTTTTGCTTGGTTTGAACAGCAGCTACGCTAATTATGTTTCTCTGTTTTTGCCACGGGATTAATATCCCGTGGTAACTAGGATTTACACAATCTTCAGTCTGGATCCAGAACACCTGTGAAGAGATGATGCAAGCCCTCAGAGGATCTCAGATGATGCCAACCCTGAAACAAATACAGAACTAACCACATTGCTATACGTGTGATTGCATCATTAATAATTGCTGTGATAAATTATTGATAAACTGCGTTTTATACGTTCCTAAATGATTTTTCCGTACTGATGGTGTCTGGCAGAGGAGAACTGGCCCCCCCGGACTGAGCTTGGTTTGTACCAGTTGTTTTCTCATGTTTGGGTAAAAGGATGGAGGATTAGGGAGCTATCCTTGCGCGCGCTCTGGCGTGCTTAGTGGGGAGGGGGGACAATCATTTCCAGCGTTATGCTGACCTGATGCAAAAGAATTATTAAACTGAGCGGTGTGACATCTGAATTCAATGATGAACTGTCTTTACCTGAAAAATGAGTGTTTACCATTGTCACTTTGCATTATTGACACTAATTTCCTAATTAATGCTGTACAGTTGCATTGACACAATCTGTATTGTTAAAAGCACTATAAAAATAAAGGTGACTTGACTTGGGACTTGACCAGTGCAAGGACGGCATAGCGAGCCGGAGCGATCGACAGAAAAGCTAGAGATGAGCTCAGGGTGCTAACTACGGGGGAGCTAGGGGGAGCTCTGTTCCCCTTAATAAGACATGGGCTCCCCTTAAAACGTGATTTGTGAAATTTTGGGGAGGGTCTCGAAAAATATTGACAATGTGTTATTTTGTCGTGCAATTTCAGTTTTGTGTAATGTTATCATTGTGGATTATTATGTGTAAAATTGCAAAAATATCATTCATTCATGCCTTTAAACTATTCACTTCAATAAAGAAACTAACATGCTATTATTCTTGGCATGAGCATCACTGTGGGGGGCGTCGCGCGGTGCAAAATCCTACTTCATGTAGTACATGTTTAAACTCAAAGATAGTAGAACAAATATAAAACATTGGACTCTGTGGCGCTGTCGGTGTTTAAGGTCAGGCATGTGTCGAATTATGTGTTGGGAGGGGTTGATAGGTATGCGATTGTCTAAGGCCTAATTGAACGGGAGAAAAGGGGAGGATTTGTCGGTGCGCACCGCCCAGTGGTAGACAGCATCACTAATTATAATGAGTTCTATAGTATTTTGCGCGCAATCGCGTCGGGTGTGACCATGGGTGTACACCACCAGTGTTGGTGTGTGTTTGTTCCACACAGACAATTGTTGCGGGCTTGAGTCCGTATATGTGGGCGGGAGATATCAAAATAGGGTGCGTGAGACCCTTTTGGGGAGGGGGTGTTTGTTTGGTGATTTGAAATGATTATTATGACAATATCAAATAGGCTAACAGAATCACTACCCCACTTTAAGTGAAAAAGTGAATTGAAGTGTGGCCAAGTATGGTGTCCCATATTCGGAATTAGTGCTCTGCATTTTACCCCATCCAAAGTGCACACACACACAGTAGTAAACACACACCGAGAGCAGGGTGCAGATATTGCTGTGGTGCCAGGGAGCCGCGGAGGTTCGGGTCTTGTCCAAGGTCTCACTCAGGTTGGTCTTGAGGGTGGAAGGAGAGCCGTCGGCATGCACTACCACCCACCGACCAATCCTGGGATCCTGAGGGGGGGGGGGGAACTCAAACCCCAACCTTGGGTTAAAGTCCAACTTTCTAACCATAGGCCCACGAATCGCCCTCCAAAATTAAGTTTAAACATGACAGCAAATGGGTAATGATAAAGTACCACGTTTGATACTTCATCTCAAAGCTAGCTAAATGGAAGTGGAGTTAGTGATATGTTCTCTGGCACATCTATTCTAGGTACAGTGTATGATTAATAGATAAGATAAACATGGGGACATCGGGGTGACTGTGATATTATGATCTTGCTGAGAAAGGAGGACTTAAAATCCTCAGAAGTAATTTTTATGGTGCTGCCATTTTCGACGTGGGGCTTTCAGTACTTTAAATGTGAATGTAATCAGGGAACTGACCAGTCAATCAAAATTTTATTAAATTCTAAAATGCTGATCATTAATCAACATTATGCAGTTACTTGCACTGTAGGATTGGGCGATGTCTACAAAATTGGCATCGGAGATGTCTACAGTGAAACATCGTGTGATGGACGATGTCATCGGGGGCGGGGTTAGGGGGTGTGCCCAAAGCATGAATCCGTTTGCAGAAAGGCACAGAAAACAAATAGCGCGTTCTATGGAGCCACTAAAGGGACACGTTTAGCCGCTTGCTAGCGGTAGCCTGTAACATTAAAGTACATAAGATTTCACTTACCACATAAAACAGAGTAAGGAGAGATGACAGAGGATTATGGCAAATGATTTACAGATCCTGAGCACCACCGACAAGCATATGATCTTGTAAAATGTGTGGTGAGTACTGCCGCTGTAGTATAGAGTACGTGTGATCAGACGAATCTCGACGTAAAGTTGAAAGTAAAGAGAGCGGTTCAATGCCCTGATAGTAGTCTACGGCTCCATGACTGCCACCCACTTAAACAGTATAATTACCCAACGATATAATTGTGAGAGAAAGTATTGAAATATTTTTTTTTATCCTCCCATCTCTTAGGCTATTTATTCCATTTAGGGGTTCCGTAGTACATTTAATTTCCTTTCCGAACACGGAATTGGGATGAGGTAGATAGCGGGGGTATGGGGTGGGATCACGATGCTGGCTCAACATTGTGATGTCTGTCAGCCACTGGTGATGGATGATGGCATCGTCTATTGGCCCAACCCTACTTGCATGTATGAATATTTGCTAAGAAGAGCTCCCAAATGAAGATAATTAAAAGAAAATATTTTTTTTTTTTTTTGGGGGGGGCACCCATGTAAAAGCCTTGAAAAGACAAAAAATGGCTTTAGAAGTCTTTATATACATCATTTTTTAAAAGCTTGTTTTTTTTTTAAGAAATTAATAATTTTATTCAGCAAGGGTGCATTAAATTGATCAAAATGACAGTAAGGACATTTATAATATTACAAAAGCTTTCTATTTCAAATAAATGTGTTTGAACTTTCTATTCAACACTGAATCTTGATTTTGTTTATAATGGTTTCCCCAAAAATATTAAGGAGCAATGTTGCGGAAAATGCAGCTTTGCATCACAGGAAAAAATTACATTTTAAGATATATATTAAAATAGAAGACAGTTTTGAAAAATAAATACATAATTAAAATAATGAGAACAAGAAAATGTTGGATTTGTTAAGCCAAAATCCAAGAGTTCTCTCTGCAAGTTGACCCTATATCTCTGCATAGACTGAGCAGCACTATCTCAGTGTCTGTCTTTAGGCAAGACTCCAGCTGGCCCAGGTGACAAGAGCCTGTCACACCACCGAGAATGTGACAAGAGCGGATCTAAAGGCTTTGAGAGTCTTAACCCCTCCGCTCAGCTCCACCTGGCTCAGCACCTCTCCCCCCCCACCAACGTCCTCCTTTACATCCTGTCATTCGAGCACATTAAGACGAGGAGCACTGAAGAGCAATGAGGGTGAGTCCGTGCCGAAAAGCTGGATAGGTCAGAGTGTCGGGAGAGTGGTGTGAAACAGGGACAGAGAGACTGTAGTGTTTACCGATTCACATCAAGCCCATGTCCCGCCGTGCTCTCTGCTAAACTGAGGTCCTCCAAGGTCCTATCCCAGACTTCTCAATGAGACTTTGCCCTGAGCTCACCTGCTAAAACTTAGTGGAGAGTTTCAGGTATTCCCTCTCAAGTTTTGGCCTCCTGACTTCTCCACGTTCACACGTTTCCATTTATCTGCACTTCGTAGAACTGCGACAAACTCCCTCACCAGAAAGTTTGCTGGCAATGCCTGTGTGTTACAGAAACACTGCATTCATTGGTCTCTTTATGATCACAGAATCAACTCATAGCACATCGGCTTTACTAATGCCTTTCCCCCCTTAAAACCAGCCTCTTTTTCCTCTAACCAATGAAAATGCAGTGGAAAATATTAATGCCAGGCAAAAAGTAGTTAACCTGTTAACCCTTAAAACCGTACAGAGTGCAGAGGCACTTCTTGCAGCGTGATGCTATCTGGCCTTTGTCCTCCATCTTTCACTCACTCCTTACCTCCCTCTTTCTTTCTGTCCTAGTGTATTTCTGGGCTATTCACTGCCTCAGAGGCCCTGAAGCCAGCCGTGTCTCCAGTGGAGGCTCCCTCTTCGACAACCCGGGGCTTAGCCTAAATTCTCTCACTATTAAAAGCTGTGAAATGCAAATAATGAAACATCTCATTACCACTGTAGGAAAATGAAAAGAGAAAATGGTAGGGGGGAAGATAGAGAGACAGAGAGAAAGAGAGAGAGAGGGGAGGTTAGTGGGAGATAACCTGACAGAGTGTCTTTTGTTTGGAGAGGTGGCGTTACGGCGGGAGTCAAAGATGGTGCCAGTTAAAAATAAACAGGGATGGATCCTGGAGAAATGTTCTAGGGTGACTTACGGTCATGGCATGAGGACACATACAAGTGAGCCGGGAACTAACGGTCCATATAGGGTGACACTTAAAACACCATATAAATTCAGTGTTCAAAGCGAGTTTGGGGAGATGGGTGAGAGTCCCTAAGGGGTCCTAAAACCTCTGTGTGGGGTCGTGGTTGTCACATATCTTCTCTCATTATGGCCACAAGGCCATGGATGGGTGAATCACACCTGCCAAGAACATGCCAAGTGTACAGGTCACATCACTCACATAAAAAAAAAGGAATTTGAAAATTTATACATAATAATATATAGAAATTTAATTTAAAAAGTTTGGTGATCAATGAAAATAATGAGAAATAAAACAACACAAAAGTAAAACATCAAAAATGTTTTAATGAGTATTTGGAGGAAATACTCATTAAAACATTTTTGATGTTTTACTTTTGTGTTGTTTTATTTCTCATTATTTTCATTGATGATTCCCATTATATTGTTATGAACAAATACTGTAGTAAAATGTTTTTACTTATAAATTACTTATTAGGATAAAGGCAGAAAAACAAATACTATCATAAACGACATGAGTGAGAGTTATTCCATGTGTACGGGACAATAATGAATTTTTGCCATTACAGTAATGACGGGCGAATGAAGTTTTCAGGATACAGTACACTTTGGGGGTGGGGAAGTGCTTAAAATGTGCCTAAAAATGTTAACAGTTCAAAAGGGCATTTGTTTATTTTTAGAATTAACATTTCTTTATACAAAAGTGTCATTTATTATTTCTTTTTTATTTTAGGGTGATATCTGACCCAGACATGTTTTTTGCAATCCACATCAATAAAAATGTGTTTAAAGATAAATCTTCATCTAACAGCATGGACACTACAGTGGTCATTCATTTCATACACTGGAATTTTTTAAAATTTTAATTAGTATTTTTGTCCTGTTTTCCAGTAAAGATCTTTAAAACAAGATACATTTACTTGTGAAGCAAAACTACATAAGGTATTATTAAAATTCTCTTTTCTAAGTTTAAACAAAAATATTACAACATTTAGTGAGGTAAATTAAATACCTTAACGGGTGGCGAGGCAATTCACAGGCGAGGTAGGGCAAAGAGAACATATTACGGAGACCCACACTATTTTGCTTCTCAAGTAAATACATATTGTTTTAAGGATGTTTTTATACTGGAAAACAAGACAAGACAAAATACTAATTACAAGAAAATTAATTTGAGCAGTGTAGTCTTGACATAGACAGCTGCTTGGATAGCGATGTGTGTTGTGACACTGCAAATAAGAGAACTGCAAGGAGAGTTTAAATTGAATGAATTAACTTGTGTATCTTCATCTGACCATCCTCGCTGAGGGACAGGCTCTCTTAAGCAGCGTGTGTATGATGGACGCCTGATGAACAAGAGCGCGGCGTGGTCTGACGTGGGAGGTCAAATCTAGCACGATCTACACCTTCTCCTGTATCTTTATGAGCTGTTCTTTCTTTCTCCATTATTCTTTTTTTATGAGTGTAGCACTAGCAGTCACGAACCGACACACACCCACACCATAACAGAGAGTCACATATCAAATCACAAAGAGTGGTGCGCCGATGACTCACGTGAAAGACTGGCTGCCGCTACTCACGAATCGACCGGAGATCATCTTAACACCCTGTCATGAGCTCGGCGACCTATCAGAGATAGGTGTCACAACAGCAACGGCGGTCAGCTGCACGGAGCACGGCGGCTTCTGTAAGCACACACCTGTGAGCACACACACCAATAGCAACACACAACCCCCTCAAACACCATGCTGTGACAAAGGCCCGGTTATCACAACAGGACGGCTCATCAACGCCAGATAAGGTCCACAAAAATGCAAAACATCACAGAACGATCGCTAAATGTGCATTTCCTTTTAAACAATATAAAACATTTATGTTGGACTTGTTCGGAGTTCAACAAATTAAGGTTTCGTGCGCTGTAATCGTTCTCTATCGATACTTCACTCGTACTGCGTCTTGCTAAGACGCATATGGGAAAAAAGCCTTTTTCTCCTAAACTGAAGCCTTTTCATACACGCAGTGAAACTGCACGGCCATTGATTCGTGCAGTGCTTAAAAAACGAACCAATGGCGACGAAGCCCGCCAAAGCCCGCCAGAAAGGGCGGGGCATCTGGCTATATAAGCGGGCACTCGCCACAGGATTCTCAGATTCTCTCCTCAGCGTACGACGCTACGCTCATACGCGATCATGAAAGACCTGCTCGGTGTACACGCCGTCGCAGCTGAATCGGGACCCTCAGAACAGCTGAACTGCTTCTACGCGCTACAGGACACAGCAGTTACAGTTTCGTTTTCCCCTGCCGCCATCCGGCGAGCCTAAAAGAGCTTATTTCTAAGGAGGTAAGTTCAAAAAGAGCAAATTTTCTAGCGACGTTGTTGCAAATGTCGTTCTGCGAGTGTGGCTCGTGCAGGGAAACTTGCACGATGCAGAAGAGCAATGAGTATGTCATCTGTCTGGGCAGACCCCACACAGAGACTGCTCTCTCACTGAGACGGAATGCTCACTCGAGCATGAGTCTCGCTCTTCTCCACTCGCGGACCGCCTTCACTGAAGGCAGCCCCGCTCTCCCGTTTCTCCTCTCTCAGCAAGCCTCGGAGAGGGAAACAGCGGAGTCAGGGAATAAACAACCGGGTCTGAGCAATCTCACGCTGACACAGAGCCTGCGTACTCGCTCTCCCCGCTGCTCGATACGTGTCTCACACAAAAGGATTAGTGCCCCTCTTTACATCGAGCGGCTCTATCCTACAAAGTAGATCGGAGCAGATGCTGCCGCTGACAGCTTCAAATTTGTGTGTGTGTCACTAGGGCTGCGCTCACAGACGAGCTTCGTTCGCGGAAGGTGGCCCCGCCTCCCCGCACTCATGTTTCTCTCCTCCCAGCTACCTCGGAGGAAGCAATGACGAGCTTGCGGGTTGAACGATCAGACTTGAGCAAATCCTCTACACACATGCGTGCTTAATCTGACAGTGTGTGTTACACATGAGGATCGGTGCACCTCTTTATACGAGCAGCTTAATCCTCCCAGGTAGATCAGAGCGAAACGCGGGCAGCTTCTCATTTGTGTGTGCGTCGCTGAGCCCCGTCTCCCCCGCTCTTGTGTTTCTCTCCTCTGTTACTCGGAGGTAGAAATGGCAAACTCGTGGGTATGATCGATCAGGCTTGAGTGATTAAAGCCAGCAAGGCCCCCGCTTGCATCACTCTCCAAGCAGCACTTTGACAGGGCAAACTTCCTCTTCCATTACTCGTAAATGTTCTGCCCCCGTTTGGCCAGTCACCCGAGTTAATTCAACCCCTCAACACGCGGGCCGAGGCCTGGCAGGCCAACCCGGGGTGTCGGAATGGGTTATGGGAATAATAAAGCAAGGATATTCACTCCAATTCGCTCGAAGAACCCCGTGTCCGCGGCGGTGGCTACACCTCAGTTAGAGCAAGGAGCCTGTCTGCAATCAGAGGGGGATGAAGCCTGGCAAAAGGAGCTGTGGAAAGGGTTCCTCCAGCCCAGAGCGAGTAAGGTCTTTACAGCCGTTACTTCCTCGTCCCTAAAAGAGATGGTGGCCTCCGGCCCATACTCAATCTCAGACACCTGAATCGCGCCCTCATAAGGGGGTCGTTCAGGATGATTACACTGAAAGAGATCCTCGTGCAAATTCGCTCGAGAGAATGGTTCTTTTCCCTGGACCTGAAGGATACTTTCACATCCAGATAGCCCCTCGACACAGGCCATTCTTGAGATTCGCCTTCAAGAGGGTGTGGCTTATCAATATATGGTCCTTCCCTTCGTGCTGTCCCTGGCCCCCCCGCACTTTACGAAGTGCATGGATGCGGCTCCTTCCCCTCTGAAACAGATGGGAATCTTATTATCCAATTCACTCGACAATGGCTCGTCTGGCCCAGTCGGAGGCAGAATTATATGCACAGAGTCCTCCTCCTCAGCCACTGGTGCTGGAAAGCAGGGTCAATGTGCCAAGAAAGTCATTCTTCCCAGCAGCGAATTTCGTTTCATGGGACCAATCTTGACCAGACCAATGAAAGCTGTAGTCAAACCAGAACGAGCTCTGGCCTACGGAGGCTGGCGAACCTCCTTCAAGATACTGGTACCGCGCTGCCCTTCAAAGCGTTCAAGAATGATGGGCCTCATGGCAGCAGCATTTACAGTGCAAACAGTTGGGTCTGCTGGGATGGACCCCTCAGCGCTGGTTGAAACAGGGTTCCATCCCAAGCGTGGCGTTCGGAAAGATGATATCAGGGTGAGTCAGGCTTGTGTAACAGCCCTGGCCCCCTGGAAGAGCTCTTGATGGATGGAACAGGGCGTGACCATGGGGATAGTTTGCAGAAGGACGGTTGTCACGACAGACGCCTCCAACTCAGTTTGGGGGGCGCTGTGCGAGGGCATACTGACTTTCGGCCACTGGTCGAAGGTGGGAAAAAGGCTTCCACATCAACTGCCTAGAAACACTAGCAGTATGTCGAGCCTGTCAGTACTTCCTGCCAGTCCTAAAGGGGCACCATGTGCTAATCCGATCAGACAACATGTCGGTTGTGTCCTACATAAATCGCCAGGGAGGCCTCTCTCCCCCCCTCCCCCTCTCCCCTCAAAGAGCTCTTCATGCTGGTAGAGTGCTTCTTAGAGTGGGCTCAACCCAACCTGCGCTCGCTAAAGGCAGCGCATATACCGCGCAAATTGAACCGGGGAGCGGACATTTTTCAAAGACCAAGGATGCGTTGGCCCTCGATTGGCCCAACCTCCTTCTCTATGCTTTCCCCCCGATCGCTCTGATCCCACAGGTAATCAGGCAAGTGAGGGAACAAGAACACAGGGTTCTCCTGGTAGCCCCCCTTTGGATGAACCAGCTGTGGTTATTATTTGTGTTATTATATTTTTTTTTGGAGCTGAATCAGCTATGATTAGTGGCCCCTGGGCGTTCACGAGACAGGGATCTCCTTCTCAGCGAACAGGACATTATGGATCATCGGCCCGACCTATGCGGTCCTGCCCTTATGGCCGCCGAGGGAGACTTGTACCTCCAGAGAGAGTTAGTTTTCAAACACAAATTTCGGAGGCTAGGAGCTTCCGTTCTATGACGAAGCTCTAGCCTTAAAGTGGTCTTTTTTCTCCGCCTGGTGTCAAAACTGTGGCAAAGACCCCCTCACTTCTGAATTGGCAGAGGTGTTGTCATTTCTACAAGAGCTACTGGATAAGGGTTGTTCCCCATCCATGCTCAAAGTCTATGTGGCGGCTATAACGGCCTCTCATGCCCCTATTGAGGGTAAATCGGTGAGTAGAAATAGCGCGATCATCCGCTTCCTGAAGGGTGCAAGGAGGCTGAATACGCCTCATCCCCCTACCGTCCCTTCATTGCCACGGTGTAGGGCCCTGAAGGGCCCCGCTTTTGAGCCGCTCCAGTCTGCAAACGTTAGGTCGCTATCGCTGAAGACTGCTCTGCTTGTAGCACTGGTATCAGTAAAGTGAATAGGGGACCTGCAGGTGCTCTCCTTTAGCCCTGCCTGCCTGGAATTCGGGCTTAACGACTCTAAGGTCTTCCTGAAACCAAGGCATGGTTACGTACCTAAAGCGCTCTCCACTCCGTTCAGAGCACAGGTCATTAAGCTCTCCGCGCTTCCTCAGAAGGAAACAGAGGACGATGAGCATATCTTGCTCTGGCCCGCGGAGACGTTGAGATCTATATTGAGCGTTCCGTTACAATACCGATCGATCGGAACACACTCTTGTCCGATTTCGGAACCGCAACAAAGTTTCCGGAAGCTTACGAGAAAGCAAAGACTCTCTAGTGCGCTAGTAAACGCCATCTTGCATAGCGATACTCTTCCTGGGCGAATCCAAAGATGCCAGGGAGGCAGTACGGGCCACTGGCCTAGAGGCATGGCGCTCGTCGGGGGCGATGGTTACAGGTGGGCCGGCGCCGTCGGGCCTCGCCGTCACCATGTGCGTCAGACTTCGCTTTGAAATAGGCACACGCTGCTAAACGGATATGGAGAGACCTGGGCCGTACCCCGCCAAGTTCTCTGGCAGTTCAGGTTAGCTCCGACCCTGGGTGTCGAAGTTAACGGGGATACTCTGGAAACAATTAGGGGTGGACCAGAAAGATCAGCCGTCTTAGCCTTGGGTTATGTTGACTTCTAAGCATGTTTGCCTGATGGCGTATACCTTAAGTAGTTCCACTAATTAAGACATGAGGGATTGGAACTGTTCCCATATGGTTTAGCAAGACGCAGTACGAGTGAGTATCAAAAGGAACGTACGGTTAGCACGTAACCTCGGTTTCCGGAGGTACGGGAACGAGTACTGCAAGCATGAAGTCTATGGAGTGCTGGCACGATCAGTAGTCACTTCGTCGAAGTAAACCTGAGATCGGGGTGGCGACTAGTGAAGCGCCCGCTTATATAGCCAGATTGCCGCAATCGGCGTGGGCTTTGTCGCCATAGGTCGTGCAGCTCCGCTACCGAGCCCATTGGTTCGTTTTTAAGCTTGCATGAAAGAAGTGGCTTTTCCATATGCGTCATAGCAAGATGCTCGTACTCGTTCCGGATCTCAGGAAAACCGAAGGCTACGGAGTAATCCGAGTACATTTTCGGATGGACCCTATCACCCTATCAATCCACTATTAAGCAGGCTCTGTAACTTAAGAATATGACCAGCACACACACACACACCAATCCAGAATGATAGATAAAATGAACACAGACTGTTAGACAGACAGACAGACAGACAGACCAGACAGACAGACAGACAGAAAGACAAAAAGATAGATAGATAGATAGACAGAAAGATAGATAGATAGATAGATAGGTAAATAGATAGACAGACAGACAGACAGACAGACAGACAAGATACATAGAGAGATAGATAGATAGATAGATAGAGTAGATAGAGAGATAGATAGAGAGATAGAATGCTAACTTCTCAAAAGTTGATTTAACGGCTTTCTAAAATTCAAATAAACCTAACACACACACACACACACACACACACACACACACACACAAACACAAACACAAACACAAACATGTCCTGGCATGAGGTGTCTGTCAGGAAGCTAATTGTCATAATCAGGAACGCTGGCTCCAGTCAATGACTCATAGAGAAATAGAGAGAGGTGCAGGTGGACAGAAAGGGGGGGGTGTCTGTAGCATGACTGCTGGGCTGTCAACAAAACATTGGCATCCTTCTGAAAGCCATCCGTACTGGATAACCCCTAACTAAACAGCTATGCCAAAAAATAAACTGACAGGGAGAGAACAGGAGGGGGTGGCAGATAGAGACAGATACACAGTGAAAGAAAACGGCATGACCTCACAGATTATTAATGAACTGTTGCCCCTCTTTAAATCACTGATCATGATATTAAAAAGACAATTGTTTTGATCTCTCTATTTTCTTTATACAGTAGGTGTGTGATTTCTCTGCAACTAACACCATGAAACGGAACTTTGAAAGTAATTACATTTCAGACAAGTTTCCTGAACACTCTCCCGTCTGCCATTGGTCGGCCAAACACAGCCCTGCCCCCAACTCATGTCATTGGTTAAGCCGCTGTTGCAGTGTTGGGCTGCTCAGATGCTCAAACAAACAGGGCAATGTTTCGAAAGCAGCTTTTGAGCTACAGTGTTTATGCTTTTCTGGGGAATCAACTTACAAATACCTTAATTATAGTTGACTCTCCATATTAAGTTATTTCAACATCCAAAAGATTACATGCTTCTCAAGTCCTTCACTAGCAACTATTGTGAGCAGCAGACAAGGAAAAAGCACTGGGAAAACTTCATAAAGTGTTTGCAAAAATTAATTGTTGCGGCATTGGCTGGTTAGGATCTAACAGGTTGTGCTAACCAGCCAAACTAGACCCATCAGTCTGCACTTCCACTGATAATTAATAGGGCTCAACATTAAGGATCTTTGAGTTAATTCACTAAACATTTTCACTAATACCAACCTTAATTTAATTTTTTAGCAACATGTTTTATGTGCCAGAACTTAGGAAACATATTTACATTTTTCATTTAGACTTACATTTTCTTCACCAAAAATTGGTAAGTAAATAAATAAATAAATAGGATGACATATTTAAATCAGTATAAAACAGACAGAAACAACAAAATCATTTGGTTAATCGGTTTTTGTTGTTGTTAGCAAAACATTTCTAAAGATAAAACAATATAATTTTTAGACAATATATCTTAAATCAAGCATTATTTTATCTCACTACCTGGCTAATTATTTTTCTTGTTTCAAGAATAAATTTCACTAAATGTTAATCGATTTATGATTAATCAAAAATCTTAATTCAGTCTTAATAATTTTTCTTTTTAAGTAAACATATCTTGTTTTAGGGACGATCAGACATTTATACTAAAAAAAGAAAAAAAAAAGATACAAATATTGATTAAGAAGTGCAAGCGGCAGTTCTGTTAACTGGCCCTAAACTCTCTGCCATCTTTATCACTGAGCTCTATATTGACTTCTATGATCAGTGTTTCTGTCACACAGGGGCATTTTCACACCTTTGTCTTCTGTCTGCTGAGGACTGGGGGGAGAAAATGAAGAGAAACACAACTGTGGCTATACTTAGTCGGTTTGACAATTTGTAATCACAACATGAGAAAAGAAAAATAAGTGAGCGACAGAGCGAGAAAGGAAAGAGAGAGAGAATGAGAGTCCACTAGATCAGTGATCGTGTGGGTCTTACAAGTCTTATAACAGATTTGAATGCATTTTATATTAACCCATAAAACATTATGTATCAACTTCCTCAAGGCTACTAAATAATTCATTATCTCTAAGAGCTTCTTTTGTTTCATATTTGATAATCAAGTATAGCTTAACAATAGCCAGTGTTTTTACCCAGGCTTGTGTTGCCATGGTAACCATGAGTGTGGCCAAGAGTCAACCCTGTCACCAGACGCTTCGCTCCTGTCCCATACTGTCTGTTTTTCCTTCTTTTGTACATTTCGCCACACAACGCTTTGAATCGCAACGAATGGCTCAGGTGTGACATGCTGAACTGCAGAGGCTAACATTGCTCGATTAATAACGGCCAAAATATGCGAGCAATATATAAGCTGCAGCATGCTGCGTGGAGTAGGAATAGCAGGGCTAGCGTGTTGCTCTGGTGATCACGATCATTCTGCGACACCGCCCACCTCACCAACCTAATTTTAAAGAAAGTCACACATTCCCACGTTGTGAGGTGGCGGTATCGAGTGTCCAACCAACACTTTCTCTGATCAACCCCTTGGGTGGGATGGGAGGGGGAGAGGACCTTCATTTCTTTCCTTTCTTCTCATTTCGTTTAATGAAAGTAAAAAGGCTCATAAAATACTGTGATGGCACCTTGTGTTTTTAACCATGAATAACATTTTTTTTTTTTTTTATAATTTTTTTTTGCAATGATGAAGTCGTTGGGGCTGCCAGAGTTGCCAGCAGCGTCCTGAAAGTTAGGATAGACTAAATATAGAATAGAATAGAATAGAATAGAAGGAAGCTCACTAGAAAATTCCGAAGAATAAAGCTCTTAGATTTATGATTACAACTATAAAATAAAATTAAAAAAATTAAAAACCTTAATTCAGTCTTATGTAATTGTTCTTCTAAAGTAAACTGATCTTGTTTAAGGTATGTTCAGATATTTATACTGAAAAACAAGAGTACCTTAACTGACCCAAAACTTTCTCATTTCATTCTATAAAAATACAAAGGCCCATAAAAATACTGTGATGACACCTTGTGTTTTAACCACAAATAAATAAATACATACATACATACAACTAATTTTTTTTTTTTTTCAAAATTATGATTTTAGAAGGTGCTAGGAGGTCCCTAGGAAATTTCAGAATAGAATAGAATAATTTTACTAAACCCTAAAGTATTCACAAGCTAGCCCATTCCTCCGTAACAATTGCAGCACAAACTTTCCCATGCAGCTTGGGCCTGCGGCACGCTCACCGGGGGGGGGGGGGGGGGGGGGGGGGGTGGCAGTTGGGTGTCATTCTCGAGAGCAGGGCGTGGAACCTGGAACCAGAGTGAGATCAGGGCTCTTATTTAATCTAGGAAGAAAAGGGAAATGGAGCCATGGAGGACACACCTGTACCATTTCCAACACCCCTTTTTTAGGACTAACACACTGGATTGGGGAGGGCTGGAAAGCAGTTCTGGTGATCAAGGAGTCAAGCATGAAGGACACAGTCCATAACCGACAGACATCGTCCATCAAAGTGACAACATGGGTTTTGCTGTACATTATTCAGACTGCAATTTTTGCGTATTGTCACAGTGTGCAAATCCAAGTTGTTATTGAAGCACTTTGACAACTGACAAGACAGAGAAAAATGACAGCAAAAGCGGCAGTCCCGTGACACGCCAGAGTACGAAGGCAGGTTTCTGCCCGCGCAATCGCTTCCATCACGTTTGAGAGTTTCCCATATGAGACACTTATCTGTCCGCCACAAATGTACCTCTTCATCATGATGAATATTTCATGTTCTGATGGCACTTTTAAGACAGAACTAATTAACAAAAACTAGTTGATCTGGCATACGTTAAATCGGTTCAATTAAAAGCATGCAGACAAACGCTACATGCTAATAGCAGGAGCAGCGGAATAATTGTATGTTGAGGGGGAAGTGCTGAATGTTAAACAGGCCCTGTTAACGGCACTTTAGCACTTGGCGATGAACTCCTCTCAGGATTACACCGACCCTTGATAATGGACTAATGCAGATCGGCACATCACACAATGCATTTGGAAAAAACAGAGGCCTTCCCATGTCTATGACATATCTACTGCCTGCTAAGCAATGAGGCAGTGCAGATCTGATAGACTGTGACATTGCACACTGAATTAAATCCAGTTGGGGATTTGGGAACATGAGCCATGTGCACCACAAACTCAAACCAACTTTGACTTTTGGTTTGGGAATTTTCAAAGCTCGCATTTAGACACAGTTCTACTGTAGATGGTCTTGAAGAAACGAAACCGTCACCCTAACAATGATTGCAATGGCTTTCTGAAATTCACAGTGAGGAGGAAAAGCGTTCTGTGGTATTGTGGGGTAAATGTGTTAGCGCTGGGAGTGTCTCCACCCTCCCTTAATGGTTAGCTCTTGGCAGACAAGATGGGATGAAAAGTATAGCGACAGACTAAACCATCTTCTGAAAAATAAACAGAGCTTTTAAGAGACAGAGAAAAGTGCTATGGAAAGTGGACAACTGACTGTCCACTGATTCACCTGAGGACGTTTGAAATGGTAATGGCTTTCCTGTCCAAGACTGAATGTTAAACTAAACCTGTTTTCTTTGTTTGCGCTATTGTTTTTGTCGTATCTCAATTGCAACTCCTTGACAGCAATGGTTTTCACTGAAGAGCACATGGAGATCTTCAAAATTTGTTAAAATACTTCCTTATATCCAAGCTCAATATGCAGATACAGCTGTAAGTAAGCCATTTTTAGGTTGATTTCCTTAAAAAGTATAACACTATGTCTCTGTGGTACTGTCAAAACACTGCTCTGTTTGTCTGAACATCTCGACCAGAGAGGCATAGCAACATTGACTCAACCAATGGTGTGAGTTTGGGGTGGGACTATCTGTTTGTCCAAACAATGGAACATCGGGAGTATGAAAATAATCTGAAAATAATTTTTGCAGCTTTGGTTCGCACAGAAATTACACACTTCGGCTGCTCCTGTTCCTCAGGCTTTTCTCCTCATATGATCCTCAAGACAATTTCAAAAATTGTGATTTCAAGCTGTTTTGCCATGTAAAAATCATGTTGCCATGGTGTTGCTAGGTAGGATACATATGCGGTTGCTTACTGGCTCAGTTAAATATAGGGGTTTGTTAAAATCCTTAAACCTAATTGGGAACTGTAGTAATTGTGATGCTTAAATTTGCATTCACCACAAAATATTGGATTTATATCATGAGTGTACTATGAGTGGGCTACAATTAAAGGACCAACAAATCTGTTGTAAACCAAAATACTACATATCACTGCAAAACTAACCAGCTGACAAGTGTAAAGTCTGAAAAAGTAACTTTAACCTTGTCACATACCCTGAATGCGTGAAAGCATGCATAGAATGCATAATCTGTTGGGATGAATGAATATTGTGCTGTGACATTAAATGTGTATATAAACGGTAAACAAGTCCACAGTTTTCCTAATGAACTGGGCTACTATTAACTGTTGCCACAGGTAGATTTTTTTGTGGGTTAATGGTAATAAACAAATTGTATAAATTATATTTGACTGAAAAGCTTTTATTGAAATATTTTACTCTACCAATTTACTCTTCTACCCTTGATAAATCGTGCTATATGACTGTTAGGGAGCCTGTGTGCAGAAATATAAGACAAGCACCAAGAAGCACCATTATTATTATTATTATTAATTATTATTAAAAAATACTTTTTTATTATTACAATTTCTTACAGTGATGAAATTGAACGTGCTATTTATAAAGAATAACAGTGACTAATATATGTATTTTAGGTATCTGAGTTTTAGAACTTGGGCTAGTTTTTGGGCTAGCTTAGTCATTTGGGTTATTTTTTTAATTAGATTGGTAAATGCAGATCTGGCAACCCTGATCATACTTGTGATAACATAAAATAAATATGCCTTGTGCGCAAAGAGACAGTTTGGATAGCAGTTTGTGTAAATATGATTCTCTCGGTCAGCAGATTTGAATCTCTCAATTTGAGTGTGACGTCGTCTTCAAAACACAAATGTGTGACACTACTGATGGAGAAATGTTAGTAACGGTCACAAGTACATGGCAGTAAGTTTCATATTTACAATATGTGAAACTTCACTGAACACTCGCATTCGAAGCTCAGCAGGGATGTACATCAGATAAAGTCTACTAATTCTAAACGCTTAATCACCACGTTAAAGGGGCTGAAGAGGATGAAGAGTGAAGACAAGCATGGTTTTAACTGGTGAGGGTTAGCATACCTCCCCATGTGTAAACATCCTGTATTTAAGACCACGTGTGGTCAGAAAGTAAGCCAGAAACGACCAAGTGTGACAGGGGCGGGGGTGTTGTAAACGAGTTTGTGTGTGCGTGTGTTTGTTACTTTTTAAACCAAAAAGCAGGACTGGAATATGCTACGATTTCAAGAACCACCAAGCTGGACTGAATTTCACCAGCAGACAGAGAAAGAGAGAGAGAATTACAGATTATACAAGATGGACAATACGAGAGAGCGCAATGAGAAAAAGAAGAGGAAAAAACAGAAACAAAAACCTCACAACCACATCCTCTTTTTCAGCCTAGGAGTGTAAAGCCCACTGCTCAGCGCTTGCCCAGGGTATGCTATCTCATTTCCAGGGGCTTTTTTTCCCCACTTGGTTTCTCCCCTAGGGCTTTCCACACAGCCTGAGAGCCCCCACTGAAATATTCACATGGCACCTGAGGACACAGGTCTTTGTGGGGCAGTTCCAGGGAGGTCGGCTCCGGTTTAACCCACACACCGAGCACCTAATCTAGGGGGATGAACACATCTAAGTGGCTGATGAGCACAGCTGTCACTCCATACACACACATACACACGCAGGCCCCTAAACAGCTCTAGGGAGTGAAGCGCACCTGTATGCATCTCCGCTCACACAAAAGGACTCCTAGTATTTTGGTAAGGGACGAGTTTGGTTGCACATCTGGTGTGAGGGTGTAAAAATAAAATAAAAAATTTAAATGCACCAATTGTGTGTTGAACAGTCATGTTTGTGTTTAGCTTTAAATATTGATGCGAGGCTTCATACGAGACACATACAGTACAGATGTTTAATGTACAGTATTTATGAGTGTGTTTCTTAGCGGGCTTTGTGTGGTCTTTAAAGTGAGGGGGAGAAGCCGGTCCCCAGTGTTGCAGCAGGTTCATGCTTTCTAACCTGTTACCCACACAACACAACCCACAGCCCGGGGAGCCACCGGGGAGCCATCTTCCATACACTCCACCCACACACACATACATACACACTCAGCTGTGTGTCGTGTCAGCTTGCACCCCCATACCCTGCCCCCCCACATCAGCACCCGTTCTCCATGAACACACACACACACACACACGGCCAGTTGAACTACCCCCTCTTTAACCATTTCTCTATCCCTCTGCACCATCAGCTAACTCCTCCCCCATATCTTGCCTTTCTGTGCAAATGTTCAGATTAACAAACGCAACCACCCTGAATAAACACCACACTGCACTTTCTTGTTCAACTAACTGCCTGAACCTCCCTCAAGACACACTTGCACATCCACAAACATGTTAAACTTGTATGCTTAAACATTATAGCAGTACAAATAATTAAAACAAACTCCAACATTGTGTATTCCCCCATATAAAATGGAAAGATATAAAATAAGTATGGGCAACTTGAGCTTTAGGCGCTGACATGCATAATTCAACACATTAAAATAATATTCGTGGTTAAATACAAGTTCAGTTCTTTTGGAAACATCAGTGCTGACAATCTCAATAGAAACTTTGTGGAGTCAGAAAATATGTTGACAGAGTGAACTTACAGTGGAAGTCTATGGGGCATTCATTTGCTGTTTGTTTTGTTTGTTTGTTTTATAAGCATGGACTCATAATTAGTCCAACTCAGGATCACTAGAAACATGTGATAATATCTCAGCAATATGATATTATACGTTTTACACCTTCAAAGTGAAATGTGATTCATGTGCAACATGAATGTGAGAAACTTAAATTTAACAACATTTTAATATGTTGGTTGTTGTATGTATCGCAGCAGTTCAGAAAATAATGTCCTTTTAACAGCTCTATTAAGTGCTGGGTGAGGGCAGGTATGATATTTCGGCTTCATTAAAGCAGTTCCTAGAACACAATGCTATCTTTACTCTTATTTCAGCCCCTCTCTTCCCTTTACCCCATGCAGTAAGATCCAGCTCCCCTCCCCTGCTTTCTGTTGACACAATACAGCCACACCTGTGAGGAAGTCAATATGTATAGTGGACCAGAGCCCCCCTCCTCCTAAAATGTTCTCCCACTTACACACACACATACACAGACACACATAGATTCTCCATTAAACAAAAACACCTGGACACGACCCTGACACACAACACCAACACTGCCCCCTAGAATGAGAGCTCTTGCTAAAGAATACACAAATACAGTGTGTACATTGCGCTCAATGGGAATCAAACCCCTGGAGATGTTCGCAACCATGCTTTACCAGACGAGCTGCAGGAAAGCAATCACTATACATTTATCTGCAAGAATACGAGTTAGATAGTGCTTCTCATTATAATTCTGTGAATTATCTACACGCTTTATAGTCAAGTAAATGAAGACCACAAAAAGACCACAATTTAGTGCTTCATAACAGTTTGAAACTATCAGAGAATTTAACAAATAAAAAGACCGCATGAGAATATAACAAGTCCAGCACATGGTGCCATTAAATGATTCTAGGCTACCTTAAAATTACTGTTTTCCATCCCAGGAGAGAGAGGGGGGTGGACGGGTTGATCTGCTACAACAGACACCCTCAGACACTCAGGCACACACACAGGTTTGTTTTTATGGTTTATGGGGACTCTCCATAGGCGTAATGGTTTTTATACTGTACAAACCGTATATTCTATTGCCCTACACCAACCCTACCCCTAAACCTACCCCTCACAGGAGACTTTCTACATTTTTAGATTTTCAAAAAAACTCATTCTGAATTATTTATAAGCCTTTTGAATTACGGGGACACTGAAAATGTCCTCATAAATCACCTTCTCGTTGTAATACCTGTCATACCCATGTTATTATACAAATTTGTGTCCTCATAACACACACACACACACACACACACACACACACTACTAACACAAGACACATTACAATCTGTATATCTACAATAGTATAAATAACGCCACTGGCATGTTAATTAACTCATTATTCAATTTATTCAAAAACTGAGGTCATCATGATGAGGGTCAGAGAGGTGGAGAAAACCTAAAAAGTCATTGGCAAAGGAAGTTGTCATGTTTCCACTGGAAACACTTCATTCTGTGTAGATGGGCATGAGGACAGTTCCTTACATAACCAGTTCTTCTGCTCAACTGGCTCATTTTTGCACTGCAGACTGTTACAACGCCATAAATACATGAATGTCATTTTAAAAAAGCGTGACGATTAGAATTAATTACGTTCTTATGTGTCGTAATATAAATTGAATTAGCGTGGTTAATTTCACACGTAATTGCGCTGATAAGTAAGATTTATTGTTATTAACAGTCTGAATTCGACATTTTCGCCTGTACTGTAACAAATATTTCCAACTAACCAATCAGAATCGGGTGCACCTGTAGCAAGCAAGAGCCGACACGGCGCGAACAAGCGTTATAATAATCAATACAGAGTGCCACATTCTTCTGACAGACGCGCTGAATGCTACATTGTTGCGCGTAACGCTCGATTCAAATGTATCAGTTCAGAGACGCGCGTTCGAATAGGTTGTTGACGTCTATCTGTAAACCCGCTGATGCTCCGCCGTCGGCGAGTCAAACAAGCGGGGTCGCTCCCCTTAAAACCAACCCGTCAGCGAGGAGAAAATGGAGGAAGACGGAACTGACCAGCTTTAAGGGGGCAGACGGGGGAAAAAGAGACAATAACCCGAGGAGCAGCGTCTTGTGTCACCTAACGCTTCCCTCAGCGAGCACTCGAATATACTCCGCTCTCTGCAAGTTGAGAGAAGGGCTCCGAGTCCATGGATTCAATTATGCAGGACATAAAATAATAGAAAAGTGAGTCGAAAAAAAAAATCCCCTTCCCTTTTCTGGTAGTAGGTTTAGGGTGTTGACGCAGCAGAAATTTCCAGCTGGAGAAATTCCCCTTTTGGAGGTTAAATGAGGGGAGGATAGAGTGGGGTTAAACCCTTGCCTGCCAAAGCTGAGCTTTTCATTTAAATACCACCACCACATGCACGGACCCCCAAAGGACATGGTTTTAGGATTAAAACTTATGGTAAATGTTATAATATATAAATAGCATTAAGTTCCTAATGGTGAAATATGAAGTAACGCCTAATCAGCGCGTTCAAAAGGTTGACAAGACAAAAAAAGAAAGTCTCCCATCACTCCAATAAAACTCTGTCCTGAATGAATGACTGCACATCTGACAGCTGTTCGCAGCGCGTGCATCATCTGTCGTGAGCATGTTCTCACCTGGAGACGTCTAACAGGTTGCTGTCACGCAGACCACTTCAATGACTTGAAAATAACGCAAACGCACCGGCCTCGCGGAAACTCACAACTTCTACTTACCTGAATGCTTGTGTTGAGGCGCGAGCTCATGCCTCTGCCATACATCCAGATGACAAGTCAAGCATGACAGTAAAAGCGCTGGGAGTGAAGCCTGTGCGGTGGTCAGAAGGGAGGAAGGGCTGTTAGAGATAGAGTGGAAAGGTGAGAGAGGCATACCTGTTAACCCATGAGTTCTGGGGGGAGCGCGATGTCGATGCTTTGGAGCTCCAGTATTTCGCTCGTGACAGGTTTGAGAGAGTGAGCACGTCAACAATGTCAGCAGTCAGCGGGGAGACGCGTGTGTGTCGGTCAGTGTAATTCCCCTGCTCGCTGTCTCCCTCTCTCCCTCTCTCCACGCTCGTCTTTTTCTGTGATTCTCCCTCCCCTGCTTTTCCGTGTCTCGGTATCAGGAACCAACCTCCCCCTCTGTGTGTGTGTGTGTGTGTGTGTGTGTGTCTCTAGCTCTCTCTCTCTCTCTCGACTGAGAGTCAAATACAGGAAATGAGGCAACATAAACGCTCGCATTCACCATCAAACCCTGGACAGCTCCAGCTGAACTCATACAACCATGAAGCCTCCTGGTCAATTATGAATGTACAGAGGGCAACACCTTATTAGTAAAAGATGCCTAGCGTACTAATAAGACAGGTGGAATACGGGTGAATTTAATTTCAACATTGATTTTTAATCAACTTTTGTCTTTTGTCTTCACTTAGTTCGCTCTACAAAATCTGCACACACCACACACACACACCACACACACTCACACACACACACCACACACACAGGTTTGTTTTTGTGAAAAATGGGGACTCTCCATAGGCGTAATGGTTTTTATACGGTACAGACTGTATATTCCTATTGCAGCTACACCTAAACCTACCCCTCACACAGGAGACTTTGTGCTATTTCAGATTTTCAATACACTCCCTTCTGTGTGATTTATAAGCGTTTTGAAAAGGGGGGACATGGGGTAATGTCCTGAAAAGTCACCTTTCTCCTTGTAATACCTATGTCATACCTTTATTATACAAATTTATGTCCTCATTTGCCACAAAAACGCGCACACACACTGCACACGTATGTGTGTTGAGTGAATTGTGGCATGCAGCATATATATATTATATATTCTATAATATTCTATATAGATAATATATATATATATATATATGCTGTTCTGTGCTATTTAATTAACTTTTGTCTTCCTATTTCGCTTAAAAAGTCTGCATATACATCATGTATTTAATTTAATTATCATTAATAATTCCTAGTAATGCATGTAATAAAAACATTTATATATAACAGAGTGTCATTTTTATTTATTTACATGAATTTAAATATAAACTGTGACTGATTTATTCGTAAATCAACTTGTGTTAACTAGTTTGGCTTAACATTCTGCTTGTATAGGCCTACTTATATATTATATTATTTTATAAGATTTAGCAAAATATAATTTCTATACAAACATACATACATATGTTAGTACATAATGCATAATATATTTTATAATACATGTTGAAATGTTGTTATTTTAGCTGTTGCAACTATTATTGTCCTTACTAATTTTATAAATTAAATTTTTTTCTCTTATTGTTTTAGCTATAACTCGTTTAAAAATAATTTCGTCTGCTAGAGCTTCGTTTAAAACGAGTGTCCAGTTCATATAGGGGATGTGCTGGTTTTTCCCGTGGGTACTGCTGAATTTGCATGAGGGAGCGTCTGTGCGTGTAGGCGCGTGTAGGCGCGTGTAGGCGTGAGTGCGCGGCTGCTGCACGCTTTTGTCCACTGTGCGCGTTCTCGAGAGCCCCCTAGTGACGAGAACGTCATCACGCTCTCAGTGTTCTCGATCCGTGTGGAAGGTGTCACCTGCCTGCTTATGCAAATCACAGGAGGCGTGGTTACTTTTGCTCATTTTGCATATTCTTACAGATGCGTTCAAATCTGCATGGCTCAACTTTACATTCCAGTTTTTGTTATGTGAATGCTGTCTCTCACCTCTTAATCTGAGATACAACAGTCAGGCCATTTTGTACTGCACGTGTGCACGTTTCAGAGCTTTGGCCGGATCGCAACATGTGTCAGGCAGGGTTTGTGTGTGTGTGTGTGTGTGTGTTAAACCCATTGACCTGTGGCAGGGTTCCTGTTTTAGGCTCCTGTGTACGCGTGTAATACTGATGTTCTTTAGCCACTCTCCGCGTCCGCAATCCGTGTCAGAATCAAGCTGCTTTTCTCCCTTGCTCTATCCGTCTTGCTGTCCATGTACGCCAACGGCGGTCTGCCAATCTGCCTGACAAAACAGTCTGCCTGATTACGTCCCCTTTTATCCTGCCACCTCTTAAATACCATCCCCCTCCATCCAGCACGGGGCTCAAACTTCATTAGCCCTCTTACGTATTTATTCATTCATATCATGAACACTCATCAAAGCCGGGCCAGCAGCACAAGGGCCAAGAAAGGCCTTGCACACACAAAATCATAGGGAAGTGACCAGACAACATATTATTTTCAAAACCTCTCAACAAATATGCTCAGACAGTCCTGCTAGCACTAGAAACTAGACGTTTCTAAAAAAAAAAGTGAGAGCAAAAAAACAAAAAAAAAAATAGATGTTTTTTTAAAAAAAAAGTTTTATTTGACAAATTACCTCGTGAAAAAGAAGTACACCTTAACATATTTTTAATAAAGAGCACTAATAAATTATGCTAATACTTTCCTCGCAAGATACATTCTAATGTCCTTTCCTTCCTCTGTCTTCAAACGAATGTTACTTGTTGTCACCGCACTACTGTGCTTTCCAATTGCAATTAAAATTAAAATGATCTTATGTCCTTGAAATTTATTGTATTGCACTTTAACGTGTTCATTATTAACAGTAGGCGCACGATTTGCACTTTTAAAAAGTGTAACCTCCTAAAAGGTTTTAAGAACAGTCTGAAATTGGAATTACTGTACACACAGACAAACAACACACCCCAACTGTGTACTAGAACTACATAATATATTTTATGTTATATAGTTTTAAATTATAATATCTTTAATTAAAGGTGCCATAATATGAAAGAGTGTAATTTGGCATGCTAATTTACATGTGCTTTAGTTATGTGGTATCTTTCAAGCCCACAACCAAATATCCCCTTAATTAATCTTGACGTACCTACAAGTGTCACCATCTATTCGTGCAATTAAGTGGTTGTGCACACTTTTTCACAAGAGTAGGTATCATGTTGCAGCCTTAAAACTTTGTTTCAACTCATCAGTACACTCAAACACATGTACTGTACACACAGATCGTAGTTGTGTAATTAAAGGAAAACCCTCCCATAAACGTCAGCACAGGAAAAGAGAATGGAGTCCAAGTGCTGACATGTGTTTGAACTGTGACAACAGGAGGAGAAACATAAATAGCATCCTTAAAAACTTTCGGAAGTCTGAAATTAATTGCGTCTTTACTCCGGCCCCCCTGCCGTGAAGTGCAATAATCGTTCACGTCAAACAAGCAGCTAGGCGCAAAATATATATAAACACAAACTGTCATAAAAATAGCACGGATGGATTTCAAAGCACAGTCCCCCCACCTTTCACTAACAATTTGCCAGCGAGCTGAATAGTGCTCCGTTTCTGCCAGTCTGTCAGTTGATGCGAAGGGAGACCAGGTGTGTGTCTGTTCTATTCAGCGATGCTGCGGTTTTCTATGGGGAGCTCAGAGACGAGGTGTCCATCTAAAGGTGCAATGTGACGATAATGGCAGCTGACAAAAACCAAAACCGACTTCTACACTAGCACGCACTCTAAAAACACCTCACAAAACAAACAAACAAACAAAAAAACACAACAGAATGACAGCAAAACAATGACACCCTCACAGACAATAATGGGTGAATGGAAAAGAAGGTGAATAGACTGTGGAAAGGGAAGTGAGAGTGAGATGTTTTGTACTGTAGACTAGATACAATGACAGACCATCAAACAAAATAACAGCTCTTAGGTATCTGTGTGTCCATCATTGTCTAGTCTGGTCAAGTCTAATCTTGTCAACTCGAAGCAGTGTTCAACACAGGGCACTTTCACACAAGAGCTTTTGCTGCAGACTCCATTTCATGTAAGGGTTCAGTTCGATGGGTTGGTTTGTTGTGGGTGAACCAGCAGAGTCTGTTTTGAAACGTTACGACTGGCGTACGATTCATTTGGACTCATAATTGGTATGAAAACAATCTGGCCTAATTTGGTGAACCGCTATTGATTATGTTTTAGTCTGTTAGGCCCGAAAGAGTCACTGAGTTCCAAACACGATAAATCCACCTCCGAAGGGCACTTCGCAGTCAGAACAATCATGGCCACCATATTGAATGTTCATTCCACTCCGAAGTGATTAAAAGTAGGGATGCACCAACATTTCGAGATGGTCCTCACTGCAGAACACAAGATCCAGGGGGCGAGGTTGGATCCAGATCCAACTCCTCCCACCTTATACCTAAACCTACCCGTCTCCACCCCCTGATCCCTAAACCCACCCATCTCCACCCCCTAGATATGGATCCAACCCCGCCCCCTGGATCTTTGTTCTGCAGTGAGGGGCTACTGAAAATTTCAGCTGCTGAAAATTATCGGCCGAAAATATATGGCACGCCGCCCAGCAGTGTTCAGTGCACAGGTTTCACTCGCACTCTATTTTGATTAGGGTTGTAGCTAAACTCTGCAGGACAGTGGGTCCCCAGGAGCAGGGCTGAAGACCTAAGCCTTGCACCCTTCATCCCTTCGGAGCCGCCACTCTGGAGACTAAACCCTTCGAAGGGGTTAGGGCATAAAAATGAGCCCTTCAGAATGAAATGCAGAGATACTCTCATTCCATGACTTATCAGTCTTCTTCTGGTCACACGTCTTCACGTTACATGAATTCGCAGGGCAAAGTTCACCATAACCAAACTTGGGAATGCATTGAAATTTGCATTTGCAAATCTGCATTACATTCTCAGTGTTGCCACAAGGGGCACTATTGCACCCTAAGCACCAGTTTGAGATAGTGATGGGACAAAGCTTTTCGAAATTCTGAATCAACTCTACACACCTTTATATATATCGGTTCAGGGGTTCACTAAGATCACCCCCTAGTGGCAAACCATTGAAATTTCTAAATGTTTTGAAACAGTTATGCTGTAACGAAGACTCATTGACTGAAATCATGTAATTTTCACAGTCTGATACATTCTCGAAACCAAAAAGATCTGCAAAGGTTTCAAAGCTTCACAAAGCACCCATCACTAGTTTGGGGACAATCTGGCGAAGCAAGTTAGCTAAACTGTTTACATGTTCAAATCATATCACAGCTAGATGTTTATTAGCTAAATAGCAACACATTCAATTTAATGGCAAAGTGTTGTAGCAGACAGCCAGTTTTCTTGTGTTAGGCAACAACTATCATGACAGAGTAACTGTTTGAAAAGAATCTTGCCGCACAAGTTACAGTAGCTAAACTGTCAATATATTTGTACATGGCTAGCTAGCTAGTTAAATAATAACAGTTACCGTTTAATGTTAGAGACGGACTGTGCTGTGAGCTGGGCTGAACTCGGGCTTCTTTCCTCTCTCTTCCCACTCCGCCCACTCCATTTCCTCTTCTTCTCTCATTTCTTTTGTAGCAACGAATGGCCTTGGCTGACCATCACTAACCACCCCCTTGCTGCCCACGGCCTCTGCCCTTGCCCGCCTCAGAAATCACTCAAGGCCCCCTCTCTCTCTCTCCTCTTTTCTGCTCGTTTTTTTGCAGCCAGAGGTGACCTTCCCCAGCTTACAAGCACATAGACTGAAGGCTGCCTCCTGTTTAGCTTTAACAAGCTCCTATCTCCTCTTTCCTTTTCTCTCGTTCACTGTCAGTGTTTCTGAAACATAAAAACGAAAGCTAACCAGACCACCGTTCCCTAACTCTTGTAGCTGTCTCTCTCCCTGACTTATATCTCATTTACTCGCTCTGTACTTGTAGGGGGGAGTATTAGAATACAACATGACCTTCTCTTCCCCCGAAGCAAAAACATCATCTTATTGCAGAGGTCACCCTCCTGATGCAGCTCTCCAGGTTGGAACACTATATTGCTTGTTTTAATGGAACACACAAAGCTTCCAGGAAATCTCTTCCCCTTTTTTCTCTTTTCTTTTGAAAAACTAAAACCCTTCCTTCAATCTTTCATGGTGAGAGAGAAAGCCTTTCGAATTCCTAAATATAAAGATCAATTCCTTAATGTATATATAAAATAAAAACATATTATTACAATGAGCGGTTTTCAAATTTCTAAGATTTAAAATTTATTCCTGTTATGGTAATCTTGAATCACATTTTTTCTGTTTTCAACATTGATAAAAAAAACAGGAAAGGCTTATTAGAATGATTTCTGAATGGAGTAATGGCTGCTGAAAATTCAGAGTTGTCATCCCAAGAATAAATTACGTTTTAAAATGTATTAAGATAGAAACAATTATTTTAATTTGTAATAATGTTTAACAATATTACTGTTTCTACTGTATTTTTAATATCCCCCCCAAATCATTTCAAATATTTCTAAATGCAGCCTTCGTAAGCTTCTTTCAAAAACATAAAAGAAAAGAAAGAAAAAAATACATTATTCAAAACTTGTGTTTGCCTGTAGTGTTTATCTAAAAAAATCAATGTATTAAAATAATTATATAATACCAAACTTAAGATCTAATAACTGAATAATTCAGCAAACATATAAATAAAATATATAAATCTATTAAATACAAAATGAACAAAAATAATTTTACAAAGAGAAGCATCTAAAATATAAAACCATTTTTGAGCTCCATGTTGCTCTTCACCGCTATTTCAACATTTACACTCTCAGGAGTGGTTTGAAGATCTAGTGAGAGCTGCGTGTGTTGAATGAGGGGGAGGAAAGGGTTAATCCTCAACGTTGCCTTCTGCTTTAACAGAGCAGCAAGCCATTTAATTTGACCTTACCTGACCTTTAGGGGCCGTGACACACTCCCACACCAGAACAAATTACCCCTGACCTAGCAGGGAAGGGGCAGCGCTCAGCCATGAGGGTGCTCAGGTCATCGGCTCTGGGCTGCACGGTAACTACAATACATTATACACGATTATGTGTGTGTGTTTGTGTGTGTGCTGCTCAGGAAATCAATGCATTGTGTATTCTTTCATTAGACGATACAAATGCATTCCAGGATCTACACAGCGCAGTTTCATCATGTATTTTTTCTTTGATGCCCCAGGGTGATTTCTAAACAAAGTATTTTCCAGGACTTTTTTGAAGATTTTACAGTGTGGTTTCGTGTAGAAAAACAAGAGGAACTGATGTCAGTAAAAGCCCAGAAACATTTTCAGACGTGGCCTTTTTTTTGCCCACAAAACGTGTAATTTACAGGGAAACACCTTTGTGACATGTAGCTGTTAAGAGCTTCCTCCAAACAAATGTCAACCTCCACTGCCAACCTTGTTGTGTCCAGCTTTCTTCATAATCCCCCTCTCACTTTCTTCCTCATTGCTTCACTCATTTCCTGTATAGGTGAATCTCACTAAACAAGTCTGGATCATGTTTCACCCCAAAATTTGAATGTGCCTGGACATAACCCACGTTTGTGCTAGGGACACGAAAGAAACCTCAAATCATGTGACTTGTTGAGAAGTGGTGTGTGTTATTCTAAGCAACTGAAACTGCGATTTTTGGATGATAAAACTGAAAATTCCATAGACATACATATAGAGAGTAGAATATCAGACTTGGGCTAAATGGGCTGTTTTGACTTGCACTAGTAAGCATTCCACCTTGCAACCACCCAGAATACTATACTGTAGCAACCATTTTAGTAACGTCCTAAATCATTGTAGAACACCTTAAAGGGACAGTTCGACCAAAAATGAAAATCCTGTCGTCATTTACTCACCTTCAAGTTTTTCCAAACCTGTATGAGTTTCTTTCTTCTAAGAAGATATTTCGAAGAATGTTGGTAACCAAACAATTTCCGTTCCCATTGACTTCCATAGTGTTTTTTTTTTCTTATACAATGGAAGTCAGTGGCTATACCAACAACTGTTTGGTTACCAACATACTTTATAATATCTTTTTGGTGTTTAACAGAAGAAAGAAACTCATAAATGTTTGGAGCAACCCGAAGGAGAGTAAATTACATTTACAAAATTTACATTTTTGTGTAATTATCACTTTAATAACTCCATAGCAGGATTGTTTTGCACAGGGCAAACTCACTAAGGAGAAAAAAATAATAATAAAATAATTAATACATAAATTAATTATAATATATACAATTAATTAAATTATAATTTGTTAATTTGGGAATACGTGTCTTTGTGTGTGGCTGTTTGTAATGAGAATAAAAGAGAAACTAATGAAGACAAGATCCGAAATATGAATATGTGTGGCTATTTACAGTGTTTATCATTACTCTCAATGCTTCTCAATGGTGTTCTTATTACTGTAATATAGTTTTTATTGTGGTACAGTAAAAAATTGTAATACTATGATATAAAAATACTTTACAGGTCAAATAATAGTTTTAATATTTTTGCTATTACAGTACAGAGAATATTGTTAGTCCTTAATTGCTATTCAAATGTCACAATTAAAAAATAAACTAATGGTCTTAATAGGATTTCTTTTCTATATACAATTCATATCATAACTGTATTTCTTTATATTTTAGGATGAAATATGACTTTTCTTTCTTTCTTTCTTTCTTTCTTTCTTTCTTTCTTTCTTTCTTTCTTCCTCCACTTCCACTCACTCACAGCCTACTCCTCCTCTTCTCAAGCTGTTCATCTATTGGGGAGAATTTGTTTTTAAAAAATTTTTTTGTTGTTGCCATAATCGTCTGACGACCCGTTTCCACACTAGCGAGGTGGAGGCCTATGTGTGTCTGAGCAGCGGTTAATGTGAGAGGACAGGCCTCCAGCCTCTGCCGTGAGAGAAAGGACGAGAAGAAAACACACGAGTGCAGAAAAACTGATAACCACTCTCGCTTTTTGTATCTTGGTCCTTTTCTTCCTCCCTCCTGCACTAAGGGATATGTATTGGAAAGTAGCTGGCACCAGAGCCTGTGATGTCACTGCTGGTAGGTGTTTAAGCAGCTTACTAACATGAGAGGAAGAAAGAGAAAAAGAGAGAGCACACAGCGTGGGTTGAAAGGGTAGGGGCATGTGCAGATGCTGTATGTGGGTATGTGCTCGGTGGAGGATGATGTGTGTCAGAAGGGCAGATACATGGAGCCGGGAGTGACTGTTCTTAGGCCATGAATGCCTGTGAGAGTTGCTGACATACAGAGTTTGAAGAAGTGATTAGTGGTGTTGGCTAATCGAAGAATCACTATTACTCTAGCTTATTCTTACAGTAGGGCTGCCGATCAGAGATTTGGACAAACCTCAAAAGTCCTTTTCACACCAATTAAGGCCAAAACGAAAACGAAAACTTTAAAGTATAAAGTGTTCTAATTATATGAGAATAAGGAAGTCCAAACTTTCAGAATGACTGTTTTCAGGCTAATGAAAGATAAAAACATTGACAGCCAATCAGAATCCACCCGACTTTAAAACTAAAGTGTGCACATATTACTCAATGTTAGGTGTTGGTGTGCACTAAGAAACCAAGTGCTTTATTTTAGGGCTCGTTATACCCCCAAAAAAAAAAAAAAAATAAAAAAAAAAAAATGTAATTCTAAGATTACAAGATTAAAGTCATAATATTTAGAATAAAGTCAAAATTACAAGAATAAAGTTGTAGCATTATGAGATTAACAGTCCGTGACATGAATTTAAGAAGCAATATGAGAGAAAAGTCATAATATTTTGAGAATAAAGTTGTAGCAATATGAGATCAAAGTCATAATATTTTGAGAATAAAGTTGTAATATTTATAGAATAAAGTTGTAGCATTATGAGATTAAAGTTGCGACAATAAGAGATTAATCGGTGTAATATTTTGAGAATAAAGTAATATATTGCATGAATATATTTAATTAATCTGAAAATTCCACCACCTACTCCACAAATAATGTCTGTGGCATCCAACCCTTTATTCTTCATGTTTTTAACATTAAAAACAGCAATAAAAACCTTCATTTCTTTAGACATGAAAATCTTGGATGACATCGGGTGAGTAAATTATCAGGAAATTTGGACTTATCTGAAGGTAACTCTTTTGAATCAATTGCGGCAAACTTTTCTCAAAATACTACAACTTCATTCTCAACATTTTACATCTTTAATCTCATATTGCTGAAACTTTATTCTCATAATTTTGACTTTATTCTCAAAATACTAAGACTTTATTCTCCAAATATTACGACTTTAATTTCACATTGCTATGACTTTATTCTCAAATTAGTATTACTTTAATCTCGTAATTTTTTTTTTACGTGGCTCTAAAACACCATCATAGTAAAGGGATAGTTCACCCAAAAATGATGAAAAAAAAAATTATGGCATAATTTACTCACCTTCAAAGTGTTGCAAACCTGTACGAATATCTTCTGTTGAACACAAGAATGCTGGTAACCAAACGGTTGCTGGTAGCCACTGACTTCCATTGTAAGGAAAACATTTTTTTAAATTCATACGGGTTTGAAATGATGTGAGGGTGAGTAAAGTAAATTGATATGAAAGAAATTGTCATGTAGGGTGAAACTATCCCTTTAATATAGTTATTGTTCTTGGTTCAGGCCTTAACAGTAAGTAACTTTGGTGCGTAACCCATGTTCGTGTGAAGGACATGAAAGAAACCTCAAATTGTGCAACATGTTGAGAAGGGGTGTGTTATTACATTTCTACGCGATCGGAATTCCATGTTTTGTAACTCCATAGACTTACATATAGGGATCAGAGTATTATAGAAACTTGTGGATGGACTGTTTGAACTTGGGCTAGTAAGCAACCACTTAGCAACCCCTTTAGTAACGTTCTAAAAATCTCACAGAACACCTAGCAATTGCAATGCCCTGGCAACCATCCATAACAACAAGGGTGTTTTGCACACACATCACTTAAAGGGGTCATTAGGATGCTTTTTTTTAAAGATCATTATTTTGTGTATTTGGTGTAACAGAATATGTTGACATGCTTTAATGTTCAAAAAACACTATAACATTATTGTAGGTCCTCTACACCCCGCCTCTCTCAAACACTTCGTTTTCAACAAAGTCCCTCCTTCCGACAAGCGCAGTCTGCTCTGATTGGCCAGCTGACCCAGTGCATTGTGATTAACCCGAACACCGCAAGCACTCGTCGGAAATGTAACGCCCCTTACCATAATCGCGAGCTTCATCTTTCAAAATAAATATAAAGAAAGTAAATACTTGTATATTTTTACAATCAGTTCAAGCCCGAAAGGGCAACAGAGTCATGTAGTGATGATGCAGTACACAAGCCGCGGTTATGACAGCTGACGTCCTATGATGTGACGCTGTCTCTCTCTCTCTCTCTCACTCGTGCGCACACACACACACGATGCGCAAACTCCGCATTTGAACAGTCAATAGAAAAAACTTAAACTATTAACAAAACAGTAGCTGATTCAGAAGATAGAAGATTGTCATAGCAAAGTCAGAATTACATCCTCTCCTAGGTTCACAAAACGGTCGTCCATAAAATCATCTGTTCTGTTGTAAATAAATCTTAACATATGATTCCTAATTGCATCTACTTCCGAAGGCCAAATAAAGTGCTTTTGCTTCGCCTAGAAACACACAGCGTCTCCCTGACATGCTGCTTCAACACTAACTGCGGTTACTGAAACCACGCCTTCTTTCTTTGCGTGCACATTTGGGCAGCATTACACAAATATTTCCACATAGTGACATAGATATGTGGGGGTGTGTTAGAACGAGCCGTTTTTGGTAGTGGCTGACTCTTAACTTTTATAAAAAAATATCTCTCTGGATTTGAGACTTTAGTCGTTGCAACTTTAGGGATCTTATCTATTCACGAATAGCTTGTAACACTCCAAAGACAAAGAGACAAAACTTGAAATCGCATCATATGACCCCTTTAAAGAGAAAACAATAATGAAATAATGAAAAATATAAAATTATTATATTAAATAAAATATATATTATATACACTTCAATTATATTAAATTAATACAATTTAAATTCAGAAATGTATGAATATTTGTGAATATATTTCTTTGTTTCTGGCTGGTTGTTTCGTGAAATTCATAAAGACAAGTTCCAGAGTGAAAGTATCAGAGTGACAGATTACACACTTTAGGGGGTCAAACAGAGAATCCAGCTGGGTGTGTGTGTGTTGTGTGTTGTGTGTATGTGTGTGTGTGTGTGGGTTTGTAATGATGAGTGATTTAAGCCTCATGTCTTTTGCAAGAAGACCCACCCTAATAATTTCCACACTCCCACAGGATGGAATGGGTTAAAGGACGCAAAGGGAGAGGCATCATGGGAAGGCGTGGGATGCTCTATCCGTCCAGCCTGTTTTGCGGCTAGAAAGAAAAGTGAGGTCAGATCAGGAAAAAAGGAGGGGTACGGGAACAGCAATTCGAGAGAAACAGAGGGAGGGAAAGAACATAATTGAAGGGTAGGGCCGCTGATCAAGACACAAGAAGAGTTTCAGATCATATAACAACCCTACATTTACATTACATTTAATCAATTAGCAGATGCTTTTATCCAAAGAGGCTTACAAATGAGAACAATAGAAGCATCAGACCAACAAGAGAGCAACAGTATACAAGTGGTGACAAGTCTCAGTCTAGCACAGTAGCTTACGCATAGCAAAAAATGAATAGAATAGAATAGAAAAATAAAAGGGGAAAATAAAAAATAGGAACAAAAAAAAAAAAAAAATTTTTTTTTTTTTGTTAAGCTAAGGGCTAGTATTAATTGGTCAGGTGCGACAAAAAGAGATGTGTCTTTAGACGGTTTTTTTGAAAATGGCTCTAAAGATCAGCTCGGGGGCAATCTAGGATTTCATTTAGGGGAGCTCAGGCACCAATGGGGTATTAAATAAAATATAAAAAAAACGAAATAAAATAATATTAATGTTGATTTCATAGGTCGGGTGGTAGATAAAAATATTGCAGTATTCAAATGTATGTAAGTTAGATGGGTAAACATTGGAGAGTACTGAATAAGCCAAATACAAGTCTTCGATCACACGACAAACAACACAATTTTACTGTTTGCATTTCTGTACCAAACCTCTTTCCTTTTAGCTCAAGTATTAACAAACCTCTTTTTAATGTCAAGTAGTATGTCTTCAACCATTTCTGTGATGATGTATGGTAGTTAATGCCCCATGCACTGTAATAGTTCTATATTGAAAGTTTCAATTTGCAAATTGAAAATAGGTAAAAATTTTTTAATAAAGTATGCGTTCATATGTGTTGAGGTCTAGATTTTCGCTGGAGGAAACAGTTGTTGTGTGATGAGGGGTGAACACAGTGAAAACTTTACAGTAGATGGGAAACCGATTTGTAAACTGTATTTATGACAAAGAAATGCACAGATGCATATATTATAGCAATCTATCGATAAACACACACCTTGTCCTCTGAATGCGACCTTCGAATGCGACCTTCTTTCACAGGAATTCGGAGGATGTATGAGGTGTATCCTTCGCTGCTACAGATAACCCACAATTCTTTGCGTCGCCGTAAACAACCGTTGTTAATTTGAAAAATGCCGGCGCCGGCAGATGTACACACAAGCGCAGATGTGGTGTTTACAACTTACCTTAAATTGCCTCGGTAAAAACGGATAAACTTTGTTTTTAATATCCTCCTCCCTTTTTTCTTCTCTAACAGATGTCTGTTGTACATACGATGCAGCTCCTCAAACATTGAACAAAATAAAACAAGTGAAAGCATTTTTTTTCAAATTACTTTCCCAATTTAGAAATAATTTTCCTTAATTTAAGTAGTGTGAGAGCGCAACCATGCTCTAAATGTGTTGGCATAGCAACGTGATACTTCCTGTTTCCTTTTCAGCCTGTCCTACGAAGGCCGACTCGTTTAATTCTAGGTTGAGGACACTTCGTTTATATGCATCCTACAGAGGATGCGACCTCCAGAGGATTCGACCCTTGGAGGACGCAGCCTTCTAAATGAGACACAGCTTTAGTCTCAGCCTCAGACGTCATGCCCACGGACTGTTGTCTGAACGTCTGATGAATACGGCACACAAAATTGGAAACACTTCAGGAGTTTCAAAGTGGTCATCGGATTGGTTGAATTAAATGGACCCTTTTCACAAGACTGTGATGACAGTTTTTAACGGTCATCAGCTTCGGAAATCCTCAAAGTTTTTACTATTTGTTATTTTTTAAAATGGGTGTACAAAATTTATGTACATTTTATAAACACTATTATTTATCACCTTGGCATCAAACACAAAAAAACAACACAGTAACGATATAAGCGAGGGATGGAGGGTTCTAATGAAAGAGTCTATGGGAGGGATGGTAAATTTGAAATCGTTCTCTCTTTTGACTGCCGTTATCAGTCTCCTTTTATTGAAAGTTTTTGAAACAATTTTTCTTGCTATTGAGCAAAAAGGGGAATGCAAAAAAAAAAATATATTTGTGGTACTCTTCCATTCACTGCTATTCAAGTTAACCCACCTATGACGACTTTCCGCTGTGAGAACCAAGAAGAAAGGTGAAAGGCATAGGATTTCCAGGGAGACGGTTTTCGGCGCGTCTTGGTCTTTAATGTTCCACATGGAAACAAAGATGCCGTGATGCCAAACCCCCTCATGTAAGAAGAAGGCCGTTGTGTTTACAACTGTGACAATGAGTGCTTATCAGGATCAACTAAACGCTGGATTTTCAAAAGTATGTGAAATATCTAAAGTATGCGGCATAGAATATTTCAAATATGTCCAAGAGTTTTACACACAGTCTGTTATTGTGGGAACAATTCCACACACCTAAACATGACATGGCACAAACCGAAACATGATTGATTGCTTTATCTGTCAGTCATATGGCCTCTTGAAGGTCTGGCTGTGCGAGACTAACACAGAAGTGACTTGCAATTCATCGACTGGCTGCTAGAGGCTGGCTCCAAAAAGGAGTCAATCCCATAGACTCCCCATGTTAAAATGCCCAACTTTACAGCAGAAAATAATATGTTTACAGCCTGGTACAAAAAGTGGTTTTGATCTATAGCTAATTTTGCCCTTCTTGACAACTGTAAGGCGGGGTGAATTTTTTTTATAACTCATCATTTAAATTATATGTTATTAAAGGGGTCATATGATGCTCCTAGAAGGAACGTTATTTTGTGTAGTTGGTGTAATGAAATGTGTTTATGCGGTTTAAAGAAAAAAAAAAAAAAAAAAACATATTTCCACATACTGTACATTTATTGTTCTCCTCTATGCCCGCCTTTCTGAAACGCATATATTTTTACAAAGCTCATCGGTCTGAAAAGTGAGGTGTGCTCTGATTGGCCAGCTATCCAGTGCGTTGTGATTGGCCGGATACCTCAAGCGTGTGACGGTAATGTTACACCCTTACCATACTGTGATACCGTGTCCCGGCGCAACAAGACAAAAAACATGAAAACCCATTACAAAAGAGGCATTTGTAGCATCCAGTGGGGACATAATTACAGATTATAATGAGTTGAGTTTGAATCGTCAGTGGCAAATTCTTTAAATATAAAATATTTACTTGCAGGCTGTGAGTCAGAAGCGCCAGGCTGTCCTTCCTTGCAAAGTTGGAATTGCCCCACGTTATAGAAACAGACACCGGCATTGTAAGCTACTCTCTCAGGAAACAGTCCTCCTCCTCCATAAAATGCGCTGCACACATCTGAATATTTGAGTTGACGGCAACAATACTACAGCGAGAATAAAAGTTACGCCTTCTTTCTTTGCGTGAACATTTTGGGCGGCGTTATGCTAATATTTCCACTTAGTGAGGTAGATATGTGGGGCGTGTTAGAAAGAGCCATTTTAGGTAGGTGTGGCTGAACTTTTATAAAGAATATCTCTTTAGATTTGAGACTTTAGTTTTTGCAACTTCACAGATCTTCTTTATACACCAAGAGCTTATAACACTCCAAAGAGAAAGGGAAAATTGAAATCGCATGACCCCTTTAAAGTTCTGCATAATTAAGGGCGTGGCCACTTGTCGCTGTGTCACTACTAGCCGTTTGTCTGCTGTCTGTTAGCCGTCATGTCACCATATAGCATTAGCTCCTTAGCCTGAGCAAACTTGATCACGTCGAGCTAGGTGGGCATGGATTCAGCAACCAGGCATCTCAGCTCCACCCACGACCCGACTCTTTGCCCATTTTCGATTATCCGGGAGAGAAGCGCAGTGATGCGCTGCCAAGATGGTGACAATCGGCTCCGCCCGCTTTGGGCTTCAAAAATGCTCTTCGGCGTATTACAGAAAGATCCTAACTTTAAAATCTTATCTTATCTGTTTGGTAACCATGGTAATTTCAGTAAGGACCACATTTAGGACAAAAGCTATTACAGAACCGCGTTTCCTAAGTGTGTTATCGTATCTTAACTACAGATAGGAAAGGGGGTATTACAGAAACCTCCTAACTTGACAAAAAAATCCTAAAAACTGTCTCAACTTTAGGACAACCCCACAGCTGTCCTAACTTCAAAATTATTTGAAAGCTAATGGAAAAACCTCTTACAATTGCGCTGCCCAACAATGGTATTACATTTATTAATAATTGAAAATGAAGAACGGAGATGTTTAATGGTAGAAAGACCCTTGGAGGACCCTGAAGATGTGTTACATTTTGATGACAAAACACTTATAAGTACAGACTGCCGTGCAACATGATATTACTATATTGGTTGCTTGGTAACAGACCTGAGAGTGGATTGTCGAACTTGATAATGCAATTTAAGATTTCCTAACTAGAGATAAGATACGATTTTGTAAGATAAGATAAGAATCCCAAATCAAGTTAAGATTTGCTTCTGTAATACGAATTTGTGAAAAATCCTAATTTAACATATATCTTAAGTTAAGACCTAAGATAAGGAACTTTCTGTAATACGCCCCCAGAAACCTACGGGTGACGTCATGGACACTACGTCCATTGTTTTATACAGTATAGGGTTCACATGCCAAAATAAAGAGAGCGCTAGGCCTGGAAGAACCTAGAGACTATGTTCATATTTACTGTGCTGATTCTGAGGGAAAATTTGTGTTTTCCATTGAATGGACAGAAACAATAGACATTTTAAATGGAGCAGAGTGTACAACACTCACATAGGTGACTGAAAGGATATTCAAATTAGCCAAAATATTGAATAAACAAACACAAAATGGAAAGGAAATGTGAGGAATATTATGAAGGACAGGCGTTCTAGCTGTATGGAAACGTGGTGCTTTCAGTGGAATTCCGTGGGTGAAACTTCCATGTAAGTCTGGGGAAAATGCAGCGGGTATGTGTTCACAAATGCAGTTGTGTTTGAAATATATTTTCTATCAAAAGGAAAACAGCACGTTTCTATGAAGTAAAAATCATTTAGGCTCTACTCTTCTGAAATTAATATGTTCTATGCCAGACTACCCAATTGTAAATTCACAATGTATAGAACTGTACATAACTAGGGATGCAGAATTTTCCACACATTTGATCAAATGTCAGGTGAAAATTCTCTTGAAATGGTCGCAGAAGCAGCATGATTTGAGGTATTATTCATGTCTGTAGCACATAGTGAAGGACCAGTTACACACCAAAGACTTAATACAGAACACAGGGTTTATTAGGGGTTTTGTTCAATTCCATAACTCTGAGTATGAACCAGGCACATCAAGTGAAAACATAAACAAGCGCACACACAAACAGAAGAACGTGTCTTTGTCTTGTCCCCACAGCACAGTCATGCAGATGAAGACGCAAACACTCCCTCATTACAGTAGGTCACTCCTCCCCCATCTCTCCATTTCTCAGTTCCTCTATCCATCCCTCCCTTTCTCGCCTGACCAACTCCTCTAATTTAGTTTTTCATTTCTTCTCTCACCTCTACTCATCCCCCCTCCTTCCTCTCTCTCCCAAGAACTCTGAAAAACACCCATGAACATGTTAAAAGATGACATAGTTTACAACAAAAGGGGAGAATTATGTATACATACACTACCCAAAATTATTTTTTTATATTTTTGAAAGATGTCTAAAATAATGGTCTTCATGTCATACCATTTTAAGATGTAATTTATTCCTGTGATGCAAAGCTGAATTTTCAGCATCATTACTCCAGTCTTCAGTGTCACATGATCCTTCAGAAATCAGTCTATATTAGCAGCTCAAAAACATTCTTATTGTTATCAATGTTGAAAACAATTGTGATGCCTAATATTTTTGTGAAAAAATGTATTCTGTTTTGTGTCCTGTGAATTAATTAATTTAAAAAAAAGGCATTTTTATGATACTCTTAATAAAAATAAAAAAGGATTAATAAAAATCTCTGATATTTATTTTTTTATAAATTATATATATATATATATATTAATATGAGAAAATCATGTCCTGACTCAACCCCACAATTAAAAACTAATTTATACACCGTACAACAAACATTTGTCTCTTGTGTCTTCTACTTGGACATTTTACACACATGTACTATATTACTCATGCCCAGCAAATTCTCCAAAAACAAGAGAGAGCCATGTTAAATGGAGAAGTTACAAGGAACTGAGAGCAACACTTAAGGAGAAAAGAGAGGCTCATCCATATATCAGTATATAATAATATATATATATATAAGTGGGTACGGAAAGTATTCAGACCCCTTAATTTTTTCACTCTGGTTATATTGCAGCCATTTGCTAAAAATCATTTAAGTTATTTTTTTTCCTCATTTAATGTACACACAGCACCCCATATTAAAAGAAAAACACAGAATTGTTGACATTTTGCAAATTTATTAAAAAAGAAAAAACTGAAATATCACATGCTCCTAAGTATTCAGACCCTTTGCTGTACACTCATATATTTAAATCAGGTGCTGTCCATTTCTTCTGATCATCCTTTAGATGGTTCTACATCTTCATTTGAGTCCAGCTATGTTTGATTTTACTGATTGGACTTGATTAGGAAAGCCTCACACCTGTCTATATAAGACCTTACATTTCACAGTGCATGTCAGAGCAAATGAGATTTATGAGGTCAAAGGAACTGCCTGAAGATTTCAGAGACAGAATTGTGGCAAGGCACATATCTGGCCAAGGTTACAAAAAAATTTTCTGCTGCACTTAAGGTTCCTAAGAGCACAGTTGCCTCCATAATCCTTAAATGGAAGACAATTGGGACGACCAGAACCCTTCCTAGAGATGGCCGTCCGGCCAAACTGAGCTATCGGGGGGAGAATAGCCTTGGTGAGAGAGGTAAAGAAGAAACCAAAGATCACTGTGGCTGAGCTCCAAAGATGCAGTCGGGAGATGGGAGAAAGTTGTAGAAAGGCAACCATCACTGCAACCCTCCACCAGTCAGGGCTTTATGGCAGAGTGGACCGACGGAAGCCTCTGCATCAGTGCCAAGAACCATGAAAGTTCGCTCCATCGGAGGACTCCAAGATGGTTGAGAAATAAGATTCTCTGGTCTGATAAGACCAAGATATAACTTTTTGGCCTTAATTCTAAGCGGTATATGTGTGGAGGGAGAGAAAACCAGGCACTATTCATCACCTGTCCAATACAGTCCCAACTTTGAAGCATGGTGGTGGCAGCATCATGTGTGGGGGTGTTTTTCAGCTGCAGGACAGGACGACTGGTTGCAATCGAGGGAAACATGAATGCGGCCAAGTACAGGGATATCCTGGACGAAAACTTCTCCAGAGTGCTCAGGACCTCAGAGGGGCCGACAGGTTTACCTTCCAACAAGACAATGACCCTATGCACACAGCTAAAATAACGAAGGAGTGTTTTCACAACAAATCTGTGACTGTTCTTGAATGGCCCAGCCAGAGACCTGACTTAAACCCAATTGAGCATCCCTGGAGAGACCTAAAAATGGCTGTCCACCAACGTTTACCATCCAACCTGACAGAACTGGAGAGGATCTGCAAGGAGGAATGGCAGAGGATCCCCAAATCCAGGTGTGAAAAACTTGTTGCATCTTTCCCAAAAAGACTCATGGCTGTATTAGATCAAAAGGGTGCTTCTACTAAATACTGAGCAAAGGGTCTGAATACTTAGGACCATGTGATATTTCAGTTTTTCTTTTTTAATAAATCTGCAAAAATGTCAAAAATTCTGGGTTTTTTCTGTCAATATGGGGTGCTGTGTGACATTAATGAGGAAAAAAAATAACTGAAATGACTTTAGCAAATGGCTGCAATATAAAAAAAAATGAGTGAAAAATTTAAGGGGGTCTGAATACTTTCCGTACCCACTGTATATATATACACACTCAGAAAGGGCACCACATCTCACAGGGGAGCAAGAAAGAAAGCGAGAGAAAGAATGCTGAGAGGTAGAAGCAAATAGAAATTCCAATCAATACAGTCTATGAGCAGTCAGCTCAGACACAGAGAAAGTGGGTCAAACAATGGCAGAAGAACAGGAGTGAGCGAGGGAGAGACTGAGAGAGAGGGAGAGAGAGAGGAGGTTGTGACCCTTGTTGACTACCTATCCAAGACCCACAACCCCCGATGGCTTTATCTGAGACTTTTGGGAGATTCTAGGCAATGCATTGTGGGATGCATACTGCCTCTAGTCAGCTCAGTGACTGTAAGACACAGTGTGTTTATGTCTTAATGGCTTAGCCGAGCACAACTGTTCTAACACACTGCAAAACTGAGTCAAAACTGGATTTCATGTGAGCAGAAGATGTTTAGCGTAATTTAGTTATGTAAACACAGATTTACCTCCCACTTGGCTTATGTGATATTGATAATGTTGTGTGTAATGTGTGTGTGTGTGGTGTGTGTGTGTGTGTGTGTGTGTGTGTGTGTGTGCGCGCTTGTGGCACTTTCGATACTGTTTAAGGGTCTATTCCAACGGCAATGCAGGAAATATAATGATGACATTTTCTGAGGAAAAATGAGTGGTGCTTTCCACTGGATCATTATATATTATTTTTGTTTATTTTTTTATTACAAAACCACTAGTTTTTCTTATTTTTATTCTACTGGGTTTAACTACAGCGCCTGTCTTTGTGTCATGGCCTACAGCAAATTTTGTTTATTGGCTGTAAACAAAAGACAGCACATTTCAATGTAAGCTACATATGGAAACATTTTGTACATTCTTATTACTTAGAATATTAAGCAAATGTAATGATTAAGGTTGCTCAGGATTCCTCTTTTAGGGTCAGTTCATAATGGGTTCAAGTCCTAAATCTTTTTAGAGGGTGTCTAGGTAAGTATAGTTCACATTCAGAACAGAGACTTATCTTAAGATTACAATTATTTAATATTATTCAAGTTTAAATGGTAACTGACTCTGGGTCCCCTTTTGTCCAAAATAATATTCAAAGGTCCTTCTGTCTAGTCTCATATTTACCTCTGCTTTTGGTTGTAATAAAAATAAATAAAAGAAAACATACGTCATTGAATTTTGGACATATTTAATATTAGCATGTGTTTTAGCATGTTAATATAACTAAATTTAAATAATTTTAAGACTCATTAGGACCCCCTTGGAGGAGGAAATCACTACAACAAAATCAAAAAAAAATTAAAGAGTCAAGCAACCAATTTGACCATTTTTGTATCACTTGAGATGGAACGACCCAAAACTGATGCAGGCGTAGTTGGTGTTGATGGAGTTTTATTTCTGAATGCTAGAAACTAGAGCCGTCAATAGATTAATATAATGATTTCTGATAAATCTTTAAAAAGAAAAATTAACAATGAAACCGTATTTTATTTCATGTTTACAGACCTAAAAATAAATTCTCTCAAATTTCCCACATACACCCAACATCCATTGTGGTCACCAGCCTCTATTGGGACTGGAGAAGTCTAAAGCCAATTTTGCACATCTATTGCAAATAGTTAAATAACAGCTTATTGCAGCTCAGGAATTCACATTTACTACACTGTTTGTTTAATCATTTTTAACAAAACTGAAAATCGTGGTGTTTTTTGACTGTACATTCGAAAGTTTGGGGTCTGTAAGTGTTTTTGAAAATATAGTAGAACAGTATGCTATGAAATTATATTATAATGAAAAAAAAAACTATATTTTTATGTATATTGTAAAATGTAATGTATTCATGTGAATTTTCAGCATCATTACCCCAGTCTTCAGTGTCACAAGGTCCTTCAGAAATCATTCTAAGATGCTGATTTTCTCTTCAAAAACGTTTCTTCTTATTATTATCAATGTTGAAAACAGTTGTGCTGCTTAATATCTTTGTGGAGACTGAGATTCTTTGATGAATGTAATGTTCAAAAGAATAGAATTTAGTTTAAATAGAAATGTTAAAATGTTAGAATGTTACTTTTGTAACATTATAAATGTATTTAATGTGACTTTTGATCAATTTAATGCATCCTTGCTGAATTCAAGTATGCTTACTGACATCACATTTTTCATCTGTATATATTTTAAAATGTCAAGGATTCAATTAAATGGTTAAGTATTGAATGAAATTACTTCAAATTCAGTGTTTTTGTCAGTGTACATCGTGACCAGGAAATTGTATACTTCATATTAACAAACGGGCATGTAGAAAAGGTGTTTTTGTTTCTATTTCGATACAGAGAAAGTAAAATTAAAAGGGTCTTTTTCCCCTGAGGGCCTTTTAAACCTGTTGTGCCCTAAACACATGCAACAAAAATCTATTTTACACAACAGTTGCCTGCACGTATTTGGTTCATGAGCAGCTCACGTTCTGGCTGTTCATGACCGACAGAAACACCTTATAACACAAAACGCTCTTTCTCTCTTCAGGGAGAAGGATGTGAAATCAGACAAGGCCTGTCATGAAGAGGCACCCATGACCTAAAAATCCTTTAGAGACGCAGAGCACCTTTTGCCTTCATGTGAAAGTGTGCAGAGAGGTAAGAAGAAAAGAGTTGGTGGAAAGACCTTCAAAATCAGAGAACAAAAGACTCATTGGTCATCTCTTCCCCTCGACCTGGGTTTGTGGAGGCCGTTTGTGGAGCTCAGAGAAGTGAAGAAAGAGAAGTAGAAATGTTGGTCACTGTTATACACACACACGCAAACATGCATGATCTCTCAAACGTATCTATCCAGATGGTGTTTAACCTTCCACCCACACACACACATGCATACACACATGATCATCTTTAACTTAAGCCAAAGTATTCACTTTAGGGACAGAACTCTTACCCAAATATCTTTTAACCCTAAGCACACTGTGATGAGCTGCAAAGACCCAACCCTTCGTCAACACACACACACACACACACACCACAGAGAGAGAGATAGACGCTCATGTAGGGTTCTTCCCCCTGAGTATAAAGCCTATTGTGAAACACCGGTGGGATGAACTCTAAGAGGATCTACACACTGTTCTTCATATCCTCTATAGTCTGGAGGTCCACCTGACACAAGTATTATTATTCATTAATAAATAATTGGTGAGATAATTGGCACCTTGTCTTAAGTGTCTTATGGTTTATTTAAAAGTGCACTCAGTACTTTTTATCTCATTCAACAACAGTTTCACAAACACAAAAATGATGTACACCCCAGTCATATCAGCCTATTTAAAATGGCTTGCTTGATCACATAACTAAAGTCAAAATCAAACTCATTTTATATCTGGAAGCTTTTGATACTTACAATGAAACATTTTATCATTTTATGTATATATATATATATAGTATGTGTGTGTGTGTGTGTGTTGTGTGGGTGTTGTGTGTGTGTTGTGTGTGCATTGTGACGCATGTATGTACGTATATATAAGATTATAATATACACACCAGTCTATAAGCTTAGTAGTTCACAAAAAAATAAAAATTATATTCTATTATCATTTACATACCCTCATGTCACCTTTGTGTATGTGTGTGTGTGTGTGTGTATTCTACTTTGTTTCACACACACACACACACACACACACACACACACACACACACACACACACATACATATTGAATATTGAACTACTGTATATTATTGGTTTTGGTATCATTTCGGTATTGACAAATAAATGCAAATCTTTTTTAGGTATAAACATATGGCTTATACAATACCTCAAAAATAAATAAATAAAGAATACTGTATGTCATATATCATACTGCTTTGCAGAAGCAATGTAACAGTGGCCCAATTTACTCACCCTCATGTGTCTCTCCAAACATTTTTTATTCTGTGAAATGCAACGATGGTATTTGTAACTCCATATAGCTCATAAAAGTCCACATGCATCGCTTTTGTTAAGCCTTCTGAATTCACTCTATGTCTGATATTGAAAAATAGAGCTTAACTTCATTATTCACTTAAAATCTTGTCCTCCACCATTCGACTCTGGCGCGCTCACGCAAGAAAGTGCTGGTTCAGCACAGAGAGTGCCACACATGGGCGAGGAAGAGACTGCACACAAACCTTACTCGTCTACCGTCAACGTGCTATATCTAAGCAAGATTCGAAAACTAGGTGACCTTTAGGAACCACTGGCATAATATATTAGTTATTTTATTCATATAACATATTTGCATATCAGTATTGCGCCAGTGTTGTTGTGAGATGTGTCATGACTGGTCTTTCTAGCTTTCTAAACAGGGACATACCACAGACTTCCATTGTTTCACATAGAGCTAGGCTAATTAAAATACTAATTATCCAAATTCACATGCTGACAATATTTACTTTTTATATAATAGCCTACTGTTACAATGACAATTACTGACGCCCCTGGAAGTCCCCAAATGAAAAAAAGAAAAAAGTCTATAGTGTCAGTCAACCAATGACTAACTCCTAACTCTATTCTAACTTTATTTATTTTCATTCACTTATTTTTAATAAATATCACCAAATGTCTACAAAAGGACGTTTTGATCATATTTAGCTTATAGCATTGAACATATAGGCTAGAGATTTCTCCTTCAACCCTGTGAATCTTGTGAGGAAGTTTCTGATAAGCTGTTTTTATTGGGACAAAACTGCTGAAAAATGCACACATTTTCTTTTAAGTTGAATACACTTTTTGGAGACATCTTCAAAAATAAAAATGCTTGATGAAGAGACACATTCATGTCTTAATTCAGAGCATGTTCACTGGTTAGCAGGAGTTCATCTCATCACACATGGACGATGGTCCCTCTAGTGGTGCAGACACGTGTGCTCGAAGCTTCTGCTTTATGTTATCTGCTAGCTGCTAAGTTAACAGATTATAAAACCTTCTGAAGACCAGTAGCTATTACACACATGATTCCATCAAATACCTTCCTTTTGACTCCCTCAGGGTTCCAGGTCACACGCTTTTTTCTTTAATTCCCCATTCAGATTATTATTTGTCCACTATTTGCATTAATAGGCCACTTTATCTTGTCAAATGACTCCGTCTCCACACCACGTGTGCAAAACAGCTTTATCTTTGACTCTAAGGTCGCCAAACAGTCTTTGGAGCTTAAGGTTAATGCTTGGGAAAATGTGCATAAAACTATACCATTAAGCATTTTAAAACACTCGGAAATCGTCTTTAATCATCCTTGTTTAAGGGGACATGTGTCGGCTGGATTGCTGTTTCCCCGCTCCGGTCTTTTGTTGAAGGCTTAAATCCTTTGACCCAGTGACCCAGTCTAGTGGCTTTCTCTTGTTCTTTATCAGATTGCCACACCGATCGCTGTTAAGACTGTGTGGCCTTAAGTCACGAATAAGGATTTGAGCAGAAAAGTTGCAGATAAGGGGTATTTGAGAAGCATTACAACACTCTGAATACTTAACACACTGTATCAAATGTGAATGTATTTACAATACAGAATATGTAAGAGCTTATGTCTTAATTACACATTCTAGGCAAGATGTAAGAAGGGGAGACCAGGGTTGGTGGAATATGGGTTAATATTTTGGTTCATTATTGCATATAACACACTATATCAATACATTAAAAGATCAAAATGACGGCAACTATGGAGAACAACCAAAAACAATCCTAGTAAATCAATTAAAAATAGAAAAGAAATGCAGAGAAAGACATAAAAAATATATGAATCAGTTTAATAAAAGAAAAGTTCGAAGAATTTTGGTATCTAAATAATGCTATAGCAGGCTGAGATCATTACTGAGAAGAGTGTAAGCCAGGAAAATCGGCACATTGGTTTTGGGGTTGGATGGCAACTGTAAAATAATTGATCATAACCGCACACACACACACACACACACACACACACTCACACACACACACATGCACACGCACACGCACACGCACACGCACACACACACACACACACACACGTGTAGATATTGAGAGGGATACGTCAGTATTCAGAATAGCGGTCAACCAATGTGTTTTTATTAATGAATTAATTTATTTTAAATGGATGATGCTTAAAATATTACATTTGATGTAAATTAAAATGATTAAAAAGTGTGCATGCAAAAATGCTTGAAATGAAAGCAATTAGAATATCAATCACAAAAATAATTACATCAAACATATCCGTATTGAGTAGTGTTTCTTTAGTTTAAAATAAGCATTTTTTATCTTAAAACAAATCCTTTTAACACTGTGCCAACCAGTGCTTGGACATTTGCACAACATAGCTGTGGTCATAAATCAATATATTTCCTAAACATTTTATGATAATTAATTCATCTTTTTTTCCCCAATGACTTTCATTTGCACAAACAGATTTATTAATTCATTGCTTTTTTTTAAATCCAAAAATAAACCCATCTTTAAATCAAGTATAATATAATATATAAGTATCTAACATCTTGTGAATTTGTAAAATTACAAGTTATTATAAAATAGTTTTGATGAAGTCGTGGTATTGAATAGTCTTATAAATAAATAAATCACATCTGAAGATGTAACACTAACAATACATACAGTACAGTGATTTTGAATAATGTGATGCAGCATTTAAGTGGTTTGGAGGACCACTGGTGGGTCATCCGTGTGGGTTTCAACGAGACAGTTTTTCATGGGCTGACGAACCTGAGATTGACCAAAACTCAAGCATTCTCAGGTTGGACAGTCCTCGAAAGCACTGCTCATCCAGGATGGTCAGATCATACTGACCACAGATTACATGCATCATCTACATTGTCTAAAAAAAAGGAAAAGAAGTAATAAATAAGAAAAAAATATTAGCAAAATCTAGACCTGCCAAATTGAATCAAAATACGTGCATCAATTTCATACACAGTAAATGATGAGAATAATTGCATATTTTCTTTCTTGAATGCAGGAAAAACATCGTCATTTACAACCACAGGAAAATATAGAACGCTGAATGAAATAAATGGGAAACACATTTAAAATCACACTTGTGAAAGTTACTAAATATCTCCTACAATTTCCATTTGACCAGTATGTAAACATAAATCCAATCCCATGTGGAACACTGAAAAGTGTAATATTAGCATGATTTCGGCAATTTTCAGATTGTGACCATTTCAGGTACGTGAAGCAAACTTTGAACACTCAACATCACGTTTACAAAAACACATTGACCAAATCTTAAGAAATCTCATAGAAATATCCACCACAATAAGTACTTCATATACTGTGTGCCCTACTACATAACCAAACAAATAGATTGAGTAAATCTTTTTAGACTCATCATTGACAAGACCCTACCCTTACAGTATCTATCATGCTGTACTCTATGCTATATAGTATATCACGATGTGCCAACTTTCGCGCCTTTCCAGCTGGAAATGGCCACTGAAACGTTTACCTTGCAACATCCATAACATCTAAACAGCTACATACATAAAATATGAATTGTTCATTACTCTGAAGCAAAAACAAAGCGTACGGTCCAATGCAATTATTACATTACAGCTACTTAGAGGCAATTAGCCCATCCGTGTCTGACTGTAATGGCCTCGTGGCTTTATAGAACAACACCGCTTTAACCCTCCTTATCTCTCAAAGATCAAAAACCCATAAAACACGGCTCCTACCAATCACTTTTGACACCAGAATGATGTTCAAAATCATGAAATCTTATGAAATGACTCACGGATGCATTGGTTGACCTCATCAAAAAAAATATAAAGGTAAATATTCATGCACAAACATCTTCCCACATGTAGTTCAGGCTCCAAGAAGTCCTGGATTTCTTACTGTACATTTAATTCGGCATTCATTGAGGGCTGGTACACGCAGCTATGCAAAACACTCACCTCTGCCTTACCTACACAGACGTTCAATTGCTCCTCATCACTCCACACTGAGAGAGGATTTTGAGGCTTTCAAAATATGCGCTGAAGCCCTCAATTCAAGCCGGACCATCAGGCTGATGCTCACACACTCGCTCCCTCCAGTGTTGTGACCTGCAGGGCCCTCAAGAGCTGCTGGAGATGCTATAGCGTTCTACACATGAGCAAAGCGCCTCCTTCCTGTTTGTCACTATGAACAAACTTGTGGTAAACTTTCCATGACATCTCAATATTGAGGGCCACTAGAGCACGTTTCATTCATCTCAACCGCTCCTTTTTTAAAAGTCTTATGTGACGTGGTAATTGTTTTATGACAGAGGAAGAGCACGATTATAGTTTTTCTGAAATGAAAATTTGAGAAAAGTGGTTGCAGGTAGTTTTAAACAATGCTTAACTTTGACTTGTGTCTCCGCTTGTTCATTTGAACCAGGCTGATTATAATGAGTCATATCAACCAAAAGCTGAATTAGTCACTTACATTAATATCTTAAAAAAGACAAACGTTCTCAGTTTGTAGGACGTACACTTCACAGAAGCTCTTTTAAACATTCATTCCGTGTTGCGCGTTGAATTAAAAGGTCAGCTGATCTTTTAGTGTAGACTACACTGAGAAGAGTAGTTAGTTGATATTATAGTGTTGACTATCATAGTTATAGAGTTAATTATGGAAACTGATGAAAGATTGCTAGATTAGTTTCCATATCGAGAGGACAACCACAGCATCCTTCCTGTGTGTTTGAGACATGAATGAGTTTCATTCCCGCTGTTGGTATTACAAAAACGAGGCAAAATGCATACAAAATACAAGAAAAACGAGGCAAAATGCACACAAAATACAAGAAAAACGAGACAAAATGCACACAAAATACAAGAAAAACGAGGCAAAATGCACACAAAATACAAGAAAAACGAGGCAAAATGCACACAAAATACAAGAAAACCGAGGCAAAATGCACACAAAATACAAGAAAACCGAGGCAAAATGCACACAAAATACAAGAAAAACGAGGCAAAATGCACACAAAATACAAGAAAAACGAGACAAAATGCACACAAAATACAAGAAAAACGAGACAAAATGCACACAAAATACAAGAAAAACGAGACAAAATGCACACAAAATACAAGAAAAACGAGGCAAAATGCACACAAAATACAAGAAAAACGAGGCAAAATGCACACAAAATACAAGAAAACCGAGGCAAAATGCACACAAAATACAAGAAAAGTGCCATAAAAGTCTAATTCTACATTAGTACATCTCTTCAAATCTCTGGAGAGTTTTTGATTGGAAAATTCATTGATGGTGGAATTCTCAGACATCAGATGTTATTAATGTTCTCAAAAGACAAACAATGTACATAGAAGATCAACTGGCTATTGCAATTAAAGTGTTAAAGAAATGCTGTATCACCGTACAAAAGTCTGGGGTCGGTGGCGAATGAAACAGTATTTTGTGTTTATCAGGGTTGCATTTATTTGATCAAAAATACAGTCAAATCAGTAATATTGTGAAATATTATTACAATTTAAATTCACCGTTTTCTGTTTGAATATATTTTAAAATGTAATTTATTCCTGTGATGTAAAGCTGAATTTTCAGCAGCATTTCTCCAGTCTTCAGTGTCACGTGATCCTTCAGAAATCATGTTATTTGTATCCAATACCTAGTGTCTAATATTTTTGGTCTCAAGAAACATTTTATCAACGCATTTTTTTTCAGATTATTGGTTGTTTTACTGTCACTTTTGATCAGTTTAATGCATCCTTGCTGACACCAAAACGTACTAAAAAAAAAAAAAACAAAAAAAAAAAAAAAAAAAAAAAAAACTTACTGATCTCAAAAATTTAAAACAATACTGTATGTATATGCATATTTATATTTACACACATACATAGCACTAACAGGAATCATTACACGAAGCTCATCACAATTATCACACTGCCATTTCAGTTCAATTAAATCAGATAAATCAATAAATGAGCATGAAACACTGACTTGAGTTTAAATGAATTTATTATGCAAGGTGAAACAGACTGTGGATATGAGAGACTGTTATCTAGAACATCGGTTGCCGGGGACAATGGTCAATTAAACAGTGTAGCAGTCATTACACAAAAATATCAGACTGACCAATCAGAATGAAGTATTCAAGAATGTGTGCAATGACAATGCAATAAAATAAATAGCTCCGCACAAATCATAGACTTTTATTCCTGTTGTGGGACAAAAGTCACAGCAGATACATTCACTAGGTCTTGACTTTGTCAATGCAGATCTCAGTGCTCTCACATTAACACAATATTGTTTGTTTGTTCTGCCAAACAATTTTTTTGTATTTTACAACCAAGGAATTTTCTTTTGGTTAACTACAAATATAAATTAAAAAGTCAGCGTAAATCAAATAAACGACACACACACACACACACACACACACATACAATTGCATTATATTTCTATAATTAATTAATTTCTTCAGGCTAGGTACTTTCTCAAAGTGAAAGTGCTCAGTGGGGTAAAACGATAAAACAAAGAGATATCAATGCGTCACCTTAATAAGAGCAAGCACTATGCTCATTTGGTTGAATTTCAGGTCAAACACCAACACTTCCTGTGGGCTAGTCTTGTTCTTATACGTCCTGTAAGTTCTCGACATGACAGCAAACATCAAGCAGATGTCAGCCATATATGGTAAAGGCAGCTATAGCCTCACTGGACAGATGCAAGACGCTGCACTTTTGAGAGTCAAAAAACATGTAGGTCATTCTCGCAGAACGCAAGCTTTTTCCACAAAGATCAAAAAGAAAACTTTAAATGTCTTAAAAATCAGTGGCCGTTGATTAGACACGAACTACAATAAAGATCATTTCTACGTTTAACAGGAGCTGCTCCTTCATGCTTCTGTTCGATAGTTTGATCATCTCATATCCCTTAAATTGAGCTCAGCATCTTGCATCTAAACAAACGGTCAACATTTTTGCACAATTTTAGAAAAACGTTACAATGTGTAAGTTCTTGTACAGAATGCAGTGCTCCGTTGTGAAAGTGTAATTGTTAACAGCCTGTGGTTTGGTCAGCAGCCGTCTGCAGGTAAAGCGAGAACGCAAAGATTAAAACAAAGCAACGCCCACACATTTTTTCCGATGAAGTGGCCCTTCAAAGAAATTCACTGTCTAAGTGTAGCAAGGCAGTGCTTTGAGTCTTACTTTACTCTCTGAAAGCTTGACTGCTGCATGAAATGGAGTACAATAATAAAAGTGGCATGTTGTATGCCGTGACAAGCAGACATAATGTGTTCACATGCCAAAAATACTAAAACAGCAGATTCCAAAAGTGGCAGCAAACACAAAAGGCAATGAATCAACTGCATGTACAGTAAATATCATTAAATAATTCGCATTAAAAAAACAACAACATCTAAATAAACCTTCATAAATAAAAACTTCACATAAAATACTTCAACTTGGGAGTGCCAAAAAGTATAAAAATATTTTATAATGTACAAATATCAGGCGTGATTATCAGAGCGGCTTCACCAATCTGTGCGGATGAAATGATCTGACACTCAGGTCAGCAGCTGGGCTCATCCATGTCATCATCACTCCAGTCTGGAGGTGCATTCGTGCCAAAATAACGATCCCCAAAATTTCCTGGAAAAAAAAACAAATTTTTTTTTTTTTTAAAACCATTAATGTTTAGGTATTACTAACTTTTTTTTCTTTACCATCATTTCCAATGACCATTACAGCACTTTGTTTCCGCAAAATTTGTATTACTGTAATGCATCGATGTTTTGATTGTAATTTTTCAATAATCTTCTAACCAAAAGATTCTCCCTTATTTTTTTGTATTCAAATTTAAATGAAAAGCAGTACAAAAAATATAATTTTCATATCCTCAACTGATCTTACTCACCCCAAACTTTTAAACAGGGTGTGTGTAATATAATTAGTTTACAATATTTCAAATGTTATATTAAATATTCTATCCGAGTTTTTCAAGTTTGCCACACTCAATCCACAATAGCGGCTTAATGAACTGGATGTTCTCTTTATATATTTTCATCTTTTCCTTTTTATTTAAAATATTTACAAACTGGTAATAGTAATACATATTTTAATGCCATGTCAGCATCTGAGGCTGTTTTATGGGAGTTACAGAAATACAACAACAATAAAAAAAAAAACCGATAAAAAGAAAGTTACAACATTTTAAATATTTTACATTTACATATGATAAAAATTCTAAAACCTATTTTTACACTCTGGTTAACAAGATTGTAAAATATCTGTTAATCCCATTCTCAAATAAGTGTAAATAAATATATTTTGCCTTTTAAACACATTTGCAATGTTCTGCTACACTGCAACGCTGAGAATCAGAGTCTGCTGGATTCAAAACATGTCAACTGATCCACCTCCCCTGAAAAGTACCTTAAAGCTACTGCTTCCAAGACCCGAGTATATTTATTACGTGTGTATCTAAATGCCTGAAACCTAAAATAAACATCATGTGGTTGAAAATACTGAACAGTTGTGACATATGACAGGCGGTGAGCGAGTCTCTCTCTGGTTCAGTGCCGCTCAAAGCGGGAAAGCAGATTTGAATTTAGCAGTTGATCATGTGACACACTGAATGTTCTAATCACACTGGCGGGATCATCCAGGTCAAAGGGTTAATATATAATAATACATGAATTTATAACCATGAAACAAATGTCACATTGCTAAAAACCTTAATAGGTCCTAAAGGTAAAAAAAAAAGTCATCACTTTCCATTAAGCAAAGTATAACTGTTTTTTGACCCAGACATGCTCTTGGCTGGTTTTGTGAGAATGGCCCCTTTGTGTATAACCACTACGACAAAAGGCCACAGTCAAGCAGATAAAGTAAAGCTGGTGTTCAGAGTCTCACCTATGCCGGGGATGATGTGGAACAGGTCATTGACCTTCTTGTCGACGGCGGTGGTGATGATTTTGACCTGAGGGAAGGCGTAGGCCACAGAATGGACACCCATCTCAGCCATCAGCAGAGACACCAGCAGGATCTTACCTCCTGACGTCATGATCCGCACCACACACACACACACACACACACACACACACACACACACACACCCACACACACACACACCTCATGAAGAAAACACAGTCCTGTTCCTCCACTCTCTATCTGTACTTCCTATTGCTTCTCCACTTTCCAATCTCAAGCAAAAAGCCAATAAACAAAAAAAGTTAGTGTACTTGTTTATCAAGGAGGCAACAGTGTGCCATTTATTTCCAAAAATGTCATTTCCACCACATAATTAAACATAATAATTTCAGATGTGGAGTATTTTTTAGATCATGCATTTTCAAAGTTAGTAGACAAATTCTACTTAAAATAAACTAGTGAGAGCGCGAGTAGTGTGTTCTCAGCAAGTTTATGTTGTTAAACTTCCACCGGTGCCAAAAACGGCCTTAGAAACTGATAAATACAGCTCAGCCTCAGAACAACTGCAGAATTCATATGTGAGAATGTGTAACGTTATGTCATGCTCTATGGCCGCTGTCAGCTAGTGAGGTTTCTCTGCTACGCCTACACTGACAGACAACCAAACTGGGCCGCTCTACATGTGGTGCCTGAGTAGGCGTGTGTGCCTGTGCCACTGCACACTATCAGTTCCATTAGATGGCAAGAGGTGTAGCAGTTGTGTGCGTGAGAAAAGGTTCAAACGCAGACTTACAAGTAAAACTCTGATAGCCATCATGGCTGCCGCTCCAGTGGACACAGTGCAGTCCGTCAGAATCACGTGATCCTCGCTGATGTCTTTGGGCAGACGCAAATAGTGCAACTGGACGGGAACATAAAAGAAAGCTTAAATGTGCAGCAATAATATGTCTAAATGCATGAATAAATCCAATTAATAAATAAAAGTAAGTGAGTTCATGCGATTATTTAAATATTCAATGAAAAATATATTTATTCTATATTATATTGTGCAAAATGGCTGAAGGCAGAACACTTGCTTCAGTATGTGTCACGTAATGGAAATATGTTAAGAATTATACTGCACATATAATATATATGAATATATATATGCACATATCCCACTGCGTGTCAACCACACGAATTGCTGAAACCAATATTTTCACATATTATTTAGTTTTTTTTTCCTAGAAAAGAAACTAAGTACATTAACCATGAAATAAACTGAGATTTATCAATAATTTGCATCATTTAAACTGATCGACTCCAAAAACTAAAATAAAAAAAAATGAAATAAAATGAAAATTCTTCTTTAAAAAAAAACAAAAAACAACATAAAATTTTTAAGAACTTTTTAATGACACAAAATACTGTAAAACTGAAATGTCTTGCTCAGAAAACGTTTAAATTCTATAGATAATGGGATCTTAACAAAAATCTTTCAAATAAAACAATTTAAAAAAATAAAATAAATTTAATAAAAAAAGAAAAACAACAACTGGTCACACTTTAGTTTGGGGACTAATTCTCTCTATTAACTAACTATTAACTATGACTTTTGCCTCAAACTCCTAATTTATATAATTTAATTTATAATTTTATAAGCAGTGTTGGGGGCAAGTTCCTCTGAAAATGTAATCAAATTACTGATTAATCCTTTTAAAAGTAATCACGTCACTGTTCTGATTACTTTATTTCAAAAGTAATTAGTAATTAGTTACATTACTTGTTACGTTACTTTTTTCTCCATGAATTTTATGAAATCCCAGCATACACGCTCCCGATAAATATTTGTTATTAAAGCATCAACATTCACAGAACACTGTTATTTTTAACTAAAGCAGCGGCTGCTGCGTGCATGGTTTGGATGGCAGAATACCAGCAAAGAGTGCTGCATTTATAATCTCTAAAAGACATCTCAGTTCATCGCAATCTCACAAATCTCTGTTATAACAATAAATATATGCATAAAGAATCTTTCATAATGTCTACAATTCGTGTGTTATAATGAGAGGATTCGTGAGCACGCAAATTTCAGCACTGCATTGCTCAACGCTGCAAACACGTGTTATAGCCTAAATAGAAACTCTGCATACGCTTGCACCTGTTAATCTTTATATTAGTTCATGTTGCTTTTGTGCAAAGTAATTTAGATGAATAACAATTTATTTGTTTTAGATATTTTATGTTTAGATATTTCTATTTTGCGGGAGTCCCGTGAATAATTTTATTCTCCCACATCCCGCACACACACACGAGTCTCAGCACTCGCCCATCTTTTCCCGCGCCGCGCTCTGTTGCGTCGGGTCTCGCGGAGCAGATCATAATCCACTGGCACTTGACTCGACAGTGCGTGTGCTACATCCTTTTTACAATTTCTAGATTATAAAACACTGCATTCTGTCAGCAGTGTAACACGGCAGTAACGTATAGAGACCTCGGCTTGTAACTATACTCTAATTACTATTTTGAAAATTATAACGTGTTAAATTACTACTCCCGTTACTGAAAAAGTAATCAAATTACAGTAACACGTTACCAAGTAATGCGTTACTGCCCAACACTGTTTATAAGTACTAACAAACAGACATATGCTAGTAATATGCATGCTAATAAGCAACTAGCTAATAGTGAGAATTGGTCCCTAAACTAAAGTGTGATTGAATAAATACATAAATAAATTCAATCTGATGTCTGATTATCTGCTGTGTGTAAATTTTAGGTGGTAGTAAGAGCAGAAAGGGGCGTTACCTCCGGCTCTCCTGTGTCCTGATTGGTCTGGATGAGGATTTTGCCAATGCGGACGTCTTTGCACACGGCCCTAAGCGCGGGCTCCATGGTCTCTCCCGCCCTGAGAATCGACACACCCGTAATCTGCTCAAAACAAAGAAGAGGGAGAGTCTTCGATTTCCTTTTTAGGACCTAAACCTTTCTACACAACAGAGAACAAAGACATTTCTATATGACAGAGAAAATCCCGAAACGAGCAGACTGATTAAGCTGAACTACCAAGAGATTGTCCAAAAAGACATTTCAGTGCATCTAGTGGCACATTATATTCTTACCCTCTTCCCATGAAAGGTTCTGCCCTCGTAATCTTCTCCTTGTGGGGTCTGAACAATGTGAACCTGCAGCAGATAACAGACAATTGAAATATCAAGTTGTTTTTGTCCAAGCATATCATATGCAGCTAAACTGATCTTCCTCTCTGATTAAAAACCACAGTAAAATGTCAGCAGCAACATCATGAAGCTCACTAGCTCACTGCACTTCTCCTGTGAGCGTTTTAAGTGTAAAGGTCACTGTGTTGCTGCTGCGTGTTGCTAAGCCGATTTCTATAATGTTGAGTTTGTTAGTCTGAGTTTCCACTGCGGTGGACAAGTGAGCTAAGTTTCCATGTTCAAGACGAGACCTCCATGCCCACACGCTCAAATCTGTTTGCGAGCCGTTATCAGGTCGATCTAGAGATTTTCCAGCAATCCCTCCATTTTCGCTCCGTCTATAACTATTTTCTCACCTGAGATGGAAGAAAGGACAGCGCTCTCTCGATGAGGAGCCGCATTAACCTCTTGGAGTAGAAGATGAACTCGTCACGACTGGTCTCCTTATTTCTGCAACACAAGCATGGATGACAAAACAGTCATGTGTTTATTTGTGTTCAATCAACGTACTCTACCCATTAACACGGTAAGCCTCCTTTGACAACACCGAGGGAACAGGGGGGAGGCGAAACGGATCAGACACGTCACTCAATAACATATATAAAGGCATGGACGTGGCTAACACGGTACGGTGAAGCACAATGGTCACCACCAAGAAAAATCAAAGAGGACAGTACACGCCACGATCGGCCCCACACACCGCGGCACAACGGGAGTGGCAATGACCGAGACGGTAGCGTGGGAGAGTCAGATCAAGAGCAGGGGAGCGAAGGGCCAGCGGGGTAAGAAGGCACATCCCGGTGTACGGGACAGGGTACAGCCGCCATACAACCAAGGCGCTAAACACGACCAGAGGGGGGGAACAAAACAAAGAAAACCGGGAACAGGGGACCGAAGCAACGAAAAAACGGGCAAAAAAGGGAGGACATTTCAGCCACGGCGTGCGGCTGCGGGAGAGGGGCGAGTGGGGGCCGGCAGGGAGTATGAGGGGGAGGGGCAATTTCCACTGCGCAATAATGGGGCACGTGACTGTGCGGAGAGGAGGGGGACGGGAAACTGAAAACAGAACGAATGAAGAAAAAAAAACGACCAACCAGCAAAAACAAACGAAAATAACAACAAAAATCAAAGCAAACAAAATAACGAATGATAAAACAGTAAAAAGAGAAAACAGGGGAAAGGAAACAATACCAACAAAAAAAAACCCCCCCACGTCAAAGCAAAAACAAATCTAAGCGGAAAAAGCTAAGGCAAAAAATCATGCGACAAAAAAAAGCCAATGTGTGTGTCTCAGGCGGGGGGGCAGGGACAAAACGGGGAGTGACGGGGTATACAGGGAAAAAAAAAAAAAAAAAAACAAAAAAAAAATGTGTGTGGGGGGGGCAGATAGGGGTGGACAAGTGCGGCACGGGGGGGTTGACTGTGTGTAGGGAGCACGGGTGGGCCTGTGGGGGCGGGGGGCAGAGAAAAGCGGGGGGGGAAGCCAAACCAGAGACGTACCGACGTGCACCCGACCCGACCAGAGGGACCGCACAAGAACGCAACTAAGCAGGCAACTAACAGAGGGGGGGCCGGGCGCGCAGTGTGGCTGGGGACCCGAGGTCCAGGGCGGTACGGCTGACCAGTCTGGGAGCAGGGCCAGTGTGTGGGGGCGGAACGGGGAGGCCGGGGAGGACCTGGGAAGCGAACGGGCGGACACGGCGGGGTGCGGAAAACCGACGGGGGGCGGCAGCAGGCAGGGGGGAGGAGCGACCTCGGACAAAAATACAACCCACAAGATGATGGTGTGCATCGCCGCGGGACCTCTGCCGGCGTACCTCTCACCAGAACACTGGGCTGTGAAGGGGCTGGCCTGTATGGCAGACGCTATGCGCTCTGTTACATCCATTCCACCGCTGCGAGAGACAGAAACAGACACGGGAAGTCCGTCCCTCAGCAGCAGTGGATCTAAATGGTACTTTCAGTTTCGGCTTCTCCAACCATGACCCACTCGAAGTCACGGCTGCAGGAGCACGAGCCTCTCATGCGACACCACAATAGCTACTATGCTCCTGACCCAAAAATTCAATGTGAAACGGTTAGTTCACTGCCAAAAATTTAATTAGGCTGGTTTTTACTAGGTGTATATGACTTTCTCTTTCGCAGATCGAATCCAGTCGAGTTATATAAAATTGTCTCTGGCTATTCCAAGCGTTATCAGCAGTCGAGCCCGGTGTTGCAGGCTCATCCACACTAAGAAGTGGAAATATAAAAGCACCCTTGCCATTAAAAAAACCATCTCACAACCCAATCCGGGGGGACAGCCTCCTGTAGTGAATCGATGCGTTTTTTTTAAGAAACATATCCTACCATTCAATCAAAAACATAATATCAATCTCAACAATCTAGCTTGCCTCCTGTTGTAAAACGGAGGTGACGTAGGACGTCCGTTACGCATGCGCCGCTCAGAAGTGACAAACGCGGAAGCGCAGGGGAGAGATCGAAACAAAACAAAGGTCACTCATTAGAAGTAAAACGAGGATTTGTAAAGAAGAATGGCAGAGGATTTCGATATAAACCAAGTGGGACTGGTTTTCCTTTGTTAAAGTAAGGAAACTTTGCTTCCTTTCCTGCTCCTGTTTAACAAGCGTTGGTTTTTCACGAGACTCACCGGCGCATGCTCAGCGCCGACCTCATACGTCATCCGCCCGTAACTGCTTCCGTGTACAACTGTTGGCGGAAGCTACATTAAAGTGATATTATGTTTGAAATATGGAATTTTTCTTACAAAAATGCATGGATTCACCACAGAAGGCCTTTATTCACCCCCTGGAGCCGTGTGAGCCACACTTTTTATTTTGGATGGGCGCTTTTTATTTCACTTCTTTGAGGCTGAAGCACTGCAACACCGGCTGACTGCAATGATAGAGCTTGAAACAACAAAGACAATTTTTAATATAACTCCAAATGGATTCATCTGAAAGAAGAAAGTCAAACACACCTAGGATTGTCCCCGGGTGGTGATAATAACCACAGCCAAAAAATTTTTCAATTTTGGGTGAACTAACCCTTTAATGCGATGTTAGAGCGGTGTGCGAAGCGAGGATTTATAAGCATAGAGAAATGATTTATGTAACAGAGAACCAAAGGACAATCTCCAAATGAAAAACTGACCCATTTATGAATTAGTGTATCTATTTTGGCCCCAAAAATATGTAGACACTTTTTGTCATTATATTTGTTTTACATTTGTTTAATGTTTTGTTCATAAATTGTCCTTGTGCTGTTGATTTTGGTTTGACACACTACCATTAGTTTGGTCAGTAAAATTCAAACAAGGTCAGTAGTTATTTTTATTTATTTTTTGAAAGAAAGAAATTAATACATTTATTCAGCAAGCATGCATTAAATTGATCAAAGGTGACAGTTAAGACATTTATAATGTTACAAAATGTGCTTTTTCAAATAAATGCTGTTCTTTTGAACTTTCTATTCCTCAGAGAATCCTGAAAAATATGTATCATTTCGACATGTATCATCAAGTTTTCAACATTGATGATAATGTTTCTTGAGCATCAAATCAGCATATTAGAATGACTTCTGAAGGATCACGTGACACTGAAGACTGGAGCAATGATGCTGAAAGCTTTTTTTTTCGCATTGGACTCTATCAATGAATTCATTACATTTACAATCATCTCACGTGAAAACATTTATAATAAGTTTTAATAATATTTAACAATATTGCCATTTTTACTGTATTTTGATCACATCCTGCAGTCTTGCTGAGCATAAGCCCGACTTCTTTCAAAAACATAAACATATGAAAACCGAGCCCAAACATTCATACAATCATAGTTATGCATTAAGTGTTCGAATATTTTTGAAGCCACTGTTCACTCCAGCTTACAAAAACTACTGGTTAATCACATCTGTTAGAAAGCTTTATGAGCTCTGAGTAGGTCAGGCTTTTTTGGGAGTATCCCATGATTCAATTTCACAAGCAGTCAAAGACTGCATCCTGTCAACAAACAAAACACTGCCTTCAATGTAAACTCTGACAAACTCATGCAGAACAGTCATGTCATCGTTTTTACATTTAAATGAACTGCTTCATTAAAACACAGATATGACAATATGCAGTCTCTTTGAACAATCACACCAGATCCTGCTGTTCTACTTAGGTTTGTAATACAACAGCATAAAATGTAAAAAAAAAAAAAAAATTAAATTAAATCATAAGCAAATCTCCTCACATATCCCAGCGGAGCTTTCTCTGTGGGGGAAGTGACAAACAACAGAAAAACAGACAATGACAACAGGAAGAGAGGGAAAAGAAGAGAGACATCACACACTATCAGGTGAAGGAGGATGAGGTGGTCACATGACTCAGAGCAGAACAAGAGTGTGACAGCTGTGAACGGCGCTTCAGCACATTGACTGTGTGTTTATCATTCTCGTGCGGTCTTTCGTTCCGCACGTGGAGTATGACCGTTTGCGTTCTCGCTATTCAGTGATATTCAATGTTCACTGGTAAACCAAAAATAGACCATTGTGTCACAGGGAATAACAAAGGAGCAAACTACTCCCACCCTGCCTTACTCTAGTGCGAAACCACGCATATCAAATCTGCTGAGAAAAACATAGAAATGTTGTGTGATACAAGCTTCTGAAGCCTTACAGCATGTGGGGACATTTCAGTCTTTCATGCACGCTCAAATATGACGAGCTATGACAGTTTAGATGTCAATGACGATTAGTAATGGAACAAATAAAGTCTGATGTGACTGATCTTGTCTTAAAGAGATCGTTCACTCAAAAATGACAATTCTGTCATTTTTGTTACTCACCATCACGCATGCTAATTGAGTTTCCATTGAATATATTTGATACGTCTGTGCAGTGATCAATGTTTACAAGAGAATAAAAGCCTAACTTAAATCTGTTCATCATATTAAGCAATTAAACCGCTTGACTTGCATGAAATACTTTTAATGTTTATATGAACTTTTTGAATCCTCAACATTTTGGTGGAACAGACTTTCAATGGAGGGACAGAAATATCTGTTTTCATTCAAAATACCTACATTTGTGTTTCAAAGACTAGCCATAGTACAGAAAAAATGAAGGGATTCTCACCGGAGAGATTTATGGCATGCTCAGGCTTTCGGTTTCAATCACGATCCATTTATCATATTGTGATGCATCACTGCGCATAGTATTGTGAGAGCCATATCATGTATTGTGAAGTATTATGCGATAAGCCCTTAAAAAAAAGTCAGTCATACGAGTTTAAAATGGCATGAGAGTGAATAAATGATGAATTTATATTTTTGTTTAAGTGAACTATTCCTTTAAGCTGTGACAGTACCATGCAAATGCATCTTTGGTTGTTGTAGTTTTTGAGAAAATGTCAGTTTTGGTGTGGGTCCTGTTGTAGCTGTCATCCTCTCATTCACACTCACTGACACAAAGGTCTGCTACATCCTGTGTTGGGGGCTGTACTTCCTCATGTTTCTCTCTCTCTCTTTCTCTTTCTCTCCCTCTCCTTTGTCTTTTCTCTCTCTCTCACACACACACACCACACACACACTTATGTGCTGTCATTTCTAGCCCAACGGAAAAATGAAACTCTTTGTTGTAGACATAGGAAACTTCAGTGCGTGCGAGACGCCGTGTTCAACATACTACAGAGACAACCGTGAGAGACTAGAACTAAGGGAAAGATTAGAAAGAGCAAGAGAAAGTACGGAAGCGAGGTCAGGGACGAAGACGTGATAAATTTTTAGATGCACGCATGCAGAGGGTGTGCTGCGTAAAAGCCGCTGCTGAAGGATGGGAAAACAGAAGGTCTCTCCTCCCTCCCGACTGCATCACTGAGCTATCTATCCTCCCGTATTATATCACGTCATGAGACGTCTATCCCATGATGCTCTACTGCTGGTCTGTACTGGATTGATCAGTGCTGGATTGTAGTTTCTCAAACATCATAGCTGTGAATATATCAGTGTGGGTCTGTAAGTAATAATAAAGCTTGGCCCTTTTAATATTTTTTTGACAATGCTAGATTTTTTCATGTTAATGAAAAATAAGAATGATATCATAAAACCAGTCAAGAACACTTCTGGGTCATATTTTACCCCCACCCCCTCCAAAATATGTATAAACAAAACTAAAAAAAATCAAATTATATATGATATAATAGATTCTATAAAAATACTTAAAATACAATGATACAATAATAATAAAGAAATATATAGAAGAATACACTATAAACTAACCTAAACCAAACTAAATAAATAAAAATCAATAAAATACAAGATATCGTTGTTTGATACTGTTAACTAAAACTAAAGCTGAAACTCATTTTCAGTATTGAAATAAGCTGCAACAAAATATCAATATAAATATGCATGAAATGTAAAACTGCATGAAAAAACACCTACTGAATAAGTTTAAGTACTAAAATTACTAAAACTAAACCCATTATACAAGATAATGTTAACTACCTACTTTAGAATTATACTTCTTTATACAATAACTATTCTTATTATTTATATATTTCAATAAGTTGATATTTATATTTTTTATATTAAATATTTAAATATCTGTACAAAAAATTACGTAACAAAAGCAACTAAAACTGTATTTGAAACCGAAATAAAATTAAATCTATACAGAACTACTTTGCAAACAAACTAATAAAATGACAAAAGGGCCTAACAAAATTGCTAAAACTTGCTAAAATTACAAAGAAAACTGAAAATATAAAAATAAAAGCTAATTCAAAATATTAATAAACACCATAACACTGAATTAAATTAACAAACTAAAAACAAAATGTAAAAAAAAAAACATGTATGGTGTTAAATTATGACAGATGGGTGCTTCACATGATATCAATTCACTTGATTGATTATTTAAAAAAACTGAACCACACCAATGCTCATAACGACCAATGTGACAACAAAGAGACGCTGCCCTCTATTGTTCAGTACAGGAAGTGCAGCAGGGCTCAGGAGGAGGAAGATTCCGTCATGCTCAGGCCTCAGTTTGAGAGGCTGGTATAAGTTACCCCTGTGGACTGATCTGAGGCCACTTTTCTCGCTCCTGCATTTGTGACTGCTCTGAATATCATTATCAGTTCTAAACTGAGCCCAGATCAGCGCTGAGGGGAAACTTCTGTCAAGCGCGGCTGTGCAGGCAGTGACAGGAAGAGAGAAGATGATGAGCAGTGCTACTCTACCTGACGCTGAGTTCACGCTGCGCCACCGCGAGGGGAGGAAGAGGAGAGAACAATCCAGTGCAGTGAGGAAGCAAGCCCAAACAAAACGTGTCACCAGTATTACAGAACATGAACAGGCCCACGCAGAATCTGCTTTAAAGGGACTTTTTTGAGCTGATTTTAGGAGGAAATCTGTGGGATTCTGTGGAATGATTTCAGGGAGCTGAGAGTATTACATTCTTACTGATAGCTGGAAATATCATCAAATTGATCTAAATATTCAACAAACACACAGCGGCCGGGAACATGTAGATCTTTGAAGGACGAGTGTTTGAATTTTGATGAAATATGTGGGTGCAGATTCCCTGTGGGCCTGAAAATGAGTAACAACATCATTTGCTGTTCAATATTTCAGTCAGTGATACAAACCACATGACATGTCAAATATTAGTCCACTGCAAAGCATTCCCCATCCAAAACACACAAGCGTTATTCAAACTACTTCTCATGAGGTGCACACACTGATTATTGCTCTAATAAATCACAGAAAAAACCTTTAGGAGGAAACAATGAAGATGAATGTAATAGTCATAATCAGTAAAACACAGGCTGTATGTTCCCACATTATACAGCAATATGTCTCGCAAAGAATAAGAATCTTCTTCGTAATGATAATTAAAAGGATGATTTTCCCCTGAAATTTATTGCATTATTGCCGAAATGACTTAAATAATATATTATTTTATAGATTAGTATTATAAATACATTAACATCTAACTTAATTAAAATGCTAAATAAGTCCATATTCATAATCATTTCTCTTCTCCTCAATTTGTTAATTTACCTATATAATTTTACCTACATAGACACTCCCAAATATATAGTATATATATCTATATTATCTATATATATATATAGATAACTAAATATTAAATCAATAATAAATAAATATTTATTACCTTCATTAATTGTAATTGTAAATTTATTCATTTGTTTACAAATGTCAAGACATTTTAAATGATAGTTTTATATATTAGTTCTATACATTTCATAATAATTACATTCACAATTAATTATTATAGTTAATTATATGTGTTATAGTTCTGTTAAAATGATATTAAATAGGCAGCCTGGAATATTGTGATGACAGTGGGGAGCCTTAGTAACAATAAGCTGAGAACCACTGGTCTACACTGAGTTCATAAGTCAAATATTTCATCTAGAAGGGGGCGATATTACACACCTGCAATTCTTCATAACCAGACCCACCATGAGGAAATGATGCTTTAAAATGGGCCTGTATCTTTGAAGGCCTATACTGTGCTGTCTACTGCTAGATATTAAAATAAATGTCTGTTGATCTTACCTCCTCCAGCTGACTGTGTACATGCTGCACTATAAGATCAATGGCCACCATGTTGCCGCCACCTACAGGAAATAAAGAACAGGAATTCCAACTAAGCATTCCTAAATCATACTAGCACTACTGCTACAGTATGCAATATGTGCACTGTGAAATTTCTGTACAACTGACAAAATGTGCAGACTGTATCCTATAATGCAATCTGCTTGACATTTGTCAAAGCAAACGCACCGCGTGGCACCACGATATCTGCCAGCCTCATGGTGGGCTCGATGTACTGCTCAAAGGCTGGCTTCACAAACTTGTTGTACTGTTTGATCACTCCCTCAATGTCCCGGCCGCGCTCTGTGATGTCCCTCCTGAGCCTCCGTACCAGCCGGATGTCAGAATCTGTGTCCACAAAGATCTTCATATCTAGCAGCTGAAACAGACAGACGACGCTGCAGATCAGGTCATTGAGAGGGTGAGGGAAAACAAGACATTTTATGATGTTTACCTTCAGCAGCTCTTTATCTGCAAATAACATGATCCCCTCAAATATAATGACGCTGGCCCCATACACCGTTTTCTGCAAGCAGAAAAAAAAGTGTTAAGTTTGATTCTAGTAGCGAAAGTAAACTATTTCAGCACACCTGTTTTTAATAAATCCTGATGAAGGCTTGTGTGCGGAAATGCTAAGATTAAATTATGTAATATTACAGTTAATGGAAAAGCAAATGCAGTGTTTATTTAGCTTCTGTTAGTTAAAGACTAGAGGTTAGCTATTTTTTTGCTTGTGTATAACAGCGCTTACTGAAGTTTTTTGACCTTTGACCTAACATTTACTTCAAGTACTTCTGATTTTAAGGCATATTTTTATAACTTACAACAGTTGCATATGTTCATGGCTCTCTGGTATTGGTTAATAGTCACATGACATGCAGGGAAAAAATATTTCAGCTTTAAGTAAGTGTTTTATTTTAATTTTTTGTTTTTAAAATTATTTTATTTTAACATGTTTATGATTTAATTATTATTTAAAATGATTTATTTTCAGTTTACATTTTTATGATTAAACTTTTATATTTATTTAAAAAATTTGTATGATTTTATTACTTACAATAATTTTAGATTTAATTGTACTTTTGTGATTCATTTATTATTTTAATTTTACATTATGTAATTATTTTTTTTATGATTTATATTTCACATTTTTTATATTTAATTCTTTTTTAAAAATATTTTAAATTTCCCATTTTATGATGTCTTAGTTAAAACAATTTGAATGGTTACATTTTTAATTTAAATATTCATTTTTAAAATTATTTTAATTTTATATTTTATGATTTAATCATACGTGCAATTAAATATTTTAATTTGACATTTGTGATTTGTCATTTTTAAGTTTTTATCATGTCATTATTTTATTTTTTTAAACATTTTTTATGATTTCATTAGTTATTAGCTTTTTAATGAACTCACAATCCAGTTTAGGAATATATCGTAAAGTTGTTAAATTATGACTGTTGCCATTTTAAAATCATAAAGCAGCTTTCAAAGCAGCTTCCACAACACTGATAATTTACATAAACTTGACACATGTGAATCAGAGGAGAAAAATGAGGAACATCAAACCCACAAATTCTGTTCATCTCATATAAAGATTGACACACGATCAGCTCTCCACGCTCTGTGTGTGTGTGTGTGTGTGTGTGTGTGTGTGTTTCCACTCACCCACTCTTTCTGCCGTCCGTGTGTGGTGAAGTCATACACTGGGATCTTCACGCTCTTGCCCTGCTTGAGTTTGCGGAGAGTGTGCACCAGCAGGCTGAAGTCAAAGGCGTCTGGATGGTCAAAGTTGTAATCATTATTAGCAGCCTGCAGCTGCTGTTCGGCCGTCAGAACCTGCAGGAAAGACGTCACAGCAGACGCGCCAAGGTTACACCTCTGACTTCAGCTCAAATATCTGGTAAGGTATTTACCACAGGTAAGGTGTGCTGTTAGACATGATGCAAAGGGGTAAACTATGGTAAAAATCACTGTAACACACAGCCATGAGAGGCTAACTACTTCAATATGAACAACAGCAAAAGCAATCTGATAATAAATGGGGAAAATAAAACTTATTATTATTATTATTTTTGCAGATATACCATTATCTACCATGCAAATGTTTGGTGTCAGTAGGATTTTTTTTTTTTTTAAATAAATGAATGCTTTAATTAATACTCATTAATATTCAAGCATGAATTGAATTGATCAAAATTGAGAGTAAAGACATTTATAATGTTAAAAGATTTATATTTCAAATAAATCCTGTTCTTTTGAACTTCCTATTAATTTAAGAATCCTGGGGAAAAAAAACACTTTATGCAAAAATATGAAGCAGCACAACGGTTTTCAATATAAACAACAACAAGAAATGTTTATTGAGCAGTAAATAGATATCGAGCAGCATATTAGAATGATTTCTGAAGGATCTGAAATTCATCAGAGGAATAAATTGCATTTCAAAATATATCCAAAAAGAAAGCAGTTATTTTTTATTTTAATAATATTTGACAATATGACAGTTTTACTGTATTTTTGAATCAAACAAAATGTAGTATAAAAGCCTAAAAGTATCGAGCATAAAAGACAAAACACACACAAAAAAAAAAAAAATATTTGATATTTTTGAATGCTTGTGCATCGTATTAGAGATAATGCAGATGTGCAGAATTGTTGGGAAAACGGAGACACAGACTGCTCTCACTCCTTTTGACGAATACATTCCCATGTTTTTAAAAATCTAGCAATTTAAAAAAAACATTTTGTAGAGATTAGAGTAGGCCTGGGCGATAAAACGGTATTGATATTTATCGACGGTACACCTTCTCCGATAACGATATAAAAAATGTTCGATATAGCGCACGGTAAAGGCACGTGCTCTGAGTGACGCAGACAACACACACAAACACTAACACATGCTGAAATGAGTGCTGTGCATGCCTGTGATGAGGAGATTGTGAGTAAAAAAAAAAAAGAATATTAGTCGAATTTAAAAAAAACATTTGCATTTGAATGTTAGGTGTTCATCAGGAGCGTCAAAGGTCTATTGGAAGCACGAGATGCGGTGATAATGATGTGAGTGAAGTTGTTGCATTTGAATGTTTTGTTAGTCTCGCCCACGAGACGCGCCGCTGCTGCGTTATTAATTTCAACATATTAGATAAATATCGAAGCTCAATGCGAGAAGAGCTTGGAATGGGGTTAAAACCGAACCAAAGCCCTTTCACACAGACCGCATATTCAGCGCAATGTTTGACGGACAAATATGACATGCTGCACGTCGCGTCTCCCGGGAGAGATGTATGGAAAGCCATGCCACGTTAAAACGTTTAAACCTTTAGAAAATGTTGCGAATTTGTGGAGGTTTATTCCTTTTCACTGCGTCTCATATGTTTTTAAATGCAGTCTGTGTGATGGGCGTTTCGGCTCTTTAGATTAAGCAATGCATAAATACATGATGCTGTTTTGTTCATAATTGTTTATGCAATTTACGAAATTATATTTGATTTATATGAGTTAATTTAGACGTAATGCATGTTTTTATAGACAGTTATTTCCTTGCGTTGACAATTTAAAATGTGCTGCATTATCTTCTGCTCATTGTGCCCTCCTGTGGCCTCGGGAGACAAGCCAAAAATTTCCTTAAGACCTATTTAATCGCATTATAAAACATTAGAAATTAGATATTTGTTTATTTTTTATTTTGTGTTTGACTGTTAAAATTTTTTTTGTTGTTTGTCTCAATAAATTGGGTTAGTTTAAAAATACAGTGGTTACATGTAAAAAATTATTTATATTGCTCTTTGTTTTAAAAAAGGTTATAAAAAAATGTCTATAATTATCGATACCGAACGATATGACACATTATATCGTTGATAAATTTTTTAGCTATATAGCCCAGCCCTATTAGAGGCACATATTTTTTTGTGAGAAGGCAAAAACCAAAAAGGTAGATTTTAGAAGTGTATTAGTTTCGCACAATTAAAAAAATATTACCTAAATAAAAAAATAAAAAAGTTAACATAAACAAAACATACAAAAAATCACATAATTATATATATTAAATATCTTATATATATTATAATAAAAGAGAACATCAAAATATGGAGGGATATTATTTTCTGTCTTATTTAAGACACAGTGCCAGTCCACTGAGCAAATGAAGTGTGTGGTATTATCACCCCCTGTCCTCCTGTGGGGCACATGCCTAAGGTCAGCCAAACTAAATTTAGGAGGAACATTAACACACAGGTACATGTACGCAAACACACACTCATAGATTTACTTCTTTGGCTGTGTGTGATTCTGCCTTTTCCACCGCATACAAATGTAATGTTTTCTCTTCAGCTATGCAACAACAGCTGGTCAACCGTTTAAACAAATGCCTAACTAGTCTAGAATAGCTGCTCTGATCCACCTGACAGTGCTGTTCCTCTGCAGACTAAACACAGTGTCAATGACATTCCTCACATGACAGGGTGAATGGCTGTTTAACACAGCTCACACAAACATCAAACATCATGAAGATGTGTTTTAATGCTGCAGCAGAGCACAGTAAAGATGCTTGTGTTTCTCAGCACACCTGAAATGTGTGAGAGGATCTGAGCGGTGTTTACTCTGAGATTCCTCACTGTGCTGTAAAGCCACCAGCTGCCTCAAGGATATAATGCACTAGATAACTCAAAGTGCACTAATGGCTCCTGTACACGCTCTCTCTTTCTCTCTTATATGAACAGATGCATGAATGTTTCATATCTCTGGATAGAGCTTTTATATTCTAACATCTGGATGAATTTCCACACTGATTTCCACAAATTACGAAAATATATGACACCCTGCCAGTCACAATTTTAGACACTTGTCTGAATTTAGGTTTAACTTTGCAAAGGGTGGCAACTGTGAAGAAGCTCAAATATGCTGTAAGATAGTTTTGATTCAATTCAAGTAAACAAGTCAAATAAGATTCCCAAACAACAAGTACCTGAGTCTGACTACTTGGGGCCAGATTCACGAAGCATTCTTAATCATAACATTTATTTTCTTCTTAATTTCTAACTTAAAAGAATATTTTGTATTCCCAAAAACTTTTCTTAAGACTGTTCTAAAGAAAAATAAGTCAAAGAATTTGAAGTCCTGAACAGAAAAATCATCATAAATCCCCAAAGCTAATCGCGTGTGCACACCAAAAGCAAAGTGAATATTCACATTGCATTACTTTTCCCGCTTGAGTTGAAATTTATAAACTTGTGCAGAAGTCGCGATTGAGGCGAATATCGTGCGTTAACTGCAATCGCATCGCCCAATTGGTGTCTATTCGCGTCTTTGTATGCGAGTAGATCATTTTAAATATCATGGTTATCGCCATGATATATCGTCACACCCTAAATTAACACAATGTCGATATTTCATCATTTGAATATCACGGTTATCGTCGATACTAGGTATTTCGTGACACCCCTAACTGGATCCATAAATGATTATCAGTTATATTTGTTATTGTTTGTTGTGGAGTTTATATCTGTATGCGGCTTCTGTCTGCTTCTACTCGCAGCAACAATTAAATTCGCTTTTGGTGTGCACACAGCATAAGATGTTTATTCATTTATTGGGTCGTGTGAAATATTAATATATCATTTAAATATTTAATTTTGTTTTATTGACAAACTATTTTTCGGTTTAAACCCTGTAAAGCTGCTTTCGGCACAATCAGTGTTATATAACTGCGACAGAAATAAGTGCCTTGACTTAAGCCTCACAACAGACCCTTAACTACATCTGCATATAATCAGGCCTACATTTTGCGGACCATACCTAGTTTTACCCCTGAATCGTATGGGCCTTACTTCATTAAAAACCGCAGAACCTAATTTGGGGAACACATCTAAACGCAATTTTTATAACCATTTTATTTAGTTTTTTTTTTTGAATAAAACAAGATCAACAAATATAATACTGTAATACTACTGAACTGTAAATTATTTAATAATTTATACAATGATAATAATAAAATGGCCATGCGTATTGCCATGCCCCGTATAAGCGACTCAAACTCTTGCAGGGACTGAGTTTGTGTGGAGAAGAAACGTCACATATTAAGCCGATTGATGATGTGTTCCAATTTAGGCATTGATGCTAGGGGTGACTGTAAGTGACACCAGTGATCCATTATGTAAACAATGATCAGTCATGATTATACATGATGTGACTTTTCACTGAATTACAAATTCAGTAACAACTCTACAAAAACCTTGTTTTTCATTTTATATATAATTTTGTCCACTCAGCACATATTAGAGTGTCCATTCACAGGACACATTTACTCTAGCAGCGCACACACATCAGGACACATTCATATGGACACATAACAAGAATTACTTTAAGTTTATCTTCAGAAATTTTTCAATTCTATACATTTTGTGAATGCGGCCACTGCAACCTAACAAACCACAAGGTTTTGGGCCAAATTTGGGTCCGTTTTTCACATATGGCGCTTTTCCACTGCATGGTACGGCTCACTTTTGGGGGGTTTTCCACTGTGTACCTGGTACTTTTTTTAGTACCACCTCGGTTGGGGTTCCAAGTGTACCGTACCGTTACCAAAACGTGACATGTAAACTCTGCTGATCACGGATTGGCTGGAGAAAATCGTCACTACCTGCATCACTGAACTTGCGACACACACACAACAGAACCGCTAGATTTAAATCAGCACAGCCAGCGAAGGATCGAACGCAACTGTTTTGAAAGAGCGCACCTTTTTTAACAACCAAAAAAATGACTGTTTCATTGTCTGTTGAGGAAGTACAGACGTCCCTCTCGTTGATAGCAGAGGAGTGGATCCAGCGAGAGCTTGATGGGGCGAGGCAGAATGAAAAAGTTTTTCATGAGTCGCGGCAATAGAGGCGGTGCAACTATAACGACATGTGAATAATCCCGCCCATTCTAAAGCGATACTAAACTGCAGTGGAAACACAAACCGAGCCGAACCGAGCCGTACCGTCCTGAGCCGTACCGAGCCGAGTCGTACCACGCAGTGGAAAAGCGCCAGTACTGTATATCTTCAAGGAATTGTAACAGAAGAAAATATTCATCCATTTCAGCCACTATGCTCATTTCTGCCGTTTCGCTTACTTCAAAACCATTCGGCCTGTCTCCAAAACTGTGCCCACAAAAGACACGCCAGCAAACACAAAGATGCTAAATAAATCAGTAGGGACGTTTAACGCATGAATGATTTCCAATGAGATGACGTGTTACCTTGTAAAATGAATCCATTGACAGAAGAACGACCCAAGGAACATCCAAGGCCTCGATAATTTTACGAGCAACTGTTGTTTTGCCTGAGGCACTGCCTCCGCAAAGCCCTATGGGTAAAAACAGACCAGTAAATTGACACTTGACGATGGTCGACAGATTATGGTGGTGCTTTTTTGTTTCTCCCTGGAGTGCTTTAATACACTGACCGATAACAAAAGCTTCTTTGGACTGGGTCCCATGTTCATTGTACCACGGCGGGCGTCCGGCGGTGTAGATGGTCCTCTTACTGGTCCGCAGCAGCGGAGGCTCTGATTTGCACTGGCTGGTGGTTCGTTTCCGTGGCGACAGGCTGGTGTTGATGGATGGGAGGAGCCTGTCCAGAGAGCCTTCCCCACCGCCACTATAAAAAAAAAATAAAAAAAAAGAGGAAACAAGATACAGTGAACAAGACAAGTCACATCCTGCTATTTCCTGTGTCAATTCTGACTTCCTGCTCACAAACTGTACAAAGTTACCAATTGACTCATCATGGCAACACCTCTATAACTACCTTTAACTATATAGATAATAGGCAGTGCAGCTTCATCTATTTCAGTGAGGAAAGACTGAAACAAAACTCTATCGAGATCTGATAGCAGTGGTATCATAAATTTTATAGTATGTTGTAGCCTCTGGCACAAACAACAGCAGCCCCATATTACACTGAACCTGGCAAATACGTCAACAGTAAATGTGGTACGTACAACATGATCAATGAAACTGAGATAATTGAAATATCGTGTCATCATGTCGGTTATAAATTGTTAATGACGGTTCAGCTTGAGCAAAGCAACTGACCTCATTGAACAACTGTTTTTAGTTTCATCCCTTGTTATTAATAATGAAAACATATGGGCAGTGGTATCATAGCGTGATTAAAGATAACTCACAGGCCCTGAGGTCTGTTCTCGTGTGCAAAGCAAGTATGGTTGAGCTTTCGTTTACCATATTTGATGTTCTCTATGTCTATTGATCAATGTTTGTATGCATATAAGCCAAAATAAATCTGTTCATCATATAAAGTGATCGTGTCTCTCAAGAAAACTTGGATTTCAATGGAGGGACACGAAACCCTCAAGTTTCATTATTAAAAATATCTTAATTTGTGTTTTGAAGATGAATTAAAGTCTTATGGGTTTCGATGGGGAGTAAGTGATTACAGATTTTCCATTTTAGGGTGAACTATCCCTTTAATTCAATTAAAAATAAAGCATGTATTATCAATGAAATCATATCACAACTGAAAATAATTAAATTTTTTTGGGACCAAATATAGACACAAAGGTACTAGCAAGAAAGCTGGATAACAACTATCTGCTTAAAGCCCAATATTAATCCCAAACATTACATTGCCCACATTATATATATATTTAATTTAAATAAGCACATATTTACAGTACGTATACATGCTGATAATTTCTATTATTTGTTACATACTTTTGTAAATAGACTGTGCAATGACTACTTACATGTGTGATTAATAATTACCAGTATGCATAAGCAAACTATGCTAATGGTGCATTTGCTTGTTGAAAACAAGCTCTGGGTTTCTGAGTGCTGGAATGGTTTCTAAGTGCATTTCTGCAATGATTGATGAGTCATGAATCAATGAAAGAGATACAAGATGAAATTGGTGGACGCCTATGAGAGACACACTGCAGTGTGGGTCACACCTTAGGAACTTAGTAGAGCTCACAAGCAGCAAGAAACTGAAAGGTTTAAAGAAAAATACTTACTAAAGCAGACGGGAACGCCAAGTGTCCACAGAAGATGCGTACATGTACTTGTCCATTAAGTAGAACAAATAAACAAAACACGCAGCCTACTCTCAATTAATCATCTATATGTTTAAAAAGTCAGTCAGATCATGTGGTGCATGACTGCGTAATCCCTAAACATGCTTACATACCATGGTTAACCCTCAATGCCTAGACCTTGAACCTGTACAAACTACGGTACAACTGGTAAAACTAGAAAAAAAGCAAGTTTACCAGGCAGAAAAGATGTCTTGTGTGGTGAGTGTGCCTTTGAGTTTCTGTTTGTGCGAATAGAGATCACCTTGGCTTTCTAGTTTATCTGCCCTGCTACAATATGAGAGCGATACCAGATAAGATGTCAAACGGTGGACCCTGCCCTTACATATTCAGAAAACAAAAAAACAAAACCATTGTAAAGTACAGTACATAAAAGTCTCTCTCTCTTAAAGGAACAGTTCAACCAAAATGACAGTCTGTCTTCATTTACTGTATGTCTTTCTTTCTTCTGTAGAAAACGAAAGGAGAATTTATAGCTGAATATCCAAGCTGCACTACACAGTTAAATATCTATAGAATGAACATGTATGGTGACCACAACTTTCAAGGCAGGATTTTCAGTAAATAATGTAACTATATTCTGTTCCTCACATAGGGCTATCATATGACTTGGAGACTTTACATTAGTGGGGACCACACCAAATGGATTAATGTTAACAGGGTTTCTGGGCGGGTTTTAATGGTAAATTTAAGACTTTTTTAAAGACCTTTTTAAGACCAAGTAGCCTAAAGAGAATTTAAGGAATAGACTGAAGGAACATTATACGTCATTATGTTCTCTAAATGTAAATGTCTTGTAATTTTCTATAGATCTCCATTACCTGTTCATTTATTTCCCAAACAATATGTGTAGGGCTTGAATAGCTCTGCTCCCAAACACTAGCATATGAAAAGAAAAGAAAAACTCCTTCCTTAGTATTTTTGTCTTGTTTTCGAGTGCAAATGTTTAAAGATTCCTTAATTAACATTAACTTGAACACAATGGACTCTATGGCTGTGTATCACCAGCAAAGTCACGATACGATACGTATCATGATACATATGCCACGATACGATACATATCACAATACAGGACTGCACTGAATTTCACCTCAGCAGAATTGAGTAAAACAGCTGTTTATTAAACACTGCATACAATAGTGCCATTTCTAACTATTGGCAGAGCAGGCAGCTGACCTCTGCATTATGAAGGGCCTCCATAACTGTACCACAGTACAATAATGGCATATGTTTCATGTTTACATTGTGCACTCCCCACCAGGTACAATATTCTGATTGTTTGCATCTTGTTTTTAAGCCCATAAATAATAATGTACTCATTCTAATATTTTTTAAAAATCATATTTACATTGCTGGTAGGTTATCATTGCACAAATTAACACACTCTCTACAATTAAAAAAAAAAATTAGAAGAGTTCTAAACTAATGCGCTGTCTTCACTGTATCTAAGGCACACACGCTCAAGGCTGATTTAAGGCTGATTTACTCGACGCGTCCGCAAGTTCGCTTTGAGTGCGCGCGACGTCGTTTCGCGTGGCGGTGTGCACAACATTTTTTGTAACTTTCCGCGCAGCTCCGCTTCCGAAGATGCACGAGTTCAAAGCGACTCTAGCCGAACATGCACGTCTGTGCCAGCATTTGTGTGAAACAGAAGCAGTTTGATGTTAAGTTCAGTCACACACACAGATCACGCTGCGGCCGAACTCAGACATTCAGGAACAAACTTTTTAGCGCTGCCCTGCAGTTTTATCAACTAAATAGCTTAATCGCTCAAGAGCTACATAATTTTTCTCAACAAGGAGCTGGTAGCATCATTTTTTTTGTAAAGGAATTAAAGCCACAGCTTCACTGTTAATAGAGAAACGCGGCAAAACGGTGGTAATTCATACATACACAGCCTCTCTCTGTGTCGTAAATGAACAGTTGATGAATTACACTTTTCTGAGAATAGAATATTGAAGTGGAGATCGCTAAACTGCAAGCTAACCAGTGTTTTCAGAAAGCAAGCGCGTTTATCCACAGTGGAGAGAGAGCGCGTGCACATGGTTGCCAGGTTGACAAAGATAAGTAACACACTTAGCAGATATTTCTGTATTGGGGATTATGTCTCTTTATATCAGGCAACCCAGTTGTGTTCCTCTGCGGCCAGATTAAACCTTGTTGTAGCCTATATATGCTCTATTCATTCTTTTTTAGAAACCTCGCATCTTTTTACTCAATTTTAAACATTGTAAAATTAAACAAATTAAGCGTGGTCCACTGCTGCACACGTGCCACAATATCGATACAGGGCCAGCTGTATCGATAAACATATCGTCAAATCTCTGTGACGATACATCGTCGTATCGATATTTTGAACACAGCACTAAAAATGGCATAGGAAGATAAGAATAAGTCTTTCTTTCTGAGAGATGTATCAAAATGAAGTGAATTTATAATTATAACAAGAACAAATATCTGCCAATGGAGAAACTTTAATATTTGAAAACAGTTTTATGGTGAAAATCTTAAATGACAGATTAGACTATATTTCCAACAGTAATATCTAATGATGCAAACTACTTAACTCTTTTCTGTCAAATTTCACAATTTTGAATTGAAAATATAGCCTATAATTTACATGATTCATGCAATTCTTAACAGAATGCGACGAGACACGAAAAATTAACAGGTATTTTCAGCTTCACAGGACTGGAGTGGTGTGGATTATTGCGATGTTTTTATCAGCTGTTTGGACTCTCATTCTGACGGCACCCATTCACTGCAGAGGATCCATTGGTGAGCAAGTGATGATGAAGAAAAACTCATCTACACCTTGGATGGCCTGAGGTTGAGTAAATGTTGAGAAAATTCTAATTTTCGGGTGAACTATTTAACTTCTTTTCTATCAACTCATTAAAACTGACAAATCTGCACGAATCATTGGATTAGAGTATTTTACATTGGCCAGTATTTACAGGTTTCCATTCAGATTTTTGTATTTGCTACGTATTGCTAACACCAAATATTCAAAGATGTCATATTTTAGTTTTACAGTGTTTACATTAAAACATGCCAACCCTGAAACAATACCTAGACATTGGTTGAAAATGTTCTGCTTCATTATTATTGTTCTCTTATTATAGCTCTTTTGCACTTTAATCTGTTTGAGAGACTTGTTTACTTTTTGTGGTGTATTGTTTTATTATTTAACTTTTAACGTTTGTTCATCAAAATCAACCTGATTTTGTAAAGTAATTCAATACAGTTACAATACCATACAGCAAATAAAAGTTTCAACAATTACCCATAATTTCGTACATCATATTTCTAACGGAATAGAGCAGTATGAACATTCTTCAAAACATCTCCTTTCATGTTTCACAGAAGAAAGTCAGTCATATGGGTCTGGAACAACATGAGGATGAATAAACGTGAGAGAATTTTCCTTTTTGGGTGAACGATCACTTTAAAAAAAATACAGACGTTAACCTAAACGACAGCACATTAGCAACTTCTGGTTCGCATCATGAGCTCACTCAAGGACGGTATGAGAATACACCATCGTGCAGATCGCTTATTCAATTGAAACCTGACAAGATGTGCCAGTCATAAACTCAGGTTCTCTGCAAATACATAAATCTAATGCAAATGAGCTTAGCAAGCAAACATAGAAAGCAGAGAGTGCTGTCAGCAACAGCTGAATTTACCATACAAGTATGTGCGCAGACGGCACAACAAAACAACACAACACACCTGAGGATGCGCACAAAGATGCTCTGAAAATGACTTCAAGTTACCAGGCTTACCTTCCATCTGCCCTAAGAGCCCAGCAGCCTGATATCCTGGCTCCCGAGTACGCTGGGAGTGTGTTCATGATGGGTGTGCTGAGACAGACGAGAGCTCCAGAGAAAGATCAGCGCTAATATAACCACTGGGACGCACGCATACACCGACACTCAGAGCGCCTGCCCTCTGGCAAGCCGAGGAGAGTGACAGAACAGGAAGAAAACGAAAGTGAAGCAGAGGAGAGGAAAACAAAACTGTGCTTTCTACGACGGTTTGGTTTTGTTTTCACCGTCACAAGCGTTTAGTGGGCTGGGACCATTCAAGACAAACCGTTCAGTCTTTCTTTCTTTGTCGCTAACATACTATGGACCCTGCCAACAAACATGAGGATAACCTATCCCGCAGATTATGTTTGGCGGGTGGTATTAATAGCAGCAGGTTGGAAACACGCAGAGCACACGCCCCCTCCGCTGGCCTCTTACGGGGCAGCTCATCTGTCTCTGTGACACTCGGACTACTGCTGCTCCATGAGAGAGTGATTTTGAATGGTGTCCTTAGGCGCGGAACATAAACAAATCAGGCTGCTCTGTGAAGCGGGGAGCGCTGGGTGTGAGAGCAGGTGTGGAGACGCAGTCTCGTGTCACGAGGTCTGTGCGCTCTCTATAATACACCCAAGGGCTCTGTGATCACCATATCAACCAGCCTGTCCTGTGGGGCGTATCTCCACCTGCCCCCCCTCGCGGGACACCCCTCACAAACATCATGATGAAACTCAGTATCCCAGCCAGTACTGGATGTAATGTCACAGCACATGCACTTCCACAAACATACTGTATATAAAACTGAGTTCTGTGTGTATTAAGATCCTTAACTAAAAAAAAGTCCCAATAATTAGAGGTTTTACTATTATAGTAATAATAGCATTACTATTAATAATAGTATTAATAACTGATTATGATAACATATGATTAAAACTTACTATGAGAATCCGCCAAAAAAGATGACAATAATATAGCTGTCATACACACATAAACTGTCACAAATCCTTAAAGAATGTATAATAAAGTATATTATATTATTTCTATTTTATTGTACAGGTCTGTATATTTAATACTTTTATTCAGCAAAGACACATCTATGTTGATCACAAATAACAAGTAACATTTTTAATGTTACAAATGATGTCTATTTCAAATTACAATTTTTTTTTATATATATTCAATTCTAAAAGGTAGAAGGTTTCCACAAAAATATTAAGCAGCACTACTTTTTATAGATTAATTCTTACACCGATCAGGCATAACATTATGACCAATGAACAGTTAAGTGCATAACCCTGATTTCTCTCATCACGGCACTGTTAGGGGGTGGATATATTAAGGCCCAATGTGACATTTTGGCCTCAAAGTTGATGTGTTAGAAGCCGGAAAAATAGCAAGCGAGGATTGAGCGAGTTGACAAGGGCCAAATGGGTATGGCTAAACGACTGGGTTCAAGCCATCTCCAAAACTGCAGCTCTGTGGGGTGTTCTCCGGTCCTGCAAGTGTCAGTTCTCTCAAAAGCGCTCCAAGGAAGGAACCGTGGTGAACCGGCGACAGGGTCATTGATGCACGTGGGATCCAAGGCTGCCTTGGTGATCCCATCCACGAACCATCTACTGTAGCTCACATTGCTTCCAGAAGTTAATGCTGTGTTCGATGGAAAGGTGTCACAGTGCATCACAGTTTGCTGTGTATGGGGCTGCATAACCGCAGACTGGTCTGAGTGCCCATGATGACCCCTGTCCACCTCCGAAAGCACCTATAATGGGCATGTGAGTGTCAGAACTGGACCACAGAGCAATGGAAAGAGTTGGTCTGGTCAGATGAATCACGTTTTCTTTTACAGCAGGATAATGCGTCCTGCCACAAAGCACAAATGGTTCAGGAGCACAACAACAAGTTTGAGGTGTTGACTTAGCCTCCAAATTTCCCATATCTCAATCCAATCGAGCATCTGGGATGTGCAAGACTAAAGGATCTGCTGCTAACCTCTGGTGCCGAAACCACAGCACACTTCCAGTCCCCCCCCCCCCCCCCCCCCCTAGTGGGGTTTCCTGTCTCGACGGTAGGGCTGTTTGGGGCAGCAAAGGTGACCAACAATAGTAGGAAGGTGTATAATGTTCTGCCTTATCTGTTATATTTTATGCACTTCATATACAGGTGCATCTAAAAAAAATTAGAATGTTGGGAAAAGTTCATTTATTTCAGTAATTCAACTCAAAGTGTGAAACTCGTGTATTAAATCAAGTTCAATGCACACAGACTGAAGTAGTTTAATCTTTGGTTCTTTTAATTGTGATGATTTTTGGCTCACATTTCACAAAAAACCCACCAATTCACTATCTCAAACAATTAGAATATGGTGACATGCCAATCATCTAATCAACTCAAAACACCTGCAAAAGGTTTCCTGAGCCTTCAAAATGGTCTCTCATTTTTGGTTCACTAGGCTACACAATCATGGGGGAAGACTGCTGATCTGACAGTTTCCAGAAGGCAATCATTGACACCCTTAACAAGGAGGGTAAGCCACAAACATTCATTCCAAAGACTGGCTGTGCCAGAGTGCTGTATCCAGCATGTTCACATCAAGTGTGGAAGAAAAGTGTGGAAGAAAAAGATGCACAACAAAGTGAGAGAACCGTAGCCTTATGAGGATTGTCAAAATCGATTCAAGAATTTGAGTGATTTTCACAAGGAATGGACTGAGGCTGGGTCAAGGCATCAAGAGCCACCACACACAGACTTGTCAATGAATTTGGCTACAGTTGTCGTATTCTCTTGTTAAGCCACTCCTGAACCACAGACACGTCAGAGGCGTCTTACCTGGGCTAGGAGAAGAAGAACTGGACTGTTGCCAATTGGTCCAAAGTCCTCTTTTCAGTTGAGATCAAGTTTTGTATTTCATTTGGAAACCCAGGTCCTAGAGTCTGGAGGAAGGGTGGAGAAGCTCATAGCCCAAGTTTATTGAAGTCCAGTGTTAAGTTTCCACAATCAGTGATGATTTGGGCTGCCATGTCATCTGCTGGTGTTGGTCCATTGTGTTTTTTGAAACCAAAGTCACTGCACCCGTTTACCAAAAAACTTTGGAGCACTTCATGCTTCCTTCTGACCAGCTTTTTGAAGATGCTGATTTCATTTGCCAGCAGGATTTGGCACCTGTCCACACTGCCAAAAGCACCAAAAGTTTGTTAAATGAGCATGGTGTTGGTGTGCTTGCCTGGCCAGCAAACTCACCAGACCTGAACCCCGTAGAGAATCTTTGGGGTATTGTCAAGAGGAAGATGAGAAGCAAGAGACCAACAAATGCAGATGAGCTGAAGGCCACTGTCAAAGAAACCTGGGCTTCCATTACACCTGAGCAGTGCCACAGGTTGATTGTCTCCATGCCACGCCGCACTTATGCAGTAATTCATGCAAAAGGAGCCCCTCCCAAGTATTGAGTACATGTACAGTAAATTAACATACTTCCAGAAGGCCAACAATTCACTAAACATGTTTTTTTTTATTGGTCTTATGAAGTATTCTAATTTGTTGAGATGGTGAATTGGTGGGTTTGTTAAATGTGATCCAAAATCATCACAATTAAAAGAACCAAAGACTTGAACTACTTCTGTGTGCATTGAATTTATTTATTACATAAGTTTTACAATTTGTTTTGAATTACTGAAATAAATGAACTTTCCACGAAATTCGAATTTATTGAGATGCACCTATAGACACCATTCAAAAAGTTTTTGTGGGGGTCAGTATTTTTTTATGTTTTTGGTAGACATGTTCACCAAAGCTGGATTTATTCGATTAATAAAAAAATACCGTATACGCAACAACATTTTTAACAATTTAAAAGAGCTGTTTTCTATTTTAATATGTTTTCAAATGTAATGTATTCCTGTGATCAAAGCTGATTTTCAGCATCATTCCTCCAGTCTTCAGTGTCACCCGATTCTCCAGAAATCCTTCTAATGTGCTGATTTCTAAATTGATGCTCAAGAAACATTTCTGATTATCATCAATGTGGAACATTTGTTTGATGAATAGAACGTTTCAAATAACAGAATTTATCATGAGTTGTGGGGGGGGGGGGGAGCAATTTTAAAGAATATTAGAAAAGTCACTCATTTCTTAAAGAGAAAATCTTACTGACCCCACTTTTGAACTGTAGTGTACAGTATACATAGCAACCTAAAAGTACATCCAAGCCCCAGAAGAGCTGATCCACACAATCATACAGATGCAATGATGCACCTACTGTAGGCTGTATAATTCAAGATTTCCACTTCAATCCTATACATGTCAGCTTACACACATGGAGAACATCCCAACAGCAGCTGGCTCTGAGTAAATATACAGTATCATGAGTTAGATGAGCGCGCCCTCTGCCGGCGGACTGCGGCGCTGCGACTCAAAGCAAACACAAAGAGGAGCGAATGAGAAATATAAACTATCACTTAGAATCTATTTATAGCAAACTATTCCAAAATATTCTGTAGTTTAAGAATGTACTCTATGTATTAGTTCAAAACACCAGTCTATACATGACCAACCGACCAAGAGTAATGAAATCACCTCAACTGCAGGTCTCGTTAACAATGATGCTCTGTAAGCAAAGTAAGGTTAGATTAATCACAGCACATATCATTCATAGTTAAATGTGGCTGAAAAACGCTCCACAGAAATAACGGCGATGATATGAGTCAGAACACATACCAGCCAGTCCTAGATCACGGCAGCACGCGCTGCGAGCAGGAACTGACATTTACTGATAATCTGTTTGTCAAAGAAAACACATTTTAAACATAGCCTACTTAAAGACCGTATTTTGTGGACGTAGGAGACGAGGTCATAGGTTTATAATAATGTCGAAACAAGTATCTACACCTCTTGTTATTTTAGAAGACGCTATTGCTCGATGCTTGTGATTAACCTGTGTGTGTTGTAAAGTCTTAGAAGCACGCGAGACGCAGCATTGGCTCCCCGCACGCGCGCTCCAGCGCTCTTCATCATCGCGATAAAATGATATCTATGTACAGAGACTAACTAAAAGAGCAGGAGTCTTAATAACTGGCGCTAAAGCGCTGAAAACGTACCTTGTGCGGCGCACAGCTGATTTCTCTGCGCACTCCATCGCCGAGACCCTTCCGTCTGCGCGCACGGCTGACATTGCTAGTTCCCTATTTGACAATCAGCTGTTGCGACTTTAGGCTTAACTGGTGCTGCTGGGATATGTAGTTTCATATGTCATGGGGTCGTGCGTGTCTTCAGCCAAAGGGAACTACAAATCCCAGAATGTAAAGTGTAAAGTATATTTGTAAGTACAGGTTTAGGGATACCTCATGGTAGCGTTTGCTGTACTGAATTTAACTTGTGCTAATTTACTAAAAATAATATCCCAATGGGAAAACTATCTGTAGCCTACACTTAAGTTTCTTTAAGTAAAATGTATTTATATAATATATTGAATTGTTATACATGTTACTAATGTATATGCATTTTATAAATTGATATATTTTATACATACACTACCGTTATAAATATTATATACAAACCTATTATTTAAAAACAACAACATCAACAATATAGTTTATACATACATTTAAAAAATCTTATAACAATAAGGTACATATTTTATTCATATACTGTTTTTTAGAAATGAATTGATATATCGGCTATTTTATACATATACTGTTCAAAAGTTTGGGCCAGTAAGATTGGAAAGAAATTATTACTTTTTTCAACGAGGACACTTAAAATTGATCAAAAAACAGTGAAGACAGTTATGTTACAAATGATTTCCATTTCATATAAATAAAAAAGGTATCATGATTTCCACAAAAAACACGCTATTTTAAAATAAAATGTTGTTATAATATTCCTTTAATTTTATGAATTACATTTTAAAACATTTATATTTTTTCTCTATTGATTTTGGGGTGATATTTGACATTTAATACATCCAAACACATAAAAACTAAACAAATCAGTCAGTCAAATCTTTGTCAACATTTTATTAATTATTTGAGGGGTATTAATGCACAGTTAATACACCGGGGGGAAAAGAGACAGAATAATAGTTTAGATTCAGAACTCTTGCCAACCTAGGTAAAAACTTGAAAGGAATAAAAGATCATTCCGTCCATTACTGACATTATTGGATAAGTATTAATAGATCTAACCGTTTCTAGAGCATCTGAATAAAAGCGACGTTTTTGGATCATCCTTTTGTACCTCAGACCAGGGCCTGCTCAGACTCCTTTCAAATCAAACACAATGACTTCTATTGAGGACGACCTCCGTCAGAATTCTGATGGGTCAAATTCTAACATGAGAAATCCCCATTTCACACAAAAGCTGAAGTGATGAAAAGAATGATTTTTAAAAACTGGTAGGGGGCTCCACTTTCTACAGACCACCTTAGTACAAAATTCCACAGCACACAATCAAATTCACCAAAATCTCTACCGACACTCCATATTCAAGCCTATTTCATGGGATTACAAGTGCACTAAATACAGAAATACACACCTACACACATTCATGCTCTCTCTCTCTCACACACACACGGTGTATAGCGTTTTGGACAAAAGGACATTTTCAACATGTACTTTGACCTGTATAGAAAAGCGCAAGATCATATTCAAATAGTTTAAAGCAACTATGTCACAAAGAAAGAAGCAAAAGAAAGCAAAAATACAGTTTGCACCAAGCTTTGGAAATCACATTTACCGCTGCAGTAGTGCTTTCGACTGCAAGCTATTGCTGTCATTTTGAAATAAATCTGTTGCAGTGTCATGATCGTACAACGTCTGCATATGTGTACGCCACATAATCTAGGAAGACGGGTAATTGAAGCCACGCACAATATTCCTAGCGGAAACTACACGCCACCTTTCGTGTCACGAGATGGCAAATCAAGCAATATCGTGTGACAACTGAACTTCTATTGAGAAAGATACATTCTACTGGGCCAAACTCAAAGCACATTGCTTGTCTATGTCAAAGCAGTCGGTTCCATGGACCCAAGATGGCAACATTACAGCTCAGTGACAGGAATAAGACAACACGGTCAGAAATGTCATGGAGCAACACTGAGCTCCTATCTCAGATTTAACCTGGCATCATGCATGATACATACAGTATGTTGCCTTGTCCTCTACTAATGTTCACTCAAAAGAATGTGAGTCTTCGAAGGGTGAGTCTCACAAACCTGTGAAGAACATGCTAATGTTGCATTTTATCGCAAAATCAAACGACGGTCTAAAAAAGTGTAATGTAGTAGATTTAGATTTAGAATGATTTATTAATTTACAATACTATATATTTTTGGGAGGGGGCGAGGATGAAATATGATGTAAGAAATGTGGAGAACACGTCAAAGTTGTATTAGAAAACAAAATAAAAGAAATGAAAACTTTTGCTTAAAGAAAATGATGCTTATGCATCGAGACATTTAGAGTAATACAATACATTAAGACAAAACTGTTTAAAAATTACATTATATAGTAAATTATTTCACTGCATCACATCATTTTCTTTAAGTGATACACACACACACTACATATAGACATATTTTGCTTAAAGAAAATTATGCTTATGCATCTAGACATTTAGCAATTTAGTATGTTTAAAAATGGTTAATTATTAATTTTTGTTTTTGCATTAACAATTTTTACTATTTAATATTTCTTTCAACGATGATTCACATTTTTTTTTTCAGATTTTGGGATGTAATAAGATACATGTTCTTAACAGTTTTTTGTGAGATTCACCCATAATCTTTTATTAGACTAATGTAGCATTGCAATGGGGGGGGGGGGGGGATTTCAGTGTGACTGATTCACAGAACGATTTTTTATGTGCCATTTAATGCTTGGCGCTTCCGTTCCGATGCAGGACGGATAAAATAAGATCTGCTACAGTATTTCATGTCAGAAACGTGGGACTCGATGGCAAGGTAGACTAACTGCTTCCTAATTGTATGCACAACATTCGGTAAGGTAGATTGGGTACTAGCACCTTAAACCACGACATACCGACCCTAGATTTCTTAAGCAACTATGTAATTAAGATCACATCAGTATTAGTATAAAATAAATGTATGCAACTTTGAGCTTATTCTTTTTTTCTCATTAGATAAATATATTTTTAATAATTTATCCTTTTTTACCATTTGTGACCTGTATGCTAATAATTTTATGGTAATTTTTTTCACGATTTCAAGTACCTCAGAATTATTAGGGTTTTGGAATACATAATTAATTTATGTTGCAAATTATATATTTTTTCAATCTATAATCTTTTATACAAACTGAGGAAGAATAAACAGACACACTGCTTCCATAAGTCACCTTCAAGGGGACTGTTATGGCTTCAAACATAATTTCCATTTCCTATTTGACGTAGATTTGCTTTCTAAATTGGGGAATGGAGGACGGGCTCCCCTCGCACGTATCACACGGATCACATGGCAGGCGTTCGGGGTGGCCCGTCTGCGATCAGTTTCTCTCGTGTGGTGGATTTATGTAAAGGAAACTGATCTGAGATCTCACAACACAGAGCCACTCATTTAAGGTTGGAGAATGGAAGCCTAACAGTGCCTGCAAAGTGCAAGATAAGGAGGGAGGGGGAGGAGGGGTTAAAGTGCAATACCAGCGTTTTTCTCAAACAGGCTTTAATCAGAAGCTTGGGAATCAGTATGTGCAGGACCATTCAGACGTCATATTTGTTTTTGGACAGACGCTCTCTGATTCAGAAACGTTCAGATAAAGCCTGCAGTGACCATTCTGATTGTGCTCTTCAATGCTTCACACCACGTGCTTGTGCACCCAAAACACTCTCACTATTGCATACAGTAACTGAGGTCCACACACATTGCTTGTACTCCTATCAAAAGTGAACTAAACGGGCGAATCTCACAAGAACATGGGCAAATTTCACCCTAAAATCAAATGAAAAAAATTTTTTTTTTGCATGAACAAAAGTCTAATTTTACCATTGTTAAGATTGCATTGTGACATTAATCTCCTGACCAATAAGCACATTTGCCTACCAAATTCTTATTACCGAAGTGAAAAAAATCATTACTGCAATCACACACACACACACACACACCACACACACACACACACACACCATGATATATATATACATTCTATATATATATATATATAACATTATTTTCATTACTTATTAAGCAGTACAAAAAATACTACCCAAATGTATAAACCCTAACATTTCAAATAATATTTTTTTATTATCATAATTTATTAAAAATTTTTACAAACATGAATGAAATTTAATTTTTTTCATGTTGTCAATGAGAATTGTACAGAGAAGCCTGTTTTCAGCCATGAATTTTGGGGGGAAAAAGTAATTGAGCCACTCTAATCTCAATATACAGAAATGAGAGTGTTATCTCTCACAACTCGGACTTTGTTTCTCACAGTTCTTGGGAAAAAGAATCGCAAGATGTAAAAAACACAGAAATGCAAGACATAACCTCACAATTCTGGGGGAAAAAAAGTCATAATTGCAAGATATAAACTTTTTCCTCACAATTGCAAGTTTTCATCTCCCAATTCTGACTTTTTTCACAATTCTGTTTTTTTTTCTCATAATTCAGACTTTTTTTTTTTTCTTTCCAATTGATTATTTTCTATCTCATAACAATTGCGAGAAAAAAAGTCAGAATTGTGACAAAAAGTATTTTTTTAATTTTAATATTTTTTTTATTCTGTGGCAGAAACAGGCCCCCATAGAATTGGGAGTAAATGTGATTAATTGTCATAAAAATTATGTTCCACTGAACATAAAAATTAGTAATCCTAAAAAAAGCTTCATTTACTTTTAGCAAAATAGAATTTAATTTTTCTTTGCTATTAATTTGAAGTGAAATTATTCAGACAGTTTTTGTGAGATTCACCCAAATTTCCTTTTTTTCAGTTTGAGTCTTAGGGGCCGTTCACACAGGACGCATTTTTGCGTTTCCACTGGTTTTCTATGTAAACATGCGCTAGATGGCCATGTGTGTCATGCATCTTACACGACACAGTGATTTAAAAGTTCAACTTAAAAAAAAAACCACATCTCTAAAAGTTGTTTTTCATTCCACTGCCTCTCGTCTTGCGTTTTTAAACACAAAAACTTTTCTTTTTGTGAATGACCCCTTAAGTTTAAGCAAGGACTGATGACATCATAGATGTCAAAGGGCATTCCTATGCTTTGAAGGATTAGATTTTTCCTGCCAACACATTTGTAGTCATTTATTATCATTGATTTGAATTTCTCTAATCGTCTGCACTGTATACTCCTTCTATGTTAAGCACCACAAGCTCTTATTCCAATAAAAAACAACAAGACAAAATGAAAGCACATTGCACTACCAAATTTCAAAGCAGTTAAAGGTTTTAACAAAGACCTCCGTGTGAACTGCAGCAAACTACAAACTACTGCAAACAGCCCAAAGGGATGTAGGATAGGGAGTTACGCAAGGCTACGGGCTTAGACCTCTCACGATTCCGAGCAAGAGACAGGACAAGAAACCATGAAAGCAAAACTATTGCACAGTAGCACACTGTTACAACAGCCGTCGATCTAAATCCAACCCTCCGTTCAGCTGCCACTGACCAAACAATCCCAAACACATCCGAGGAAAAGCAACCTAAATGATGACCAACTTTTTTGACGCACCTTGTTTGAAACCGATGGACAAAAATGAATTGCTTTGAATATATTCATATATAGATATAGATATTATATGTACACAGCAGAGTATAACCGTGATAAAACAGTAAATTAGCTCACCATGCTAATTGAATGAGTTCGATATTCTTTAAAAAAAATAATTCAAACACATCATGAATCCACCGGACATATTGATGTAACTACCCAAAAATTATGTAGAAATGTAACTTCTGCTCTAAAAAACTTCCATAAAGGGCCATGTGTATATATATGTATATATATATAATATATATATATACTATAAATATATATTATAACCATTAATATCAACTGTGAGCTAAATGTTTTGAACCCCTTTGAGTGAACAACTATAAAATCAACCTATAAAAATGGAATGAAAAAACACCGAGGAGTAATAGATATAAGTATACACAAGAACACAAGCACACACATAATGTATATACTCGGCTTAAAAAACACAAAGATCAGTGTGAAAACAATACAAGAGCAAATCATTGTTGTTTTCTGCTGTATTTCATCCCCTTGTTCTGCCATTCATCTTTCCGAGCTTGTTCTTCTGTGCCATCCTTCATTTCCATGACCGAATTGACTAAAGATTTATCCGGAGCGTTCGGAAAGCATCCCTTCTGGTGTTGACGGAGTAAAAGCCGTGTTACTCAGTGGTCGACGCTTTCTTAGTTTTGCCTCGTTTCTTTCTAGGGGGCTGTGTGTCTCTGGCGTGGCCTGGATTCACACTGTCCACTGGGGAAGGGGGAGTGGTTGGGGTGTTGGTGACGGGGTTGGGTGTGAGGGTTTGGCTTTCTGGGGCTGGGCTTACGGTCTGGGGTGGAGCAGAGCTGAAGCTCTGAGTCTCTGCTGGAAAGAAGGCTGTCACCAGGTGGTGCTCTTTGGGCTTTCGTCCCCTCCTCTTCCCAGGCACTATGTTTTTCATGTCCTTCTGTAAGCCATTGCTCTCTGGCTCTTTTTTCTTGTTGTTAGTCACCTCATTGGTAGACGCCCGAAACCAGTTCTGTGCACATAAGGCCACATCAAGTTCAAAGAGGAACCGATAACAAGGACTATTAGTGAATTTGCATGAATTTTCAGCCTTGGAACATTTTAGAAGGAAACTATTCATCTAGAAAACCCTCAAAAGAAAAATTCAAGTTAGCAAGGTTTTTGTGATGATACAAACTTGTGTAGTGTAAAGGATTTATATTGTTCAATATAGCTGTAAGAAAATAATAATTTCCATATGACGGCAGAGATGTTGCAGAGACCTTTTCTAAAACAATAAATCCAACCTGCACATGCAGATTTATAAGTGGGTTAACTTAAGGATTCAACCGATTTTCTGCAAAATCCAATCCCTCCAGTCAATATTTAAAATCTATTCAAAAATATAAAAGTTCATAAATGAAAAATTCATTTCAAATGTCTTGGTTATTTTAGATAATTCTGAATTCTGAAAATACATTTTGAAAATGTTCTGATAATCAGATTACACACCTATAATAACTAAAACTAAAACCAAAACTAAAACATAAAAATCAAAAGAGTGTCTATAAAATAAAAACTAAGCACAAATTTAATGTAAACTGTAAACATATGTAAACTTATAAAACTTATGAACAAATGGAAATAATTAAAATAAATTCAATGGATTCTGAAGATAATAAAAATGTACATTATAGTGTACTTTTTGTTTTGTTTTTGCAAATTTGTTCAAACTTGTCTTGTTCATTCATATTGAACTTGCTGTGAACAGGCCTTAAAGAGATAGTTCACCCAAAATGATGAAAATTCTGTTAACAGCCATAGTATTTTTTCCATACTATGGAAGTCAATGGCTACTGTCACTTCATTTCCAGCGATATCGTTGACATGATTGCAAAGATACTATTTAAAATGAGCTGGATGTTGACATCACTGAATTCAATGATGAACTGTCTTTAACTGAAAAATGAGTGTTTACTATTGTCATTTTGCATTATTGACACACTATTTTCCTAATTAATGCTGTTCAGTTGCTTTGACACAATCTGTATTGTTAAAAGCGCTATATAAATAAAGGTGACTTGACTTGACTTGACTACTGTCAATTGTTTGGTTACCAACATTCTTCAAAGTATCTTCTTTTGTGTTCAACAGAAGAAAAACACTCATACCGGTTTAGAACAAGTGGAGGGTAATAATTTTCATTTTTGGGTGGACTATTCCTTTAACAGTCAACATTTCTTAATACTAGAAGACTATGAAGGGCAAATGTTCAGCTTATTTTGTTAAGCATACAGAATACAGGTTTAGTCCGTGTTTGGTTTACCTGAGAGTGTGTCTTGCTGATATGGTACTTCACGCCGCTCTCAGAGTTAAACTCCTTCTGACAGAGCAAACAAGTGTACTTCCCTACGTCGCCCCCTCCCTGTGTGGAGAACAATAACAACAGTAAAGCTGATACAGTATCAGCAATATCTGAGATCAAACGTATACAGCTTATACAGTTGTTTAAATTATTTATAATTAAATAACAACTACGGCAAAGCACACAGAGGACTTGTTATACCTTGTTACAGCTTGCCAAGTGTGCTTTAAGTCCAGATACACTTGAGTAGATAGCCTCACAGTTCTGTTATGAAATAAAAAGAGACTTGAGGAGAAGCATTTTTTCAGCATTTTTAAACAATTTTCAAGAGCTCTTCAGTTTATCCAGCAAATCTAAATCTACTGATATCATTCAGATGTTCATATTACATTTTTTGAATTGCTTTGGTGCAATTTTCAAAAGCACCTGTTAAATTTTCAGAACTTAGTACTAATTTCACAACAGATCATCAAAGGTGCACGTTTTTCAAACATTTTAGCACATGTTCAATTGCCTTAGTACAATACACACAGTCACAAAATATCCTTTTCACTGCACAAGATAAGTGTTTCATCTATATAAATGTTCATTCACAGTAACTGCCTTTCATAAAGCTCTCACTATCAAACTTTTCATTTGCATTTCATTTTACATTTACTACATTGACAGTAAACTCTGTTCTAGCACAAAACCTTATGGCCATGTCATACCTTCATCATACCTTTTGATAACACACTGGATAAATACTTTTACAAACATTATGGATTTTAAGTGAGTTATGCAAGATAGGTAATGTAAGTGTATTTTCTAAAATACAATTTTTGCCTGTTTTACGGTATAATTATTTCAGCAACAAAGGTGATTTGAAACATGTATCTTGCATTGTTTGCTCTTGAATGAACTAATTGTTAAAGTACTAAATTGAAAGATGATCACAATGCTGTGTTTCAGTGATTAAATCAAATGTTCTCAGTATATATTATACTAATCTTGTTTTGAAACAATGATTTTATGGATGAAAATATGTGTAATTGTAATGAAAGCATGAGATCAGGTTTTGAAAGAATGACTAGTGATGTTACAAGTGTGATCAGTTTGATTTTTTGTGCTAAGAGTTTTGAAAATATACGCCTTACTTGTGAAAATAGTACCAAAGCGGATAAAAAAAACTGTAAGGTCAGAATCTGTCATTGAAGTACTAGAAACTGTTGAAGTCAGTGTTCAGTCAGAAAAACAAGACAAATTCTTACACAATTGGGGCAGCAGATAAATCCTTTTTCCTTCACCTCGTTCTTCCAGCTGTTCACAGTTTCTGGGCTAAAGTTGGGAAGGCCTGGTCGTGTATAGTTGAGCTATAAAAGAAAGTGTGTACACAGCTATTAAAAAATAAGTAGTTAAATGTGTATATGAGTAGTATCAACCAAAATTTAGAAAGAAACTACATTTTTAAGTAGCATGATATTAGCATTATATTAGTTTGGCAAAAAGTTGCAGAACAGAGAGACAAAACATTTCAATGAAATAGTACCTATGCTTCAACGATAAAGTAAATATAAAATAAATATTTAAAATGACATTATTCTGTTTATCATTATACTTTTTCTAGGACTGTCAAATGAATAAAATGAACAGCACATCAATTTTCAAAGTTAGCATCAAGCATTAAATAGACATTAAAAAATGAGTTTTTTAAAATGAATACTGAAACATGAAATTATTTTTTTAATGAAATGAGTCATTGTTTTACTGAGTGAGTCATTCATTCATTCAACCGATTAATTTTTTTTCTATATTTAATCACATCAAATTAACACATTAAATCAACAGCCCTAATATTTTCATATAGTCTTTAATGAAATATAAATTAAACTTGATGCTGTCAAACTAATTGATATCGTAATTGCTATGTGTTATATAAATACTGCTAATAAACAAATCTCAGATATTTACATAATTATATAATTTGCCAGGCTCCTTTGTCACAAACTTATAGTTTTAGCTTCAACACTGCTGTACCCTCTTGATGTCTGGTACGAGGTCATCTTTGATGCGTCGTTTGGTGCCCCAGTCTTTGGCCAGCTCGTCCTCTGCGATCTCCTGCAGGTGGAACACCGCCACCTGAGCCGAGCGCCGGCGCACCCTGCCACTGGGCGTCCTCTCCAAATCCAGCAGCTCTTCCATCTCAGTTTTCTCCTCCTTCCTCTGCTCCATCTTCTCCACCGGTTCGTCTACTCTCTCCTTTGACTTCTCTCTGCCCTTCTTCTGCACAGGCTCTTCCTCTTCTTCCTCCTCCTCCTCCTCCTCCTCCTCTTCTTCGTCCTCCAGCACATCCTCCTCATCTTTACTGTCTTCCTGTTTCCAGTCCTCAGCTGTGAGCTAAATGGGGTGATATAACAGACCTTTAAATACATCTGGATTAATTACTTATCAATAACATGACACTGCTTGTGACATCAGATTAGCACTGTGACATGTAGTGTGGCTGTGTACTCTCACCGAGTGTGTGGACAGGGCAGTGACGGGGTGCTCGGTGCGCAGGTGGTAGTCACGGCCAGCTTTTGAGCGATATGTCTTACCACAGTGCTGGCACAGGAAGACAGGCTTCTGTCCGTCTGGTAGCTCTCTGCCACAGCGTTTCTGATGATACTGATAACCCATCAGATTGGAGAAATGAGCTGAACAGCCCTGTTTGACAGAGAATCAAACATACTTCATTAATTCACTCATTGATCTGTGGGCTGACAGTCTGGGTACAGCGTGCCTTTGAAGGGGCCTGTTTGTTAAAAAAGAAAATTCTGTCATTAATTACTCACCCTCATGTTGTTCCACGCCCCTAAGACATTTGTTCATCTTCAGAACACAAATTAAGATATTTTTGATCAAATCCGATGGCTCAGAGAGGCCTCCATTGACAGCAATGCCACCTAAACTTTCAAGATCCTTAAAGGTACTAAAGACGTCGTTAAAACAGTCAACATGACTACAGTGGTTCTACAATAATTTTATGAAGTGACGAGAATACATTTTGTGTGCAAAAATAAAACAAAAATAATACCTTTATTCAGCAATCTCTTCTCTTCCCTGTCATTATCCTTACGCGGTTAACGCAGTAAGCACAGTGAAGGCTTCCGTGTTCCACGTCCGAACGCCAGCTCATTATTGGCCAAAGCTGCACATGTGAGCAGCGCAACGCATGCGTGTGATGCTGATGCAGGAGCCGTCAAATAATGAGCCGGCGCTCTGACGTAGAACCTGGAAGCGCTGGACGTAAACAACATATGAGAATGATACAGAAGAGAAGAGGTTGTTGAATAAAGTCATAAAATTATTGTAGAACCACTGTAGTCACGTCGACTGTTTTAAAGACGTCTTTAGTACCTTTATGGATTTTGAAAGTTTGGGTGGCATTGCTGTAAATGGAGGCCTCTCTAAGCCATCGGATTTGATCAAAAATATCTTAATTTGTGTTCTGAAGATGAACGAAGGTCTTAGGGGTTTGGAACGACATGAGGGTGAGTAATTAATGACAGAATTTTCATTTTGGGGTGAACTAACCCTTTAAAACAAACCACATTTACATAGTGACAAATAAGCTATTTTTTCAGGAATGTTCTCATCTTCTCCCCTCCACTTTCTATTCTCTTCTCATCACCTTTTATCCACACATATTAATGAACCAGCCGGCTCGGCTGAAAAGACCAATTTAAAAGGATTTCCAGCTGGTTTATGCTGGTCTACTGGTGAAACCAATACAGGACATGTATGCATGCTTCCAGACCGACTACAAGGAAAAAACGAGAGACAGAGAGAGAGAGAGAATAGAGAGAGCGAGAAAACAGAGATAGAAGAAGAGAGAGAGAGAGAGAGAGAGAGAGAGAGACATACAGACAGACAGACAGACATATAGATAAGACAGACAGACAGACAGATAGACACAGACAGACAGACAGACAGACAGACGATAGATAGATACAGACAGACAAACTGACAGACAGAAAGACAGACAGACATACAGACAGACAGACAGAAACAGACAGACAGACAGACAGACAGATAGATATAGATAGATAGATGTTAGATAGATAGATAGATAGATAGATAGATAGATAGATAGATAGATATAGATAGATATATACTGTAGATAGATAGATAGATACAGACAGACAGACAGACAGACGACACACACACACAGAAGACAGAAAGACAGACGGACAGAAAGAAAGAAAGAAAGAAAGAAAGACAGACAGATAGATAGATAGACATAGACAGACAGAAAGACAGATAGATACAGACAAAGACAGAAAGAAAGAAAGAAAGAAAAGAAGAGAAATAGATAGAAAATAAAGGAAAGAAAACTAGACAGACAGACTGAAGTGTGCACAAGTAGACAAAAGTCAAAACAGAGAAAGTGAGAGACAGAAAGGAGGCAGAAATTAGGACATATTAAGGACAGCCAGTGCCATCTAGGGAGATAGACAGACAGCAGGCACCAGTGACAAATTCCTACCTCACTGGGACATTTGATTCGGCCCATCTGTTTGAGGATGCAGCGTAACCTCTCTCTCTCCTCCTGCTCCTTGGACACATTTTCACTCGCCGAGGGCTTACAAATGGGAAACAAATACAATGCAACACATTAGTGTCTTTCCAGAAACTGTTCCTCACAACAGTGCGTTTCCAATCACTGCTTTCTGAAAGCCAGATGCCTGGCACTCTTCAAAACCTTTATAGAGGAGCATTTCCTCAAGGCATCTTAACAGCAGCGTATTTTACAACATGGTATTTGGCCTGTTAAAAACATCAGCAGGGGAAGTGAGACATAAGAGACCAAACTAAACAGGACGCTAGACACCTCAACACTGCACCTGGGGCTGAATGCTAAGCCTGAGATGCAACTTCAGTTCTGTACTGAACAAATTAACTTGCAGACTGTTAAACCAAAATATGTCAGTGCTAATACCCAGAGGCACTCAAAACACAGATTTACTTAGGGGGCGGTACTGGCCTAGTTGTAATAAAATGAAAGTGAAATACACAAATATCATTAAGATACTTGTGTTTCTAAATAAATCAAGCCGTATCGATGTCATAAAATCACAAGTTGTTTTGATTTAAAGGTCAGAAGCTATAGCTTACATGAATAAAAATTACAAACATGAAACTTGTAAATTAAATGATTTAATACATACAGATTTATTCATTAATATGTAATATATTTTTTCAAATGGATTATGAAAACTTCAATACAAGGAATTTTTTACAGCTCATTTGCTTTAGACCATCTTTTAATGTTAAATCCACAAATAAAATGTTTCAAAGGTTTCAACTGTCTGAAAAAAAAACAGCAGAGATTGATTTTATTATAGTTATTTTCAAGGCTTTCAATGTACTAACCAAAAATTAAAAATAATTTGCTGTTGTTTCAAAACAAAGAGGGAAATATATATCGGCATCGGCTACCGGCCAAAATGATTTGAAAAACACTGGCATATCGGATTACAGCAAAAATCTTATATCATGCATCCCTATTTTTTGGTATCTGTCTCCATTGTTTTCATTTTTAGGCGTTTCACTTTCGGTCAAGAATGTTCAATTTGGTGAATCAGAATTTTTATCTGAGTATTTTGTTTTCAGCTACCTCAGAAAACTTGCCCTGAAATCACATTATACACTTGTCGTTCTCTTCCTGACAAAGTGGGCGGATCTTGGCTAGAATAAGCTGCAATGTGGCCCAGACCTTATGCTGATTCTCAAATGTTTGGCTCAGTGAGACTCAGCACCTGGCTCAAATACCAAATCACAGACCTAAATGCACATCCTCATTAATGTTTCATACTGTTTCTGAGACATTTGGTTGTGCATAATTTAACACATTTCATTGGAAATATTGTTTGCAGCTAATGCTTGAGCTTGGCAGATGGAGCTTACATCCTCATGGTCCTCTTTAACCAGCGTTTCTCTCTCATGTTTTTACACTAAACCTCACAAGGGTCACAAGGGACACTATCATCATTATGAGATGTGCCGTTCCTATTTAGACATTGGCTGAATTTGACTGGGAAAAAACAGATGAACTTTACTCATAAGGGAGATTACCATGATTTACCGTGGAGAAGATTACTGGCAGGAAAGCTGTTAATAGTTTAGGAATGTTGAGGAAATTATCACTGTACAGAAATAAGGCTGGGGAACAGGAGACAATAATTACAGTTGAAATACTGCTTGAAGACTGTTTTAAAAGGCATTACTAGACATGAGCTAGACCTTTTCCCATATGTGCAGTTAATGGTTAGAACCTAATGGATGCTTTAGGTCTTAAAGTGATTCTGGAGTATAGAGATGGTGTCAGATATAATAGAGATTAGAGGCCGATGTGGACGCAGGTGGCTTCTGAAGTGGACACTGTATGTAATATTAAACACTGTTCTGCTGCATATACTGTACACACACAGCTCCACTAGTTTATTAAAGGTATTAAAGTGCTATAGTTACAGTTTTGTTTGTTTCAACCAGGTGCCTTTTTTCCTGTGGAGTACCCTGGTCAAATGAAGTGCTCTTAATCTGATTAAATGTACACTCACACTTCAAAACTTAAAAGTATATATTTTTTAAACTGTACTGGCTGGTAATATCATTTTAATTAAATAAAAGGCCATTTAAGTGAGGTTTGATGTTTTGACTAACATATACTGAACAAAATTAGAAACGCAACACTTTTGTTTTTGCCCCCAGTTTTCATGAGCTGAACTCAAAGATCTAAGACTTTTTCTATGTACACAAAAGGCCTATTTCTCTCAAATATTGTTCACAAATCTGTCTGAATCTGTGTTAGTGAGCACTTCTCCTTTGCCGAGATAATCCATCCACCTCACAGGTGTGGCATATCAAGATGCTGATTAGACAGCATGATTATTGCACAGGTGTGCCTTAGGCTGCCACAATAAAAGGCCACTTTAAAATTTGCAGTTTTACTGTATTGGGGGGTCCGGATGGGTTTGAAAACCAGTCAGTATCTGGTGTGACAACCATTTGCCTCACGCAGTGCAACACATCTCCTTCGCATAGAGTTGATCTGGTTGTTGATTGTGGCCTGTGGAATGTTGGTCCACTCCTCTTCAATTGCTGTGCGAAGTTGCTGGATATTGGCAAAAACTGGAACACACTGTCGTATACACCGATACAGAGCATCCCAAACATGCTCAATGGATGACACGTCCGGTGAGTATGCTGGCCATGCAAAAACTTGGATGTTTTCAGCTTCCAGGAATTGTATACAGATCCTTGCAACATGGGGCCGTGCATTAACATGCTGCAACATGAGGTGATGGTCGTGGATCTCGTCACGTATATTACCACCATGGGCCACTCGATCCACAACTTTGACATCAGCAAACCGCTCACCCACTGTGCCATACACGCTGTCTGCCATCTGCCGTGTACAGTGAAAACCGGGATTTATCCGTGAAGAGAACCCCTCTCCAAAGTGCCAGACGCCATCGAATGTGAGCATTTGCCCACTCAAGTCGGTTACGACGACGAACTGCAGTCAGGTAGAGACCCCGATGAGGACGACGAGTATGCATATGAGCTTCCCTGAGATGGTTTCTGACATTTTGTGCAGAAATTCTTTGGTTATGCGAACTGATTGTTGCAGCAGCTGTCCGGATGGCTGGTCTCGGATGATTTTGGAGGTGAAGATGCTGGATGTGGAGGGCCTGGGCTGGTGTGGTTACACGTGGTCTGCGGTTGTGGGGCCGGTTGGATGTATCTTATTTATTACATCTGTGGCATTGTGCTGTGTGATAAAACTGCACATTTTAGAGTGGCCTTTTATTGTGGTCAGCCTAAGGCACACCTGTGCAATAATCATGCTGTCTAATCAGCATCATGATATGCCACACCTGTGAGGTGGATGGATAATCTCGGCAAAGGAGAAGTGCTCACTACACAGATTTAGACAGATTTGTGAACAATATTTTGAGTGAAATAGGCCTTTTGTGTACATAGAAAAAGTCTTAGATCTTTGAGTTCAGCTCATGACAAATGGGGGCAAAAACAAAAGTGTTGCGTTTATAATTTTGTTATGTAAAATACTTGACAATTTTAACTGTAGTGTTTTTTTGACAAAAATGTACTAAATTACAATTTCAATATTACAAACGTGTAATTACCAAAATATTTAAATACAGGACATACAAGTTTTAAAAGAAATTACATTAAAGTATACTTTTGTTTACCACAAATGCTTGTCAGAACATTTGGCAGTACACTTTAACCATATTTCAAAGACTAGTACACAAGTAATTATGATATTTCATACATCAGACGTACTTAAAAAAAAAAAAGAAGCTAATTGCATTTAATAGAAATTTAAACTATGATACATTTTAATTGAATTGTAAATAACATGCAATTAGGTGTCTTAAAACATTACATTTGGTTCACACATTCCTTTAAACTAAATTATTTCCACAATTAGTACTCTTTATAAAAGTATGCTAAAGTGTAATGGATCAGAGTGAAGAGAAAGAACAACACTTTTTAAGAGTCTTAACTTTTCATTTATATACAGAACAGCTGATGTTAAAGGTGATGCAATTTTAATTTTTTTAATTATTTATATATTGTATTTCAAATCATATTCTCATCAGTTTTGACATCTAGGAGATAAGCTCTGCTATAGATCTGCAGTTAATTCGTATAAAAAAAATTAAGTAAATTTGTTCTGGCACCGCCGCTCACCTTAACGTGGTCAGCCATGCTGTGGTAATTGAGTCCAGCTTTTGATCGGAACTGTTTCTGACACTGCTGACATTTGAGAGCGTCCCGCAGCTACAAGAAAAAGACCACACTTTATGATGTCCACCTCAAATATCATGAAATCATGGTTAGAAATGTGACATTTTATATTTGATATACCAGTTACAATGATACAATGATCCGCTTGAAGCAGTCAACTAATAAAGTAATGTACAAATAAAGCATTTGTAGGATTAATCCACTGAAAAGCATCAAAATATTCTCTACCAGCCCCACACGACTACTTTGATTGTTGACAATAACGTGAATTTGGTTCAAAGGCATGAAGGTCATTGAATTTTTACTTTTATTTTTATTTCGTGTGGTGATGTTAATGGCACAAAAATGACACACTTCACTTTTTATAATCTGCTAAAAGAAAACCACAGGAATGAAGTAAACAAGATGTTATATAAAAAGAACTATTAACAATAAAGAACAATTTATTTTATCATGTGTAATAATGTAATTATTTGAACAAATTCAAGGCCTATTCACAAAAATTTTGTCTTCATTCAGCAACAAAGAAACATTTTCAGTCAATCGTTTTTTTTTCTTTATTTTGTCAAAATTAACTTGCTGATCAATAAGATATAAGATTTGGGTTTTCAGACAGATGTGAAACATGCATTCCTATGCATTCCTAGGCTGTGTTTCTCGATAACGATTGACCTTAGCGCTTACAGGGATAGTTCACCCAAAAATGAAAAATGGTGAATCAGAGGTAAAAAACGCTATGAATACTGTTCAGTTTCTTGCACAGACCGATCGTTTTGTGTCTTTACACATCAATGTATCATCACGAGCCGCAGGGTTTAATTTGGTTTTGTGTATGTTTTTTTTGACTCTCAAAGCCGTGATTCCCATTCACTTCCATTATATGACTGACAGACTGGAACGGTTTGAGTTTAAAATCTTTGTTTGTGTTCTACTGAAGAAACAAAGTCACCTACATCTTGGATGCTCTGGGGGTAAGCAGATAAACATCAAATTTTCATTTTTGGGTGAACTATCCCTTCAAGAGCATTTTCTACTAGTCAATTTACGTTCGTTCGTTATTGTTTCATGTGTGTTTCCCAAAAATGCACTTAACACAATAACGCGTAGCTGTGCTTTAAGTGCTACTTAGGAGTCGCTATCCATTTTGTCAAGTGCTGAAATGTCACCTTATAGAATGGCTCGTAATTGTAGTAAACGCTTGTTTATTGAAATGTTAACCTAATGCTGTGTTCCAGACAACTCCGATATAATAACTATTATATTATATTTATTATATTATATTATATTATACTATATTATATTATATATATATAATATATCATATATATTATATATATAGATATCATATATATATAATATCTATTATATATATATGTATAGAGGTAGAGAGAGAGAGAGAGAGAGGGAGACAACATGTTCCGGGTTCAATACATGGCTGGTTTTCGTGCACATCAGCAAGTCATTGACAGATTTTTTCCCCCCAGTCTTTGAAGCATATTTCCTACATTAATTATTTTATTAATATTTTTGTTCAGTCATTTAATTTAGATGTGTATTTCTATTTTTCTGCTCCTTTTAATTATTTCAGTTATAAATTAATAAAAAAAGCAAGTAATAAAGTGTACAATAAAGTACAATCAAATCCTTATATTATAATCACATTGCACTTGAATAAAGTTAAAGGTGCAATCTGCCGATTGTCCTGCAGGTGACCGCATAAATCTGTCTTCTTACGATGCACTTAGGGCTTTACGATTACTCCAGAGCACTCGTAGATATACTATGATTTTCAAGTGCTACTTAAGTTATGATGCTTTTGGGAAACAGACCGTAATGTTAAGATCAGTCGTACGATCGTTTTTTACGAACTTCTTAGGCTTACGAAGCTTCTGGGAAACGCAGCCCTATTCAGTTCATGGCAGAGACAAAATTAATTTATTGACAAAGCATTCAGTTATTTGCATTGAAGCGAGTGAAATCTGTATTCTCAGATGGATTGTATTCTGCAGTGAAGCATGTGAATATCTGATGCAGGATTCACTTTCTAGGTATGTGAAAATTTTACAATGCCAAGCAAAAAGTAGTTTTGTTCTATGAACACTTTGGGGCGAAAATCAGAGGACAATTTCTGTCCACAATTAGACTTCTAAAGACGTCTCTTATGCTCACAAAGTCGCATTTATTTGATTAAAATACAGAAAAAACAGTAATATTGTGGAATTTTTATTACAATTTAAAATAATAGTTTTCTATTTGAATATATGTGACTCTGGACCACAAAACCAGTCTTAAGTCGCAAAGATATATTTGTAGAAATAGCCAAAAATACAGGTGCATATCAATAAATTAGAATGTTGTGGAAAAGTTCATTTATTTCAGTAATTCAACTCATATTGTGAAACTCGTGTATTAAATAATTTCAATGCACACCGACTGAAGTAGTTTAAGTCTTTGGTTCTTTTAATTGTGATGATTTTGGCTCACATTTAACAAAAACCCACCAATTCACTATCTCAACCAATCAGAATATGGTGACATGCCATCAGCTAATCAACTTCAAAACACCTGCAAAGGTTTCCTGAGCCTTCAAAATGGTCTCTCAGTTTGGTTCACTAGCTACACAATCATGGGGAAGACTGCTAATCTGACAGTTGTCCAGAAAACAATCATTGACACCCTTTACAAGGAGGGTAAGCCACAAACATTCCTTGCCAAAGAAGCTGGCTGTTCACAGAGTGCTTATCCAATTCATGTTAGGGATAGTTCACCCAAAAATGAAAATTGTATTTAGTTTACTCACCCTCAAGTAGTTCCAAACCCATATAAATTTCTTTGTTCTGCCAAACAGAAAGGGAGATATTTTGAAGAAAGTTTGTAACCAGGCTGTTTTGGGGAACCATTGACTTCCATAGTAGGAGAAAAAAAAATACTATGCAAGTCAATGGTGCCCATCAACTGCCTGTTTTCCCAAACATCTTCAAAATATCTTCTTTTGTGTGCAGCAGAAGAAAGAAATTCAAACAAGTTTGGAACAACTTGGGTGAGTAAATGATGACAGATTTTCATTTTTGGTGAACTATCGCTTTAAACATAAAGTTTTAAGTGGAAGGAAAAAGTGTGGAAAAAAAGATGCACAACTAACCGAGAGAACCTCAGCCTTATGAGGATTGTCAAGCAAAATCGATTCAAGAATTTGTGTGAACTTCACAAGGAATGGGACTGAGGCTGGGGTCAAGGCATCAAAAAGCCACCACACACAGACGTGTCAAGGAAAATTTTGGCTACAGTTGTCGTGTTCCTTTTGTTAAGCCACTCCTGAACCACAGACACGTCAGAGGCGTCTTACCTGGGCTAAGGAGAAGAAGAACTGGACTTTTTGCCCAGTGGTCCAAAGTCCTCTTTTCCGATGAGAGCAAGTTTTGTATTTCATTAGGAAACCAAGTCCTAGAGTCTGGAGGAAGGGTGGAGAAGCTCATAGCCCAAGTTGTTTGAAGTCCAGTGTTAGGTTTCCACAGGCTGTGATGATTTGGGGTGCAATGTCATCTGCTGGTGTGGGTCCATTGTGTTTTTTGAAAACCAACGTCTCTGCACCCGTTTACCAATAAATTTTGGAGCATTTCATGCTTCCTTCTGCTGACAAGCTTTGTGGAGATGCTGATTTCATTTTCCAGTGGGATTTGGCACCTGCCCACACTGCTAAAATCACCAAAAGTTGGTTAAATGACCATGGTGTTGGTGTTCTTGACTGGCATCAACTCACCAGACCTGAACCCCATAGAGAATCTATGGCGTATTGTCAAGAGGAAATGAGAAACAAGAGACCAAAAATTGCAGATGAGCTGAAGGCCACTGTCAAAAAACCTGGGCTTCCATACCACCTCAGCAGTGCCCGCTAACTGATCACCTCCATGCCACGCCGCATTGAGGCAGTAATTAAAACAAAAGGAACCCCTACCAAGTATTGAGTACATGTACAGTAAATGAACATACTTTTCCGAAGGCCAACAATTCACTAAAAATGTTTTTTTTATTGGTCTTAATGAAGTATTCTAATTTGATGAGATAGAGAATTGGTGGGTTTTTGTCAAATGTGAGCCAAAACCATCCCAATTAAAAGAACCAAAGACTAAAACTACTTCATTCTGTGTGCATTGAATTTACAAAACACGAGTTTCACAATTTGAGTTAAATTACTGAACTAAGCACTTTTCCACGCGTTCTACTTTATGAGATGCCCTGTACATTGTATGGGTCAAAATGTTTGATTTTTCTTTTATGCAAAAATCATTAGGATATTAAAGTAAAGATCATGTTCCATGAAGATATTTTTTAAATTTCCTACTGTAAATGTATTAAAACTTAATTTTTGATTTGTAATATGTATTGCTAAGAACTTCATTTTGACAACTTTAAAAGCGATTTTCTCAACATTTAGATTTTTTCCACCCTCAGATTCCAGATTTTCAATATTTGTATCTCGGCCAAATATTGTCCAAACCATACATCAATAGAAAGCTTATTTATTCAGCTTTCATATGATGTATAAATCTCAATTTCGAAAAATTTACCCTTATGACTGGTTTTGTGGTCCAGGGTCACATATTATAAAATGTAATTTATTCCTGTGATGAAAAGCTGACTTTTCAGCATCAGTCTTCAGTGTCACATGATCTTTCATAAATCATTCTAATATGATGATTTGCTGCTCAAGAAACATTTCTTATTATTATCAATGTTGAAAAGAGTTATGCTTCTTTTTGTAACATTATAAATGTTATTACTGGCACTTGATCAATTTAATGCATCCTTGCAGAATAAAATGATTAATTTCTGCATTGACATTCACAAAAACACAAATGAGAAAATAAGGTCAATGATTATCATTTTAATGAATTTACTTTGCCATAAAATGTCTTCTCGCTTAATGCCCATCACAGCCATCATTGATTTCTCACAGGGCTGAGGAAGAGGCCAGAGAAACTACAATTACTTGTGACCCCACAATAACGCAGCCAATCGATTCCCCCTTTAATAAACATGTCATCATTTTTATAGAGTTGTGCTATACACTGGGCTGGCACTATAATACTCAACTCCAGATGCACACAAGGCAGGGTCACTCACAGACGCCCAATCAATAAAGTGCCCCTAATGGCTCCCTCTGGCCCCCTGCGCGAGGTCCTGAGAGAGAGGTGTCTAATTGCACGCCTGAAACATTCTCCTCTCCGCTTCCTCTGCCGTTTGGTTGTATAAATAACAGAGAGAGAGTCATACATTAAAGGTTTCATTCTTTGGGCCTCATTCACAAAAGGCAAACGGAACAAATTTCTGTGAAAATCGCTCATAAATCCGTTCTTACATAAACCACCCCAATGAACTGGGTACGGCAATTTATGTACAAATGTTTTTACATACGATTTACAGTCAGAAATTCTTTCTGCTTGAGTTTCATGAATAAGGCTTTGTCCTTCTTCATATGGAAGAGCTTGAGCACATCTGCCACATTACGTTTGATGTGTTTAGAAAACTGAGACAGATGTTGTCTTCTTTAGAGGAACGCGGTCGTAAGAAGACTCCACATGGGACGCTTGGGTAACCAATAACTGAGGTACAAGACCTTAGAATTAGGGAATTGCGGTCAATATCTTAAGAAAGGTAAAAAGTTTCTTAAACAGAGACCAATGTGTTTGATTCAAGGGTAAAGTAAATCATTCTGTGCCACTGGCACCACCAAAATAATGACTGTTTTCAAATAGCAAACAAGAAAAGTGTTCAGGAAACCTAACGGATAAAGAAACTCCATTGATGTAAACTCCATTGGCTGGGCTAGTTGGGATGCCCAAAGCAACCTTATCTTCACCTTTAAACAAATCTGTCCACTGAGAATCTTGAGAGTAATTTATAAAATAATGTGTTCCTCTAAGCCTACGCTAGTGCTGTAATAATGACAATAGTGTGTTTCAGAGTGACCTCTGACCTTCTGACAGATCTCCATGTGCTTCTTGAGACCGTGGACGGTCTTGCGAGTGACAACAGAGCAGGTGGGACAGACCACTTCCCCTCTCTCAGAGATGGTGTTCTGCCACTGGGCTTCAGCAGGGGGAACTGAGACAGAAAGATTAAGATAAAACACATTTAATTAAAATTACATTAACGTAAGTTACACCACTGTTTCACAGTTTGGGGTCGGCAAGGTTTTTATGTTTTTGAAACATGGCTCACTAAGACTGGACTTCTTTATCAAATAAATAATAAATAATACAATCCAAATAGTATTTGAAAATTTTTATAGTTTAAAAGAACTGTTTTCTATTTAAATACTATTTAAAATTGATTTCTGTGATGCAAAGCTGAATTTTCAGCATCATTACTCCAGTCATCAGTGACACATGATCCAATTATTATCATGCTGAAACAAAAATATCTTTGTGGGGAAACCATGATAACCATGATTCTTGATGAATAGAAAGTTAAAAAGAGCAGCATCTTTTGTAATTTTACAATTGCATTTACTGACCATTTTAATTAATTTTGCATAAAAGTATGGTGAACCTCATTCTTTAAAATAAATGCTAAATAAATAAATAGATAAATAAATAAATAAAAACATACTGACCCCAAAACTTTCAAACGGTAGAGTACATTTCTATATTATTTCATATGCATTACAATTATTTATTTTTTTGAGTTTTTAACTTTATTTCATAATAGTACTATTTACTTGACTTGTACTATTATTAGTACTATTTTGCACTATTTTGCTTTATTTGAGCTATTTTGCACTGCTTTGGCAGTACAAATGTACTGGCTGATTTTATTCATGCAAACATGCAGGCAGAGCAGAGAGAGAGACCTGAACTGATAGCAGCAGTCTCTTTTCTGGTGGGAGCTTGAACTGACTGCTTCCTCCGGGACTCCTTGGTGAACAGAGCCCCTTCCGCCCTCTTCATCCGACCTGCTTTCAACTTCTCCTCCACCTTATTCATTCCTGTACAACACATAACAAATTACATTCAGGGAAAGCAGAGACCTCACAAGTCAAAAAAATAAATGTATGACTAAAAAAAAGAACAAACAAAAGAGAAATGAGAAAATGAAACTCTCAAACTCTCTTGGTGGTCAAAGAGGCGTGTTGTGTTGTAGTCAGTCTTGTGGTGCAGTGTTTCTTGAACATGTACCATTATAACTTCAACAGGAAATGAAACACTTCTAGAATAGACCTTATAGACCCCCTATTAGCAACAACAGGGGTAATTACTATGAGTATACAGTTGATAATTGTAAACATACAGGGGCAAAAATACCACTGAAATCTCAAGGAGTGTTTATTGAAAGGAGGCCAGGACTAAATTCTGAAAGTCAAAGTCACTTCTGATATAACACTGACAACAAACCTCTGCAAGGCAGTCAGTCATAAAAAGAAGGGGTCATGGCAATGATTGTAATAAAAAAAAAAGTGACAAAAATGAAAGAGAAATTTAAATGATATGTGCAAAGAATGCCTCTGTAATAAATCCTGCTGTCATTTAAAATGACAGAATTTGTTATTCTGGTAACACTTCACCATAAGGCTACATTAGTTAACATGAACTAACAATGAACGATACTTCTAAAGCAGGGGTGTCATACTCCTGGAGGGCCCGGAGCCCTGCAGAGTTTAGTTCAACCCTGCTCAAACACACATACCATGTAGTTTTCAAATACGCCTGAAGGACTTGATTAGTTGGTTCAGGTGTGTTTAATTAGGGTTGAATCTAAACTCTGCAGGGCTCCGGCCCTCCAGGAATTGAGTTTGACACCCCTGCTATAAAGCGTTTAATGACCTTCATTATGTTGAGATTTACATGTACTAATACATTATTAAAAACAAGTTGTATCTTTTAATATTAGTTAATGGACCTAAGCTAAAATAACAATGAACAATTGTATTTTTATTACGATTAATAAATACTGTAACAAATGTATTACTCATTGTTAATTGCATTAACTGATGTTCACTAACAGAACCTTACTTGCTGTTCTTTATTCTAGGTCTATAAGAGTTACAAATATCAGATAAAATATGGGTTTAGAACCTGAAACAACAACTACATTGAAGTCCATGGAGAACTTCTTCATTTTTGAGACAGAAGATGGACTGGTTCAATACCAAAAGCCTTAAATATCGAGAAATTCTGAAGATTCTCTTCAAGGCATGTCATAAAGCATGAAGCAAGGTCTGATGTAAACATTTCGTTTGTGATTGTACAGCCCTATTGGGCCTTTTGGCGCAGCTGCACTTCTGGGCTTAGTGGGCCCCAAGATGCAGCTCCACCTCTGGGTTTAGTGGGTCTTGTGGTGCAGCTCCAGCTCAAGGCTCAGAGGGTTGCGTTTCTGTGCTCTGTGTGTCCCAGCAGTATGTCTACTATTTAGCCATTTACCAATACTGTTATTAAATATTTACAGATTTTTCTATTTGAGGTTGATTGATGTGTTTTGTTTTTAACTGCCATACAGCTTCACTGATTCAGTTTTATACATATGGATGGCACACTGTGTTTAATTTTATTGCTACAAAAAATGTGCCCTAATAAATCCCCCTCAAAATTAAATCCAGAGGGCAAATATTGGCTCTTAATAAAAAATGTAGTTTACTGGCTGGAAGAACAGATGTGAGGATAGGAAGAGTGAGTTTACTAACTCACTGTGTGGATGAAAATGAAAACAGCTTCAAAAATGGACATACTAATCCTTTTCACATAAAATGCAAAAAGTAAAGGGTTAAAATGAGTCTTTAGCAATAATAATTAACTTAATTATTACTTCAAATTAATTCAGACTTTGAGAACAACAGAAGTCATGGTAAGTCTCCACCGTTTTCTAAAAACGTGTGTTTGTGTTACCTTTCAAACCGAATGTTCCTGAAATAGACGGCTGCTCCCCGGTGAACTTCTTTGGAGTTTTCTGCTTCCTCCCTGGCTCAAATGGAGAAGAACAACAACAAGAGGTCAAACATCTCAATAACAAGGCAAAGAGATACATTCATGACTACATGCAGTGCTAAACAACAATGCTCATGAGCTTCAGCTCTAAGTTACTGATGCTCAAACTTCAGCACAACAAAGGAGAATAAGCATCTGCTGCGGTTCCTCCGGTGGAGAAACTGACACAGCTTCATGAACCGGTCATGGGAGCAGAGAGCGGATATGTTACATGTCTCCGTTTGTATGTGTATATGTGTTTGCATAGTCTTTGACTGTCAGCTTATGTCACACAAACACAGCTGCTCTAGCGCATTATTCCTGACATTTCAGACATGGACCACCACACTGTCCTCGCCCACCTTCACTGTAAAAATTATTGTGATTTTAACAGTAAAAGGCTACAGTAAAAACCTGTTAAATGGTTAACGGTGCATTCCCCTACTATATACGGTGAAAAACTGTTTTGGACATTACATGTAATTTTACGGTATTATACCATTTTTGGAAGTGAAAAATACTGTTTAATTTACAGTTAATAACCGTAAATTGACATTCCAAGAATTCCCTGCTTTACATTTCAAATTTCAAATTTTTTTTTTTTTGTTGAAATAACTATGTTTCTTAGTTTTTTCTTATCAGTTTTGTATATTCGGGTTGTGTGTTACACCTAATGTTGTTAAATTAATGTTTATTGCATTATTTCATTTTTATGTGTGTTACAATGATGGTGGTTTAGTGTTTGTGTGAATGACACGTTCACCTTAATATACAGTGGGTACGGAAAGTATACAGACCCCCTTAAATTTTATGTAATATTTCAGTTTTTTTTTTTTAATAAATCTGCAAAAATGTCACCAATTCTGTGTTTTTCTGTCAATATGGGTGCTGTGTGTACATTAATGAGGAAAAATTTTTTACTTAATTGATTTTAGCAAATGGCTGCAATGTAAAAAAGAGTGAAAAATTTAAGGGGTTCTTAATACTTTCCGTACCCACTGTATGTTATTATTTAAAAGCTGCTTGTGATGGGCTTTGATTCATCATGTAACTTTCTCATCACCACCAGTTTTTGATGGTTATCAGTGTATTACAAAGGTACAACCCAATTTTCAGTTTTTCAATAGGTTGGTATATTAACATTATATCAGTTAATGATATTATGGTATTTAACTGTAAATTTAATTTAAAACCTAAAACGTTGCTACTGTATATTCCGGCAACCACAGCTGCCAGTTTTTTACAGTAAATTTTATGGATTTTTTTTTACAGTGTGGCTCCCGTCGTGGAACACCAAACGCAGGGATCGGTACCTACAAAGGCCATAAATAGCGGACTCACAGCACGAGCCACGCCGACATCTCGACACACTGCGTCTCTGCCAGGCAGAGACAGAGACAGCAGCCGCCACCAGCTACCAGAGAGACTTAATGACCAGCAGCCCTCAGACGGATCTAACACAGAGAACTTACACACTGCTGCTTAAAGAGCCAGGCCACCTTTTCCTACAAGAGCCAATGAGAGCATTCTGGGACGTCTTAATGAGAACTGTTATAGCAATTTTGAGACCGAACCCTGAAAATGTTAGTACAGAAAGTATAGAGTACTGGGCACTTCATCCTTTTGAGGTTGGAACTACTTTTCTAGATGATGGACATCTGGTTATGCATTATTAACATGACAGTTTGCAGGATCACCCAATGGCACATTTTATTACTTAGAGTGAAATTGCATTTGTGAAAAAAATACAAATGTCTTCGTGAAAATGTGAAACATTCTATTCTTCTAACATTCAGTTCAATCAAACAGACTATTTGAGATCTGACAGATTTCTCCCATTTTTCCACAAATGACTATATTTTCAGTGCAAACTACAACAACAAAATAAAAATAAATAAATAAATTGTATTTTAAATGTATAATATAATTGCAAAATGTTTTATTTTAAAATGACTGATTAATTATTTGAAATAAATCATTTAATAAAACATTCATTATTTATTATACATTTTTACACATACACAGTAAAGTATGTTTTTGTAAATAACTTAAAGAATGTAACTTTTTTTGCCTACATTTTAACTGGCAACAACACAAAAAATTATATAAAAAAAAATGCAATTTAACTGAATTCTAGTTTTAATTTTAGATTTACATGTGTTTTTTTTTTACATTTCATTATTATAGTTAATGTAAAATTATTAAAAAATTATTTCCTAGACTTTTTTACACATACGCAGTATACACTGTTTTTGTTTGTAAAAAATACCTATAGGTTAAGTTTTTTTGCCCACATTTTGGTCTGAAACAACACAAAAATGCCAAATTTAAAAAAAAAATGAATATAAACCTTTTAAATTTAATTTAAATTAAATCATATATTAGATGTATACTGTATTAATTTACATGTATTATTTAATATTACTTTAAAATTATTTATTATACATTTACATATGCACAGTATATAGAGTTACTTTTTTTGTAAAGAACTTTAAAGAACATAACTTTTGATGAACAAAACTAATTTAAACTTTACAAAGATTTACAATAATAGTTATAAATTATATAGGAACATTTTTAATTGTAAACACCTGCTGGAAAAGGATGGCGTACATAGACATTATAAAACATGACTGATTTTCTGTCATTTGTTTGTAATCCTGTATGAAAAAAAAACATTTCCACCATTTGTCAGTTAACTAGTTCACTTTATGTGGCTGAAAAGTAAAAAAACAAAAAATTGACAAGCAGAATTCACATTCAAATGTCACAGAAAACCAAATGTTCAAATTTGCAAGTACTTGATGTTACTGGCCACAAAGTCTCTCACACCGGCCCCTGGACAGCGGGCCAAACGTATTGTACTGTAGTGATACCATGGTACTGAATGATTAGCATATTCATGCATTACGGTATTACATATGGTACTTCACAGAATATCATGGTATTACCATGGACAGGGGTTTCAGAGCTGACATGCGCAGCATTAATCTCAGTGTGTAGCATTCTTACTGTGCTTCATTCTCTCAGGGTCCTCCTCAGGGAAGGGTGGGGGTAGACTGCCCCCCTCGCTCTCACTGTCCCCAGTGTCTACGGACGTCCCCTGCTGCTGTTTCCTGTCCGGCCTCAGGGGGGCGCACTCCCCATTCTGAGAGGGCTGAGACACCTCCTGGGTCTTCTTCACCTTGACAATTACGGGTGATGGAGGGCTGTTCTCTGTGGGCCTGAGAGGGAGCACAGGGAACACAGGCTATTCAAGTCAATCCACAGAGGACTGGTGCTATAGTAACACAAGAGGACTTCATCTGGAATCTAATGATGGCAGTGTGGAAAACAAGTCATGTCCTGAAGCGATTTTTGTTGTGTGTGACTAAAGTCAGAAACTGCAGCAGAAATTCATCATTCAGGAAAAGGATAACTGAGCTTTCACACCTTTTTTTGGCATTTCCCTTCACAGGGCTTTTCTGTTGTTTGGGTTCGGACTTGGGATTAGATTTGGTGACCCCGGACTTGGTCTCCATGGTGACCCTTTCTGGGTGGTTCCACAGCTTGTGCTTCTGAAGACGTACCTTGGTGGCAAACACAGCCTCACAGCACGGGCATCTGTGACTCAGCTTCTCTGCTATAGTCGCCTGAACGCCACACAAACAGACACACACAAAGCCAGGTCAGGTTCAAAGGTCTCAGATCCAAGCGAAAATTATATTATATTATATTACGGCTCAAAAGTGAAAGGACATTTATAATGTTCTTTTGTACTTTCTATTTATCTTTAAAAAATGTATCATAGTTTCCACAAAAAAATATTAAGCAACACAACTGTTCTCAACATTGATAATAATAAAACTGTTTCGTTCAGTATTAATTGAATGATAATATTAGAATATATTAGCATGATTTTTCTGAAGGATCCATGTGACACTGAAGACTAGTATGAGGCCTGAAAATTCAGCTTTACAAAACATATTCCAAATAGAAAACAGTTATTGTAAATTGTAAAAATATATCACAATATTAATGGTTTTACAGTTTTTTTTTACCACTAAACTGCAGCCTTTGTGACAAGAGACCTTCCTTCACAAACACAAAAAATCTTTACTGGGGACTGCAAACTTTAATGGTAGTATTATTTATTTATTATCCAATAGATTTATCATTTTAAAATTAAATTTAATATATTTATTCTATATATGGTAGGTATTATTTATTTTTATAAACAATAATATTTATCATTAAAATATATATATTTAATATATTTATTATATATGAATTATATGTAAAAAGGATCATGTATTATAGTTTTTAATTTGTTGGTGCTTGCACAGAAGTTTGTCTTATAAATTAAATGCTCTTAACAGCTCACCAAAAACCACTTAACAATTGCTTGATGTCATAAATGTAAAATAAATGACCTGTTAGACCTCAATTTGTCCTGGCAGACATGACCTAAACCAGCTTTTTTTAGTTAAGACTCATATACCCACTGACTACCCGATTTTAAAATTAACATAGTGTTGTACCTCCCTATTTTTAAAAAGAGTGTTTGGTTGCTTTAAGATTTTTGTATGTAAACTGTGGATCCTGGATTTCAGTTTTTACCCCTTGGCATCGCTGATAGTGATATTTAAGTCCGTAAATACTGGGAAATTCCAACCAGCAGCCTGAGCATGGACATTTCACCCTGGAACGACTTTTAAACTCCTCTTTCCACTGAACCTCATTGGGCCTCGGGCAAGGAAACACACACACAACACACACACACACACAACACACACACGGCCACACACCCACACCACACACACACACACACAAACACACACACACACGAGCCATTAGAAACTATTAGCACTCAATTCACTTATACACAGGCCTCTGTGAGATGTTCTTTCTCCAAATACAACAGTTGGAAGAAGTTTGGAAAGTCCCTTTACTCCTTTCACAATTGGCATAAAAAAATCACCCAAAATCCCAATCTGGCGTAGCTTCATTACTTCATCACTGGCCAAAATGGATATTTATTGCTTTACTCACGGGAATAATGCGCAGCTCCTGCACCTCCACGCGAGGGCGTCCTTTCTTCTTACCCTCTGATTTCTCATTATAGGAGGAACCTGATGAACATGAACATTCCCAACCCATGTTAATACTGTTAATAAGTAATAATGTGATGTATTCCATGACATATTGTGCACTTTTATTGTGATAGATAAATTGTAGTAAAGCAAAAAATTAAAAAAAGTAATGTGTGATTTTATCCATACCCATACCTTTTTCCCTCACATTTATCATTATTATTTTGCTGTCACATTTATCATTATTTTTTGCTATCATTATTATTATTTGCTGTTGACTTTATTACATTAACATTGCCCATCATTAAATTACTTTTGGCAAGATTTTTGAAATACTGCATTATCTACAACAGTCATCTAATACAATTCCTATATACTGTATAGTGGCTCCAAAAAATATTTGGACACTTAAAATGTATGAATGTCTTGGCAGTTCATAACAAAAAGGTAAAAGCAAGTGACATTTATTTGAAAGAAATGTAGCACAGGCACTTTTAAAGCAGGACGTTTCACAAAAATAAGTGTTTGGACATTTGTCCATAGTTAATATATGATTACTCAGCTAGGAAACCTGTTTTTTGAGTTGTGACTTTAGTGTCCAAAAGTGTCCAAATACCATAGGGTATAATAGAGAGAATTTTTTTTTACATTTTTAAAATTATAAACTTGTTGTTATTTGGAATAACATGCACTGACGAATAAGTGAAACAGAAAGTAAATAGGGTCCATTTTGATTTCATGGTGGAAACTCCCCTTAACACCTCACATCACTGCGGCTCTCCATATGTTTCAGACGTCCCCGCGGGGACTTTAGTGGGGCTGAACGAACATTTAGAGACACAGGCAATTGCAGATGCATTCTGCATTCAAATTCTGCGTAGTGGCGCAGTAGCATTGCTTATTTCATGCAAGTCCCAGGAGAATGAAGGATGATAGCATGCAATGGTTTTCTGGTTAGCGGAGGTCAGGGAAGGTTGCTGCAAATCTATACGAACGCTGGCAAGGTCAAAACATTGAGCAAATGGCAGATAATTACACACTAATACTCCACAGAGGCATGCTGGATTATGGCTGCTAAGCAACTACATAATAAGGACACTTACAAAGTGGCTTCAGACAAATTGTCTGCAGTATGTATGTGTGTGTGTGTGTAAATGAGAGTGATAAAGGCCTTTCACAGACTAGAGTAAATGAACCATTAATCAGCATGTCTTTGACACAGCACTAGGAGGACACACTCATTGAGTTTATAGAATCAAGAATAGGTCACCTAAAAATGAACATTCTCTCATTTCCATTACTCTTTCTGTACAATGACATACTATGTATCAATCTCCACAAAAAAAACACCATCAAGCTCCAATAAGTAGTCCATATGAAGTCAGACTCCATATTCCATGTGTTCGAAGTCAATCGGCTTGTTTTTTGTGAGGCTAATACTGAAATTTGATAATCACTTAAATCATACATTATATAATATTATATATTAATATATATTATTATATAGCCAATTTAAATTGAATTAGCTACACCCCACATGATGTTACATTGGAATTTAAATTGGAATGACAGGGAGACAAATGTACTTAATTGCAACTAAAAAAAAATTCAACAAAGTCATACCAACACACATACCAAAACCTATCATTAATTTTGACTAATAATAAATATTTATCCGTTGATGGGTAGAACATATATTATTCATGAGACATTTCTCCAAACTAAGTTCAAAACTGTCAAAACAAATTTAAAATAAGTGTAAACAATGTGGTTTACTGTACATTATACCATATCTTTTTATACACTAGGCATATCAGGGTGTGACGTGACTATTTACAAATTGTCACATTACTGTAATGAAGTAGATTTTATTTTTGTTTTACATTTCAGCGTTTGTCTGAAAATTAAATCAAGATGCACCGTGAATGGCTGCCTCGGTGTGGAGTTCTCCCATTCTTTGGCTGTTTTTGTATGTTTGTTGTGTGCTTAGTCCTTTTTTACCATCAGTTTTACCAGAAACGAACTACTGGACATAAGCAACGGTACCCGGATTCTCTTTTAATCAATCTTGGGGATTTTAATAAAGCAAATCTCTCCTGTGAACTGCCAAAATACAGACAGCACGTTACATGTCCCACCAGAGACAGTAAAATACTGGACTACTGTTACAACACAATAAAGGATGTGTTGTAAAGCACCCTTGTGAGAGTAACTAATGATCTGTTAATGGCTGCTGATTGCTGGTCCTTATCTATTCTTGTTCTGCTTGATTTGAGTGCAGCTTTTGACACCATCTCACACAATATTTTGTTGAACTGTTTATCTGCTATTGGTATCTGTGGTATTCCTCTCGCCTGGTTCACTTCATACTTTTCCAAATGCACACAGTTTGTACAACTAAAATCTTTTCAATCCCAACCTTTTTCTGTTAGCTGTGGTTAGCAAGGTTCTGTCCTTGGTCCTCTATTGTTCCTAATTTATATTCTCCCACTTGGTAATATCTTTTCTAAATTTGGTATTAAATTCCACTGTAATGCTGATGATGCACAACTTTATGTATCTACAATGCCTCACTCCATTCTTCCACTTGTCTGTCTTACGGTCTTCATGAAATAAAAGTTTGGTTCTCTGCCAATTTTCTTAAACTTAATGGCAGTAAGACTACAATACACCTTATAGGCACTAACTCTATTCTTTCTAGTTCCAGCAGTTTTTCATTATCCATTGACAGTTCCTCCATTTTTCCTTCCCGCCAGGTTAGGAACTTGGGGGTCATCCTCGATAGCACTCTTTCATTTGAAGCCCATATCAATAGTGATCTTGTTACTTTCATCTTTGTAATATTGCTTGTCTCCGTCCATCTCTCACTCTGCACAATACTGCCATTCTTGTTCACGCGCTTGTCACCTCTGACTACTATAACTCTCTTTTATTTGGTTTACCACACAAGATTCTCCATAAACTCCAGTTGATTCAGAACTCAGCTGCTTGTATCATAACCCGGACTCCATCTATACAACACATTACTCCATCTCTTAAACAGCTTCATTGGCTTCCCATCAAATTTTGCACTGAATTTAAAATTCTTTATATCTCCTCACTAATAAAACTCTTCATAACCTCGCTCCACCTTATCTCTCAGATCTCATACAGCCTTATACCCATTCTCAAACTCTTCGTTCCTCTTCACTGGGTCTCCTTCATGCCAGAGTATGGGAGCGGAGTGAGGAGTGGAGTGGTGTGATTTTTGACTGAGCAAGGAGTGGATTTTTTGAAAGTTGGAGCATCGTGGTTTTCACTCGCTCTGAGAGCATTCCACTACCGCTCCATCACGAGCACAATTAATGCAAACAGCCCATAATATAACTGCATTTTATCAAGAATTCACGCATTAAACAACATTAGCTAGCTTGTCAGATACGTGGATCACTCGAATTTCAAAGAAGGTGAAGGTTATAATGACGATGATGGACGAGTGCAGGTTATATCTCAAGCATGTTTGTTTGTTGCATGTGGATACTCAGTATTAATTGGGTGAATTCCAGTTTTAAACAGTTTATTGTACTGGTAGTTAATCTCCTTTCTAAACTAATGTGCTGCTACATTGTAGCACACGAGTACAACACACAAGCTCACACAACGTACAGATCGCGCGCACATAGAAACATTCAGGAGTGCAGAAAATTATTGTCAACACTGTACTGTGACTTATCAGCTTAAAAATGGAAAAGTTACAGCATACTCTCTCTGTTTCTGAAGTAACTACAACCCTCAGGTTCGCCATAGTAGAGAGACGCTTCACAGACAAGCGAGTTAAAGTCATTTAATATAGACGTGGGCTAATTGTAGTGTCCCAGTAAACCATGTTAAAACTATTTTTTCTAGTATACTGTATTTATTTTTTGTTTAATATAAGTTCTGAACAGAACTTTGCTTTCAAAACATGCTGAAATACTTTAGCCGCAAATTTCTTCATGGAGCGAAGGCGGAGCGGCGTTTCTGACAAGTGGAGAGAGGAGCAGAAAATGCTGAACCCGAAGCGGAGCTGGAGCGGAGTGATTATTGCATGCTTGGAGCATGGAGGGGAAATTGTTGCCGCTCCACTCCACTCACATACTCTGCTTCATACACCCCTGGGCTCGTTTAACCACCATGGATCATAGAGCCTTTAGACGTGCTAGGCCCTCACTCTTGGTGAATTCTCCTTCCCATCTAACTCTGTAATTCAGATCCGTCTCTCCAATTCAAAGTTAAACTCGGGGGGGGGGGGGGGGGGAGGGGGTCTGTATGTGCGCTAATAATCTCTCTGCTGAGTATGGAGGGTAGACTTCCTTCACTGGCACACTTTTCTCGTTCACAATTAACCAAGTCCTCCATCACAGCAGCTTTGCCAGCCCTGCGACTCTCCACAGAACTGTGTGGGAGGGGGACAGAACGCTGGTCTGAGACCAGACGATGTGTTAATTACATGTCACGAGTCCTGCTATCAGCCCTTTTTCACATCTGAGTTGCAGCAGCGGCTGGTTTTGTGTTTTTCTCTTCTCCCCGCCGATGACCCCATTTACCAGAACGGCTACAGAGGGGCTGTGGATGCTGACCGAGGCCAGACCCTTTTGTGCGTTAAGAACTAAATGAAATAAAAAAATGATCTACTGTTAATAAATGTCCCTGATCTTGCATTAAACTGATCAAATGTAAAACAGTAAAGACCTTTATAGCATTACAAAAGATTGTCTATTTATTCAATACAGGTTCTTTAAACATCTCAGTAGATCTTGAAATAAATGCATCAAGTTGTTTACACAGAAAAAATCTTAAGCAGCTAGCAACGCATATTCAACATAAATGTTTCTTGAGCACCAATTCAGCATGTTAGAAGGGTTTCTGAAAGAGCATGTGCCACTGAAGACTGGAGTAATGATGCTGAAAATTCAGCTTTTGTAAGTAATAAATTACATTTTAGAATATACTCAAATAGAAAACAGCTATTTTAAATTGTAATAATATTTCTCAATATTAATGTTTTACTGTATTTTTAAATCAAATGCAGCTTTGGTGAGTCATATAAACATAGTTATTTCTAAAACATCTTACGACCGCATAAACTTATATAATAACGATATTACATTTTTATAATTTCATGGCCAATACTCATATAATAGCTTATTAAAAAGCCAGAAACACTTTATTTTACGTGTGTTTGTTCATAGAATAACAATAATATAACACATAAATTATGCATAATTGCATGCACTACGCCATAAACCAAGACCTCATTCTAACGCCTAAAATAAGAAGGAAGTACTGTAATTAATTAACATTAATGGGCACGTATTTAAATGTATAATTACACTATAATAAGGAAACCATAAAATAAAGGGTTACACTTTATTTTAAGGTGCCCCTGTAACAGTGTAATTATGCATTTAAGTACTGG